>VDFB02047144.1:322378-804400 GCA_007258455.2 Sequoia sempervirens | reverse complement strand
CTTCAGCGTACCTATTGCACACCAAGGTGCAATTGCTAGTTAAGTTTTATTTTTTTACTTTACATTGTCTCAAATTAAAATAGAAAAAATACCTACCTTTTCCAAAAAATATATTAATTATTTCCCACATATGGCTTTTCCCTCAAACAAAACTATTGTTTTCGCAACTTTTTGATGGCTCTGTGAGTTGGCTCTCCCGTTTGCTACTACGGCATCAGACTCGGATGGAGTTTCTTTAGGCGGGAAGGCTTACAATGGGTGTGGTGGGAAGGAAGCTTATAAGAATGCAGGGTGTGGCGAGAAGTGATGATTGCAGTATTGGGTTTTTGCCGGATTTGCAGAAAATATTATGCCCTAGCTGCCATTTTCTTCATCCCGTGGGCTGCCGTTTTCTTCAACCTATGGGTCGTCTCCAAGCAAACAGGTAAAATTTTAAAAAACCCCAGATCTTGTCAAAATTCCTTACTCCCCTACCTATGTTGCATGTTGTATTGTATTATGTACCCTGCGATAATAGCAGGCCAGGAAACGCTAAATATCATAGACTGGTCTCTTACATTTAGTAATCATTCAATATTCTTAAAAGTTAAAATAACGTGATCTACTCTCTCATAAACTATCTTTCACCTCATTGAAATTAAAATTCAGTGAATCCTAGAACTTGTAGAGATTTTCATTGATTGCACTTCCCAAATCTGTAAAGAGTACAACTTATGTTTGATAGACTTGAAGGGGAAGTACTTAAAATGTTTATGAGGATGAGCAAAGGTTAAACATGCAACAGTGCCACTTGCCAGTTCCATGGAGTGTGGTACAGTAATATCTGAGATGCGTCAAATGCTTAGTAGCTCTGCATATGTGAACAAGTTATTTTCTATTAAATCAAACAAGCTTTCCACTACTGGTTTCCACTATATTAGAAAATCATGTTACAAACCATGTGAAGGAAACATAATGGAGGAACAGTGACAAGATTCCCAATCTAAGTTGTTTTTTCTAAATTGATTCTCTAAAATTTCTTGCAAAATAAAAATAGAATTAGATGTAATGTTTCTGGATTGCAGCATGTGTATTTATTTGGTATCGACTTAAATTATAGTGTCCTATCTTGTGTGTTCATGTGTGTATGTGTGTACCTTGTTTGTTTTGTTATGTGTTGCACATTTACACACCTTTGCTTTCTATGTTGTCTTGGGCAAGTGTTCGACACATGCAACCCTATGCACCTTTTCTTCTTGTGCAACCCCAAGAAACTTATGCACATTTTCTTTTAGCATCTTGTTATGTGTACCCTATGTAATGTTTCTTGATCATAATCTTTGGGATGTGTTTACACAAGTCTCAAACTACGCCTATTGCCTATGCATTTTGCATGCTATCACACAAACCTCTATGCAACCTTTCTATTTGTGGTAGTACTACAGATATGGTTAGATTTTAGTTGGATGGTTCCTACGCTTATGGATTGATCTTTGTCACCTTACACATTGTTCTTCATTTGTGCTTGTGATTTTTTTATGCTAAATTCTTTGAATGACACTGACTCCGATTTTATAATTCTATGAGGATATTTTATACACTTGGTAATTGAATTTTCATGATTGATTTGGGCTTTCTTGCAAATTCTATGCAAGTGGTTAATTATTTGGAAACCAGTCATTCTTTAGTTCAATTTATGTCTTCTCAGAACCTCAATTATATTTGGTTTGTTGAATCTTAGCAAGTTTATTTCTTTCTTATTAGTTCACAAATGTGTGGAAAATCTCAAGTCTTGTGTTTTTTTCAATGGCATATTTTTTTAAGGGTGATTGGTTATTCATGACCTTAGGTTGGTACTTTTGTGATTGGGTAACTTGGTTATTGCTAGGATTAGATTTTATTGTCAATTTTGCTTGATCTGATAAAACAATCTTTGTGTCATCTTAATTTGATATTCTGGTGCAAATTTGCTCATGTTTCAAGATCAACTTATGTGGTTATAGTGTGTTGGTTAGGAATGCTCAATACACCTATGTTCAAGGTTTCAACAGTTTTGGTTAATCTAGCTGAAAGTTATAAATACATTAGAATGTGAGGGAGGTGATTAGAATGAATACATTGAATTTATCTAAATACCAACATTAAATTGCACCAAAACTATGTTTAGTTAATTCAAGGTAAAAGTATAAAGGAGTGCTAGTCAGCCAAAATCAAAATTAGAAAGGGATAAGTTCACATCCACGAGATCATCCCGATATCCACAATCTTGTCCTAGAATGAAATAATGATTAGATCCAAGTGACAAATGACTAAATGGAGGTAGATGCATAGATAGTTGTGATAAACAAATAGGTATGATGAATGTATAAGAGTGTATAAATGGATAGGGTAGTGCTAAATGTCTAAGAATGTATATATAAGGATCACCCCAATTTCTCACAATATCATGTCATTTGTCATTATATACATATATTAAGACATTCTCTCAAAATACACACAAAACTAAAATGAAAATTGCATGAATATGTAAATTTCACCACTACAAAATGATATCAATTAATAATAGAAAATATAAACAATTTAAAAATAGAACCAATTAAAAATTACAAAACAAATTTTAGAATGGCATCTTTTTCAAAAAATACAAGGCCATTTACCATGAGAATGCTAAATCACCTTGTTTGGTCATGTCAAGGGATTGAGAAATAAAAAGTAACTTTATCCATAAGTAGAAAAATGAAATTAGAGTTGACCTTCAATATTGCTGGACATTTCTTAAACTCTTCATTTTGCAAGCACTATGTCAATCATGTCCTCACATGTCATTTCAAAGTGGTCACCCACAATACCAGAATTCCAGAATTACAATTGCCTATGTTGAAGTATTTTGTGTTAGAATTAAATAATGATACCTCATCCATCTTTGTGCACCATTTATTTTGGCTTTGGCTCATTTTTTTCTGGAATTTGCTTGATCAAAGAATGACATCAGTAAGATTAATATGACTTAGCTACAAATAGAATTAATCATAATGTCTTGAAACAAATTCACGAGGATCATAAGGAATCCCAGACCTCTAAGTTAATGAATATTTTGAAAAGCCTTTGGGATGGCAAGATATTTGATTTCGGAGTTAATATGCAAGTCATCAGTTATTTCAACATTAGGAATTGGAATGAAGAAAGATCCTCCACTGAAGTTTCCCCATCATCCTTGTGTCTGCCATCTTCACTTGATTTATTTAAATCATCTTCTTGGAGAATCTCTTTCTGTTCAGATTGCTTTTGTTCTGTCAAATGTTCTTCAAAAGCTACAGAAAGTGGATTTACGTGTCTATCTTATAGGTTTTCCCCTGTTATAGTTGAATTTGTAACCAACTGTGATCCATAAAATTATTGAAAATCATCAGTCTTCAGCTGGGAAATCAATTTCCTCTTTGGATGAATCTTCTGAAATTGATTCCATTGATAACTTGTCATAGTTACAACACTTGAATATAATGGAGTGTGTAGGTTTAAATAACGTCCCTGATTCCATTGGTAACTTGTCATAGCTGCAGCACTTGAACATAGAAGGGTGTAAAAGTTCAAATAACCTCCCTGATTCTATTGGAAACCTATCACAGTTGCAACACTTAAACATAGAAGACTGTAGAGGTTTAAAAAAACCTTCCTGATTCCATTGGCAACCTGTCACATCTGCAGTACTTGAAAATAGAAAGTTGTAGAAGTTTAAATAACCTCCCTGATTCCATTGTCAACCTGTCACAGCTGTAGCACTTGAACATAATAGGAAGTTTCAAAGGTTTAAATAACCTCCTTGATTCTATTGACAATCTAGTGCAGCTGCAACACTTGAAAATAAAATATTGTAACGGTTTAAATAACCTCCTTGATTCCATTGGCAGCCTGTCACAGCTTCAATGTTGAACATAGAAGGGTGTGTAGGTTTAAATAACCTTCCTGACTCCACTGGAAAACTGTCACAGCTGCAACAATTGAACTCTTGAAACCAAATGGTTTTCATGCTCTAATCTCCACAAAAACCTAAGGAATTTTCATCCTCATTTATGATTGCTTGAACATAAGTGCTTAGGGAAAATTTGACAAGAGTTTACAAAATATAGAATACTACTTCAAAGAAAATAAAAAATATAGCAATGGCCTTAAAAGGTTTAAGAAGTTAAAAAACAATGCTGAGAATAAATACTCACCTTGTGAGAAAAATATTTTTAGAGAGGAAAGCCATAGAGTCTAGGAATAGCTTGTTGAAAGAATGAACAAGGAACCCTTTGCAACTTGTTGTCATTGATGCCAACAATGTTTGTTGTCAATTTTACTTGATCTGATAAAACAATCTTTGTGTCATCTTAATCCGATATTCTGGTGCAAATTTGCTCATGTTTCAAGATCAACTTATGCGGTTATAGTGTGTTGGTTAGGAATGCTCAATACACCTATGTTCAAGGTTTCAACGGTTTTGGTTAATCAAGCTGAAAGTTATAAATGACAGAAGTTCGGAAAACTATATTTCAGATTATCCTTTTTAAGTTCCTTTCTCTTTTATATTACTGTTTCTCTTTTTGAAGCGATTCCTTAGTATGGTCTATTTCTCAAGGTTCAGTACTCTGTAGCTGTATGGTCAGATGATATTGTCCTGTTATTTTCTCATGTATGACTGTTATTAATAAGCTTGAAAGAATAAAATTGTGAATTGGACTGTCAAATCCCAAACTCCTCTTCCATAAAATCTTTGTATTTTTCTCCAAAGCTAAGATCTACCTTCCACAAGTGTTGAAATGACAAATAAAATAAATTATAAGCTTATCAAGCATCAAATATTTTTATTAGAAGAAATAATTATTAGTCAAATAAAATCAACAGTTACAAATACAAACCAGTAAAGGACTGGTAGCCAAATGCAACAAGTAACTGCAGTCCTTAGTCTCTCCTAAAAAGTGAAATCAAAACAACAATAAGAATATTATCTGATAGTCGTTCGCCAACAACCGCCCTAACAAGAGCATTGGGATTTACACTGAAAGAGTATTGAGAGCTTCCCTTGCATGATATGTGGTAAGGATGTTCTGTCATTTGTCAAAGATGATCCACTGTAATGAATGTACTTGGGAAAGTGAAGCTCAGATGCCACCAAATAAGAAAGTTTCACAGGAATGTCTCCCAAAATGCAGTCCACCTGGAAATTGGTAGCTGAGGCTGTCACATGCTGCATGTTGCTTCCTCCTGATTTGTAAATTAATCCACCTGCAATGCACTTCAAGCTAACATATGTGTTCACTATCCATGGTTAAAAATAGAGTATCTCTTATGTAAAATCCAGGCAATCTGAAAATACATGTTAAGCATAGGCTACCATGATTGTGTTGGAGTGAGTTTCTTTTATGCTCAATAAATTTTACCTTAGTTTCCTATCGGCAATCCCTTGAACCCCCTATGGGTGCAAGTGCTAGTTTGATAGTTCTTTCATTCTTGCTTAGACCACTTTGGACTGTTCTCCACGATCACACACAAACAAAGGGCATTGATCTTCTCTCCTTGGGTAATTATTTTAGAGAGAGAATTTTTAAGACAATTACTTTTTCTAGAATAAATTTTTTATTTCCCTCTTTTTTAACATTTTACCTCCCTCAATATTCGGCATGCATTTTCTGTTTTATGAAGCTTCTTCTTTGAATAACTTGCACATATCAAAAGAACACGAGAATAATCAAAGAACAAGAACAAAAAAAGGAGGCACCAGGAACAGAGGCACGACAGGCACAGAGAACAGAATGGGGGTTTTCCAATACGACAAGGGCTTTTTCATCATAAATGAAAAGGGGCTTTTCAGAAAATCAAAAAGGTGAAAAGTTCAGAGCAAGTCACGAGTCTAGGATCTTGGGCAAGTGACAACAATAAAGCTTTTACGAAGGGCCTTTCAGCAACAGACTAGGTGTGCCCTACGTTTTTGTCTTTTTTGTTTTGTTTCATACAAATGTACACCCTCCTTTCTCAGTTGTACTATGTGGTTGTTGGATTTGATTGAGTGGTGCCCAGAATTCATTATTTAATCACCAAGGCATTGATTTGAGAAGATTTTCTTGAAGATTTTATTATTCCATTTGAAGATTGTTCTTTCCATTTTATCTATATGTACCTTCAAACCAACATAACTTTAAATGATGATTTTGTTATGTCCATTTTTTATTTTTTCTATCTCATGTTGGTTTAAAAGCACATGGCTGTTTCAAAATTCCACTAGAGGTTCTAAATCAAAGTCAGCATTTTGGCATAAGATTGATGCTATGATTGAACTAATAGCGGCACTTCTTGGTGAGCATACTTTTGAAATGTTAGTACTTGTACCCAACGATGAAGAGATATGTTCTAAAACCTGATGAAAGCACATTTTAGTATTAGTTCTGGGAGTTTACAGTGTAGATGATTAGGAATTTTGAGTCATTAACTTGTCTATTAGTAATAGACTTATGCTCAGGTCAATCAGGTATATTGAGTTTTTGTTAACCTGTGTTAAATCAGGTGGCTTGGGAATTTCAAAACCAGGAATGATTGTAGGCCAGGGTAATGCTGATAAAGAGGAAGATGCTGCAATGGTTGACTGTGTGGAAAAAAACTCTATGAATTGCATCATGGATTCAGCATTACATCTACTCATAGTTGAATTCTTATAATTGTCACCCTCCACACCTGATAAAGATTTCATTTTAGCAAAAATGAACAGCCATAGAAAATATGTTGAGTTTAAATGTCACATGTCTCTATAGTTAAAAACTATATTAACTGCATATCAATTTTATATGATGGTATTTTTGTAATCAATAACCCTACACATCTAACCCTACACTCGTACTTACCAACAACCTTCTATATAGTTACCTTTTAACTGTAAACCTGCCTAATGTTAAAGCCCTGCCTAAAAAATAAAAAATTATATGCCCTGTTAAATACCATTGAAAATAAATATGTAATGTGAACCAATACCTCTTGGATTAGTGTTTGAATTTTGGTCTTCTGGGTTGCAATGGGCTTTGCTAGATGAAGTAAGTTTAGGGCTGTGAGGTTTCCTTCCATAATATCTTTCCACTAATACCTTTAGAGACTTTTGTTCAATGTGGTGTTTTGCAGAGAGCCTAGGATCTGATGTTTCCTTTCTGAGAAAATCCCAAGGCCTTCGTTTTCAGGTAATAACATGTTATTAACATGCTATTAACATGATAAAAATAGACTGGATGCCTGTAATTTGTAACCAACTGTGATCCATAAAATTATTGAAAATCATCAGTCTTCAGCTGGGAAATCAATTTCCTCTTTGGATGAATCTTTTGAAATTGATTCCATTGACAACCTGTTATAGCTACAACACTTGAATATAATGGAGTGTAGGTTTAAATAACATCCCTGATTCCATTGGTAACCTGTCACAGCTGCAGCACTTGAACATAGAAGGGTGTAAAAGTTCAAATAACCTCCCTGATTCTATTGGCAACCTATCACAGTTGCAACACTTGAACATAGAAGACTGTAGAGGTTTAAAAAAACCTTCCTGATTCCATTGGCAACTTGTCACATCTGCAGTACTTGAAAATAGAAAGTTGTAGAAGTTTAAATAACCTCCATGATTCCACTGTCAACCTGTCACAGCTGTAGCACTTGAACATAATAGGAAGTTTCAAAGGTTTAAATAACCTCCTCGATTCTATTGACAATCTAGTGCAGCTGCAACACTTGAAAATAAAATATTGTAACAGTTTAAATAACCTCCTTGATTCCATTGGCAACCTATCACAGCTGCAACGTTGAACATAGAATGGTGTGTAGGTTTAAATAACCTTCCTGACTCCACTGGAAAACTGTCACAGCTTTAGCAATTGAACTCTCAAAACCAAATGGTTTTCATGCTCTAATCTCCAAAAATCCTAAGGAATTTTCATCCTCATATATGATTGCTTGAACATAAGTGCTTAGGGAAAATTTGACAAGAGTTTACAAAATATGGAATACTACTTCAAAGAAAATAAAAAATATAGCAATGGCCTTAAAGGGTTTAAGAAGTTAAAAAACAATGTTGAGAATAAATTTAATATCAGGTAATAGCATGCATGGAATCTGAATCACAGGGGAGAATGCCACAATGTAATGTACAAGGCCAACCAAAGCTAACCAGCCATAGTTACTTGGGCAAGATTGTGTGTACCAAGATCTAGAACTACTAGTGCAAATGTCAGCAACAGTCCCATTGTGAATTAAATAGCTACCTGGTTGCATCTGCAATGATTAGACATAATATGATCATAATAGATCTAGTGGGAAGCATATGCTTGCTATAGGTGATTGACATTTAATAACCTTTCATTTTTTAGGTAGCTGTTGAATAGGATCGAAGATATACATATACCTTGTTTTGAGGAGCAGCACAAAACGCACATGCCTTATGCAAACAGTCAAGGCATGAAATAGACCGAGATGTGTGTTGTTCAAAATGTGTGGCAGTGCATAAAAGTTCAGCAACAAAATGGTTTTCTGGTCTCATGACATTGGGCGCATCTGTTGTAGTAAGGTAGAAGCCCACTAATAATAAAACTAATGCTCCTATTACACCAATCAAGCTCAATATTGCAAGCCACCTCCTTCCAGATCGATCTATTAGAAAGATGCCAGCTACTGTGCCTAATGCATTGACACCAGCAACAACTAATGACAACAATAATGCTGTCTTATGAGCAGTAAATCTAGCCAGCTCCATTATGGATGGGCTGTAATACATCACAGTATTAATACCCATCAACTGTTGAAAAATCTGCATCAACAAAGCAATTGACCTCACCAAATGAATAGATATATTATATAAAGGACTGTCTGTCCAAGCTATATCATTTTAAGTTGAGTAGATTCTTTAGCAAATTGTAGTAACAGGCCACAGCATGATAACTCTAGAATGAACTTTTCAATTCTATGAAAAAAAAGAACGGGCAGAACATTTCTAGCTTTAGGAATAAAATAGAGTAGCCATCTCCAATCAACAAGACCATGTCAAAGCATGTTTATTTCTTTTGTTAATTGTACACTCAACAGTTAAGTGTTCTATGTTAAAAAATCTCTGCAATGGAATTCAATGACAAATATATCAAGTTGTAACAATCAGTATACTATAAACACATGTGGTAAAATTGAATGGATCAATTACTTAATTAGTTTAGTATATAGCTTCCCCTTGTACAGACTAGTTTTTCAGAATCCTAACAACTACAAGTATATTTTAAGGTATCTGAGAGGGTTCTATATTCAAGAGCTTACATAATGGAATTATGTGGTGGATATATCATATTGCAACTGATCAAGAAAAAATCTAATTTCAATATATCATAACATGTTTATTTAGTTTTGGTTAAGGCCAGATGGTCCCTGAGTTGATTGGTGAAGCCAAGTGGAGGTTTTTGAGCAATCTCTATTGAAAGCTTGCATTATTTGTCTTAACTCGTCATTAAAAATATAAACAGTTTTGGGAGGTTGAATTTGCAAGTTACTCTCAACAATTTAAATCTATGTGTAAAGCTTTGACTAAACCCAGCTTGAGAAAACTCTGCAATGAAACCATGAGACGAACAATTCCAAGGTCATTGAGTAGTAGAATCATATTGAAAAAAAGAAGAAGTTGAACTGGATATATTCTTGTAAGGCAAGTTGTTGTGGGATTAGTACAAGTAGGGATATATGTATACACAGTTTAGATCTGCTCAACAACTATCTTTAATGAAGTGTACACATAACATAGATAAATTTAATAAAATAACAGATTTTGTATTTATCACTGATTTTGTATTTGTCAGTGATTTACATCCATTAAGTAGGCAAGTAAAAGACTAGTTATCTTTTGATTAGAGTCAATTGGGCTAATTCTAAATAAATTGTATATGGTAATTCTAAATTATTGTATATGGTAATTGTATTTGGACTGTTATAATTAATTTAAATCCATGTATTTCAGGTTATTCTATGTCAGCAATTTATAATCTATATGAAATGGTAGACCAGGTATTTATGTTGTTGTTTTTGGTACTTGCAGTATCATTTTAATGAAATGAAACACTAACCTAGGATTTAATTGGTAGCACATACAGTAATGTTTCATATCATTTTTATGATTGAAAGATTGAACTAGTTAGTGATGAAAAAACATATGTTTTTGAGTAATTTACATGAATTATGAAACTCTTTGTGACATCAATAAAACCCTCCAAATTAGAAAACACCTTGAAAAAATATTACCATACTACAATGCTAGGGGTACTAATGTAATGATGACAATTAATTAATCTTTGGAGTGTAATTATAATAGTGAAAATTTTAAAAAATAGATTAATGTCTTTGGTTTAAGTAAATGATGGTCTTCACCAATGGGCTATGGAGTCGAGCAACTCATGACATAAGGGTTGAGTGAGAGATTTTAAATAGAAACCTATTACAAAGATGGTGTTTAGCCATGGACGTATGATGAAACAAACCTCGAAACATAGCATCCTTTTTTTGCTATAAGACTAAGTTGTCGGTTCTAGTATGAGATCAGGCATGAGTATGGGATATGTGTACGCCGGTATGGCAATTTTTTTTGTACTAAATTGACAAGCATCATTTAAGAAGCTAATAATGAAATAATACCTTTGAAATTAATTTGAAACCCAAGATAAAACATATCACAAACTGCTGCAACAAAAAGGATGATCCTGATTGATATATGGCTCAAACTCAGTATAGGTATGGCCTGTACAAATTGACAAATAAGTTGTACAGAGGTGTTGCATCAAATTATTCAATGATAGGTTGCAACCCTCCTGGAAACTCATTTGCTTCTTCTAGAAATTGTTACAGAATATTGCACCATAGGAAATTAACAATTTTTGCACAAGCATATTAATTTCAGTGATTCAAATTAACATTTTTTTGCTTGGCAACACCCTGGGAGTGCTTGGGAGCACCCAAGAAGGACCCACTAAGAACCTTGGGCTGCCTAGGCGCTCCCAGGGTGCTCCCCAGGCTGCTTCCGTACCCAAACGCTCTCGGAGCAGGCACAAGGTCCATTTTTGAATAACCCAGTAACATAGTATAAGATTATATTAAACAATGATACAATATCGTTGTAACATATGCTTATTCGTCTTTACCTAAGAGTCATGTTCTCTAAGTAATACTCAGGTTAAAATTTGTACTCTTATTGTTGATAGTACATGGTGCATTCATTAGTCCCTCAATCTCCCCCCATCATGGCTAATTTGTTTACAGTCAGACATAGTATAAGCACATAGATTCAAACTATTTAATGAATGACATAACATGAATATTATTCCATTGTATAAATACACAAGTTCTGATTTGAACTATCAAATCAATGATATATAAGACAAATATTATATCCTGCTTCTTGCATACAACACAGATCTATACCATAAATTTTTTAACACGTGATTAATCAGAACCATATGAATACGCAACCTATTATTATTCTGTCTGTTGCAAATTAGTGACATAGATTTATTATTTATCATTACATTAAGAAACATTAAGAAGTGAAAACAAAGAACAGATTTAAGCTGGAGAGATAAGCAACTAATTATCAATGATTTATTAATTTAAGGCCAATTAATGAGCCCTCCCTTATTATCAGTTTTTATAAATCATAATATTGTGTTCTACAGTGTAATGTCCCCTTTCTATAATATCGTGTTCTACAATGTAATACAAAAATGTGAATTTTGAAGATCCAGTAATCCTGAAAATCAGTTTGACTGATAAATTCCCGTGCATAAAAAAATATAATGCCCAGGCTATCATGAAATTTAATATGAACATGTTAAATTAAAGGTTTCTCACAAAATTTTGATTCCATAAAAATGTATACTATAACTAGCCTCCCATGTATCTCCTGGTATTCCCTTTAACGTTGTGGTCTTGGTAACTATGACTAAAATTAATATAGATCCTAAACCGATTATAATAGAATTTCAGTTTCATTATACAGAAGTCACTCAGAATGATTATTACTTCAACACATTACATTTCAACAAAAAAGAAACAAAGCACTGTTATACAGCCAAAAATCATAAAAGAAAATTCCATGTGCTAATAAGAATTAGTTCTATATTTAATTTTGGCTATCCAAGAGTCACCTGAGAAAAAGAAATGAACTTTCCACTATAGCTAGATGTGTTAGCCCATAACCTTTGTCAATCATCAGATTGAAATACAGAAAAATGATATAAATTTTGTCCGTACAGCTGATTATCTTTCATGTGTACTCTAAAATTTCATAATAGCTAATTATATTTCACATGTTCTCTGAATGTTCTACAATAAATAATGCATTCACCGAACACCACAGTTTGGATTTACATTTACAAGAGAATTTGTTCATGTTTAATCCTAAATGACATGTTCTTTACCGGGCAAGCTTAAAAGTTAAAACCTTTGCTCCAAAGAGGCTACAATAAATCAAAGTCTGTAATTGCCCCATTCAAAAGCCAAGTTTGGTGTTTTGGTGTGGATATACAAATACACAAGAATCAATCCACATTCAAATTCATAGTCGTAGGTTATATAGCAAGCAAGCTTAAAGCCTCCTTATAAATCAAAACTTTATAAGTGCCCAACCCAACACCCTGGTTTGGTGTTTTGGTGTGGATTTAAATTTATAAAATAAGTGATCTTGTTAAAATTCCATGGTGCCATGTTGAAAGCCTTGCAAGGTTAAAACCTTCACTCAAGGGAGGCTACAATAAACAAAAAAATGCAAGTGCTACACCGAACACCAATCTGGTGTTTTGGTGTAGATTTATAGATATAAATTGATGAAGAGGGTTAAGTAGACCAATTCAGTGACAAATTAGATGTTTCAAGTACAGTTTTTTTTCTTTCTCTTTTCCCCAAGCTTTTCCAGCTTTCATTTACATTTATAAATTCTTCCCTTACATGTTCCTTTATGTTCCACATGGATTCAAATTGGTCTAGAGTTTTTGCATTTAAAAATCCCTTTCTTTAATTTTTCAAGGCATGGTTCTGTAAAAAAAAATATTCAATGCTAGGGTTTGCAGTGGTTAAATTTCCTTTTCTTATTTTCTCAATTCTAGGATTTGTACTCTGTACTCAATGGCATCAAGAACTGGAAACCAAAGCATTCACAACATGAATCCCACATGAAATCATGTCATACCAGAACTGACATTAGTGAAAATCATCTCTAATAATGGTTATCTTTCTTGTAGAAATATCCATGAATCTACATGCTTTTGATTGGTTTGTAGTTCTGATGCTGACTGTGAAATAAGTCCAGATGTAGAAGAAACCAGAGTTGCAGAGATCTGCAAAAAATCATAATTTATTGTGATTAATTGGTACTCAACCTGGGTGCCCATTTTTTCATTGAAAAACTATGATTATTTTATTTAATCATTCAATGTGATTTTAGACTCTTTTTTTGGCATTTATTTTCTTGATAAAATTGCAAATTTCTGGTGAATTTTTTCAGGGTCTCTGGTTTTTTTTTAAATTTTCCGTGTAGATATTTTCCCTAACCCTTACGGAAATTTTTTCCAAGTAATTGCAAATTAGTGACACAGATTTATTATGATTATAATTTTTGTATTTTGATACATTTGGGGTAAGGGACATGACACATAAAATGTTTCAAGATAATAAATACTCAAGAAACATTAGAAGTTATGTGGATTATTTTTCAAGGAAATACTCAAATTAAGAAAATGGTACTTCAGTCCTGATTAGTGAATTTCATAACATATTTGCTACCCCCTTTCCATACATTTGATGCATGAACTAGCAGTAGTTTCAGAGCCAATGCTACAGTAGTTATAACACAACTACATACAAAAATTTAAATAAGATACCCGTTAAAAGCCTCCTGGTTTGGTATATGCCCTGATCTCAGAGATTGAAGCGCCCAGTCTGAAAAGATGAGGTTGTATGTGTATGTTAGCAACATCAGTATGGAGAAACCCTGAGTAAGGTGTCATGCCTAGCCCTTGTAGGATTAAAGGATTATGGTGCTTAGTCCATGGGCAGGGAACTAACTTCAGAAGTAGCTATGTTTTTAATTGTACACAAAATGTAATGGAAATTAAGTAATTTGAATATTTTGAGTGTTCTATTAGTGGATGTTTGTAACGTCAATGAATATAGCTTGCAATTTTTTTTCAATTGGCAAAGTTGTTTCATTTTATTTTTTTACTTTTAACAATTAACCTGAAAGACATTTTTGTTTTTGGAAGCTTTACGCAATCAACACCTATGAACTTTATGCAATTGACACCTAAGCAAGAGAAACACAATACCTTAAAGCTGAAAAAACTTTGGAAGTTGAGGATTGTTTATGTTTTTCTTATGTATGGAAACATAATGAAAATTATGTATGTTATTGTTCATGTGCTAGTGAATTTGACTTATATTACTAATATCAATTGCATATGTTCTTTAATTAATATTTTGTCATTTTATGTCATTATGTGTTTCTTTAAGAATGTGCCAATGGGTACTCCCGATTCTACTATGGGGGATCCATTGATCTTAAATGGGCTAATTGAAATGCTAAGGAATGGGCAAGGGCAAAACATTGCTATGATGGTGAATGAGGTAAGTTTGAAAATTATCTTTTATAGGTTCAATTATCTTATGTTTCGTATTATATTATGTTAATTTATGTTTGTGGAATGCAGGCCATCTCTAAAGTCGTGTCGACACCTATCACGCCCTTTAATACATCTAGTATTATGCTAGGGGTAAGATTTGATCTAGATTCTTGTGCATTTAATTAACTTATTTCACCTTTTATATTTTTTTAATATTTGTGTTTTTGCTATAGGACATTTCTAGAGTAATTCCCCCAAGAATGCATCTTGTTGGCATGCAAGATCCAATTATGCCATCCGATACACCCAATGTTGTGCAAAAAGTAAGATTCAATAATATGTTCATGTGGGTTTGATTATGTTATTTCTGCCATAATACCACTTTAATATTTATATTTGTGCCTTGCAGGATGTTTCAAAAAGATGTGTCATGCCCTCTACATCTAGACCGGAAACAACTATCACAAGTGTGGCATCAAGCACAATACCTCATAGCATGCCCTCTACATCAAGTCTAGGTTTAGTTAGACTTCTTCCACCAACACCTGAACAGGTTTCCTTGAGGAGTCTTATAGAGTCACAATCAAGAATACTAAGGATCCTACCAGATACTCCTGAAAATGTTGAAATTAGGAGAGAAATATCTAAGCAAATTGAGTTATGGGAGAGGACATTGCTGGGGAGTGCAGGGCTTACTTCAGATGAACAGGTATAATTATATGGAAATATTATCTTATTATTCTTTTCTAGTTCATATTTTACTTTTATCAATGTAATAACATGTTGACTAGTAAAAGCAGTATTGATGATTACATGGTTGCTTTGTGATTATAATTTGTGATTAAATGGTTGTTTGATGATCTCATTGTAAATACAAGAAATAAATGACAATGTGACTGATGTACCTATAGGGGCATCTACCTCAACCCCTATGACTACAACAATATCCTCGGTGACCACAAAAGGAACGCAAGAAGTTACAATCTTGCTCACCTCAAAAGGAAATGTCTTGAAGGATGAAATGGGGTTGAAATTCTTTCACTTTATTTTTCGTCGTGTAGAACAATTATTTGGAAATACCATTCAAATGGATTGGAGGAAACAAGCCAATGCTAAGAAAGATGAACTATTTAAGGATGTCATAGTAGCATTTGGAAATCCTGGTTTTAATAAGGAATTTATTTTAGATATTGCTCAGAAATACATTCACTCTAAACGAGACAATCTAAGGTCAAAGCTAACAAAAGACTTAAGATATCCACGTCCAGCCTGGATCACAGACCAAGTGACATGGGATGAGCTTATGAAAGATGCCAAATTTAATAGGAAGGCCCACAATAATCCAAACTATAGGCCATCTGCACGACCAGGATCTAAAAGACGCCTTCGAGATACAACAAAAGCAACCAAGCTAGGGTGTCAAGTATTGGATCTCATAAATTAGGATCTGGTGGGTACAATAGCATTCGTGGTGGCTTGGTAAGTCAATATTTTCATCTATTGTATTCTTTATTTCCTAAAAAAGTCATGATTAACTTGTGAGTTAATTGTATCTTATGAGTCATTATACCTTATAAATTTGGTTATAATTGTTTATGTAGGTTCACCAATTTCAAAAGGAAGCTTCAGAGGACCTCCTAAAATATGCTTTACTACATGGTTCCAAAGGCCTTCGACAACATATGCTAGATCAAGGGGAGAAATTAGTCACTAGTCATGAATCTGAGGTAAGTTCTTTGCATGATGGGATATAATAAAATTTCATATTTTTCTTTCATTTCCATTGCAAAACAAATGATATAGATATTGAAATAGATAGATACACCTAGAATTATAATAGTTTCTTTTTTGCATAGAGAAATGAAACAAGCAAAGCTAAAACTGTGATTTGATATGTTATTTTAATGAGTTAAATTTTGTTGTGTATAGGAAGCCCAACAATCCAACTCATCAGGTAGTGAGCATGAAGAGGAGCTAGAGGAACATGAGGAGCAAGTGGGAGAAGAGAATAATGAGGAGGGTGTCCAATGTGATGAACAATTGACACCCACAATTAGAATAGTGCCTCGTATTAGTATAGTTCCTCGTAGAAAGAGGACATAAAGGAAGAGGATGGATAGAAACAAATTAACAAAAGACATGTTTGCTTCTTATGTTTGAGTCTATTGTTGTCTAATCATGTGGGATTGATCGTGGATAAGAAAACAATAGAATATATAGATTAGAATGCTTTTTTTAGCTCTTAGGACTTATTGGAAGAAAAGAAGAACTTAACAAAATGATTTTTTGCAAGATCTTTTATGTTCCTTACATCGATTATTGCAAGCAACTTGCCTAGTTTTCATTCAGATGAAAAAAGTTCCCTAGTTTTATACAATACATTGTTCATTGCCTACTTTATATATATATATATATATATATATATATAATGTATATAGTGTTTCATGTACTATTCATTTTGTGAGGTCTAATCGCTGGTACAAGAGAAAAGTTCAAAGTACTTTCTATAGTTTAAGGATTTTCCTTAAACTACTCACCTCCAAAAGAGGACATTGTTATTCAAAGTAATGCACCTAGTGACATCTGCATACTGGTATCAAGGGAAAGTGGTAAGTAGATTGTTTATAACTCTAAATTTCCTACATCCTTGTGGTTCTCTTTATTGTCATCTTTATCTACTTTACAAGTTAGCATGCGTAATTAGATAATCCAGAAACTCTACTCAAATTGATTTATGTTTGTTCTGTTTTGTAGGATGAGATTGCTTCTAGGAAGGAATGGAAATGAAGAGGTAACATTAATCAGCTCTTGTTTGATATTTCCTAATTATTTCATTATCTGGTGGTGTGACTGTGAATACACAAGTAATTCAGTTATCAGAATGGTGAATCTAAAGAACCTTTCAAAATTTTCACATTTTTTTTCATGTCTGTTCTATCACCAACTAGCTTATGATTGGGATAATTAGTAATCCCACAACACAAATTATTAGAACCTTAACAATTTTGAACGTTAGTCTAGCACCACAAATGGTTGTATTTTCTTCTATGGGTCCCAACATTATCACTCCAGGCATCATCAAGGTGAGTTAATGTGATCATCACTTCCAGATCATGAGATTCATTCTAAATTGTAGTCTAATTTGTCTATTCTCATGATAGCAGATCATTCCATTCTATAAACAAGTTGGCTTGGGAAAATTCAAAATTCCCTTGAATATACTTGAAGGATTTTGACAAAAAATTTACACACAAAAACTCCTTCAAGGAATGTTGAATAGGTTTGCAATCAACATATATATACTGATATCTTGTACTTGAAATCCTACCCTTTTTAATGTGGGGCAGAGAAAAATAGCTTGACTGAAAATTGTGCACTGTCACATAATATAAAACACTATTATCGAGCTCTTTTGGACTTTAAGACCACCCCCTTAGGTGACTGTCACATGCATTTGACTAAACAATGTACCATAAAACCCTATGTTGCATAGTCATATGCACTATATTCAGTCACATTTAACCCTGCACAAGCTGCACACATTACAAAGGCTTTAAACAGGGTTTGTAACTATGCATCAAATTCATTCATGAGATTACTATCCTTGCCACTGCATAGGTGTACTAGATAACAAGTCAGTGTCTCTCAAATAATTTTGCCCCTGTCTCACACATATGCATTTCACTAATGGCTATTGTCTCTTGGTGACCCTTGCATCCAAACTTTCATTTGGAATGCTCCTTGAAACCTTTTAGACTGTGACTCTCGAATGTTGTTCAGGGTTTTAGCTTGAACCTTGCCCACATGTGAGATTGCTGCTCTTTTAAAACCCTTGTAGAGTATCAATAAGATGTTCCAAGGATCATACTTTCAATGTGGAATCAAATTCATACACCTGATCATGCTTTGATTCAATTCATTTGGTTATCATATGAATCTTCTCCCATGTATATGCTAATAGGGCAATAGGTGGATTGTGACAGTAATGAAAAAGTAAAATCTGCCCTACAACACCTTATTGACTGTCCATGCTAACATCAGCTCCATTATACATTGCATGATAGGAATTCCACCTCCATTTATAAGTCACATTTTCCCCACTAACTGAAATAGAGCCATAAAGATGTGACTCTGCAATCAAAATGTGATCTTGTTGCTTTATGGCTTCATGATCTAGGGGTTAAAAACTTCTGCCAAAAGGATGTACAATATTGATTGTTCGCTGACAACTTAAAATAACAAACACACTTTTACATCATTTGACCTCTCTGCACAATGTGTACATCAATTAAAATAAAGCACACTACTAAAAGAAATCAATGAAGATCAGAACACATCCATGGCTAAGATCAAATCTAACGCTGAAATAATTTTCAGCTCAAAGCTTGACATTGACAGGCACGTGGAGATTCCTTGGCTTTTATATCGTGTAGTTGTATTTAAGTTTTCTTTGTCTTCTGCATGTATGATTGATATTGCTTGTCAGCTGACATTTGTATTCTGTTTTGGCTGATTCTATGCTCTACTTATATTACATTTGTATTTTGTTTTGGCTGATTTTGCATGTATGGTTGATATTACTCTTTCTAATGAATTTGTGGCAGAAAATCTTATGTTTCTTCTCTTTGCAGGCCATAAAACTATCTCCCTCTCCATGGCAATGAGTATCATGTTTCTTACAGAGTGTCATTGGGCAATGAAACAACTCCAAGTGAGTACTATTAGTAAGTATTTTTGGAACTTATTATATTTTGTTTACTTCCTTCCCTTGGGATTTAATGAATCATGTGCAGTAGGTGTTGACGCAAAAGGACTCCCTTCCCTCTACTCAAGAACCGTTTATAAATTCAAAACCAAACAGATAATTACTATCTCCATTCACTAAGATAAAGATTACAAACAAATTTGATTTTATTTGATTCAATTTCAATTACAATCACAAGGCTTTTCATGGCCTCATCATTCCACACTCTATTTTCTACTTTTATATTTGGCAATCATTCTGCAACCTCTTCTCTTCCTTACAAATTTTTCTGTCACCACATATCCAATGTCTTTTTTTCTTTCAAATTTTAGGTTTTTATTGTTTCCATTGGTAGGCCTGGTGATTGCTAGCCTGAAGAGTCACTTGTAGATGAACTGCTAAGAGGTTTCTTGAAGCTAATCAATCTTTTCATGATAATTCCTCGCCATACTACTTCATTGCAGAATTAATTTTTTCACTCCCATTCATCCTTGAGAACTAAAATATGAGCTAACACCTTGGTTGAAGAGATATATCTGTTTCTTCATTTGGCTACTTTTACCAGTCCTTTAAAGTTAGGAACTCCAACTTTGCACCTCAACTCTTGGACATGGGCTTGTGAAGACCCAAGGCAAGAGCGAGGATGATGTCACTGGTCGGGCCCCCTCATCTCAAGTTCATGCTCTGGGGGTGAATGACCTATGGTGAGGTTTGAGGTTTGACTTTGACTACCAACGAGAGGTCTCATATGTAAGTTTATCAATTAAGGGGTGTTTCTTATAATTCATGTTGAAATACTTCAAATATTGAATTGTTTTCCCACTTTCCTATTTTGTCTTTTCAGTCATTTATTTCTGCTATCTATATATATCTATCATAGGATTTGTTTCCTTGTAGAGCATTAAATATATTTTTATGTCTAATATGGCAGATACTTTTCTGTTTCATTGTTTTAAACAATTGAATGAATGGAACTCCTCTTGACTGGAAATAAATTTGTTACACTATAAAATTGAAATTTGATCATTTCATTCTATAGAAAGGCCTTTATGCTTTCAGGCATTGGGGACAAAAGGAGTTCTTAGTATTAAGTCTGAGATACCCTGCATTTTCTCATTGCATGTTTTACTTGTTGATTCCTGCAGGTAATTCATGGTCTGGTGGACAGAATTATGGAAGTTGTCGGTGTACCGTTTGTTTCAGTTGGAGATAACTCAGGCTATTATATAAGGCCATCTCATGTAAGATTCAAATGGTTTTGTTTAATTAGTATAGGGGAAAAAGGATAATGAACTTTCTTTGAATATTCTAGTAGTCATATCTAGCATAAACACTTTACTGAAATTTATAAATAACATTGCTCTGATGTTTTCTGATTGTAGGAGCCAGAGTTTTTCCCTGGTAGACAAGCAAATATTATGTTTAAAGGGAAGAGCATTGGGGCATTTGGAATTGTGCATCCTGAGGTAGTACAATATGCTGGCATTTTTTAATGTTAGAATGTTAATCTGTTGATTGTTAGTAATTATAGTATAAATTATCTAAAGGTTGTCTTACATTTACTTTCAAGTTGAAGAGCAAGAAGAATGTGTTATTAGCATGCAAATTTTATCTGGAATCAATTCCAGCATTTGAACTCTAATCTAGGTAAGGGTGCTTAAATTTGAACTTGTTTGAACCATTAGAGATTAATGTAGTCTAATCTACTCATTTTCTGAAGAATCTATCTTTACGATTACTCCAAGTGGACCAATGGTGATTTTAACTATTTATACAAATCTAGTGAATGAGTCAAAAACACCCAAAGAATTATGGGCTAAGATCTAGAAGCATCAAATTTAACTCAAGACAAGTGTGAAAAGAGTATGTCAAAAAGAGTATTCAACCATGTTAAAGTTTCCCTTGAGAACCCAATCTATAATGGTGAGGTTATACCTCATCCATTTCTAAACTTAGGTCATATTAAGAGGTGATTGGGGTCATAGATAGAGCAAAGACCAAACAGTCCTCCTTGAATTTGAATGGTGACCCAAAGATAGTAGTTTCTAAGGTCAACACTAGTTTTGGCACTACTATGGCTGTCCTCTCGTTCTAGTCCATTATTTTGTGTCTTTTTCTTAAAGTGGGAAATGGCTGTAACTTCCAGTTCATGGTAGTTCTTCTCACAGCTGTTTCCTGTATTGTACTCCTTGTTATGCTAAAACTATCACAGCTTCTAAACTGTTCTTCATTACAATAAATTTCATAGAGATTTTCCTTGTCCGTTTAGTTTTTTTTCTATGATTGATTTACCTTAGCATCATAATTGAAATTGGCTTACCTGAGAGTTTTGGTTGTTCTGTGTGTTGGTTGTGTCTAAGCAGAATTTTATTGTTTATAATTTATAAAGTTAGAATTTCATGTATCTATCAGATCTTTTGGTTTCTAGAGTTTTATACTTCAATTGGGATATTGGAGGTCATCAACCAGATTTTGATTTGGAAATTTAGAAGTCAATTTCCATAATTTAGATTTCCAATGTACTTCAAAATATTGTTTTCTACAGGAATTCGGTGAAATATATGAAGCTGAAGAAACTTTGGAACTGGCTTTGGAATAGTTTGAGCAAGTTGCAGGGCTCTATCAAGGTGAAGAAGTTACTAGTACGGCTAACCAGTGCCAACTTAAAATTGCACAGTTTGCAGCCCAGCTTGAGCAGTAAGTTATATGAAAGAAAATATTTGTGAAAGTTTTTTGGGATCACATATTTTCACTTTTGGGCTATCAAATGACTAGTGTAGTGGTTGCTTATAATTGGATATTTTTTTGGGGTTTGATTTGCAGATTTATTATTTTTAGTTAATGTGTAGAGACTTGTGGATTTGTGGTTCTTTAAATGAATAATGCAAATGGATTTACTTGTTAAATCTAATATTGTTTGCTTGCAGGAAAATTTTGCTTTCACCGTATTGATTATCTTAAAGGAAGAATTCAACTCTCTCCAAAATCATATCAAAATCTTGAAAGGCTGTGCTATGCTCAAAGACAATTTGGAAATCTTGTCGTTCATCAATAACAAAGTACATGATTTAGTGGATTGTTACAATGAAAAGTTATCAGCCTTTGAGAGGACCAGACATAAGCATGCAAGAAGAAAGTTCCGTTCTGAAGCAAAATTGTCCAATCAGACAATTGAGTCAACTCTTTGTCAAGCTACCTTGCCATGCTCGAAAGAGTTATGCTGGTAGTTGGGTATATTCCAATGGCTTTTAGGAAAATATTAACATTTTCTCTTTCCTAGAAATGAATCGTTTGTGTATGTCATGTTATGACGTATGTGTTGCTCATGATTGTATGAACAAGTTTATAAACTATAAATAAAAAAATACTTATTGGCATTTACTTTATGAATTTGGATTAGGATGCATTATTTTCTTTGTTTTTTTATGAACATTATGCTTTGTGTATTCGACAACTGTTCATTGCTCCCAACTTCAAAATCATTGATAATTTCTATTATAATTTTCCATCGCATTTGGAAAATAAAAAATAAAAACTCCAACAAATAGGACAACGAGAATTTGAAAACATTGAATTGTTTATTTTATTAATACATTTTTACATATTGTCTCTAAAGAAACAATTTTTACATATTGTCTCTAAAGAAACAATTTTTACATATTGTCTCTATAGAGACAATGTCTTTAATCCCAACTATTGTCTTTAAAGAGACAAAAGTGAAATTGTCTCTAAAGAGACAAAAGTGAAATTGTCTCTAAATAGACAAAAATACTTCTATGTCATATTTTCTTTATAGAGACAATTTCATATTGTCTTTAAAGAGACAAAAATACTTCTATGTCATACTGTCTTTATAGAGACAATTTCATATTGTCTTTATAGAGACACCCCCTTAAAGACAATACTTGAGACAATAAACAACTTTTTTTTTGTCTCAAGTTAAGACAATTTACTCAAAAATTGTCTCAAAAATTGTCTTAAACCCCCCTTCTATGTAGTAGTGAGTGACGGTCATTAACAAAGGACAGGAGATGGAGTTTGCAAGATCATTGGCATTGGTGAAATGTATTGATTTATCAAATAACAATTTAATAGGTGGAATTCCTCCAAACATGAGTTTGATCGAGGGTTTGGTTATTCTTAATATTTCAAGAAACCATATTATAGGTCAAATCCTGAAGACTTTGGGAAAAATGGTACAACTGGAGTCTCTTGATCTCTCACACAACCAACTGTTTGGAATTATACCTTTGGAGCTTCAATCACTCACATTCTTGGGTTACCTGGACTTGTCCCACAATAATCTTTCTGGAAAGATACCACAAGGGGGACAATTCTACACATTTGGTGCATTGTCCTTTTCAAACAATTCAGACCTATGCGGCCTCCAACTCAATACCACTTGTTGTGGCCTTCACCAAAATAAACCTTGTCTGGTAAGCATTCCGCCGGAGATAAATGTTGAAGAAGAAGAAGAGGATGATATATGGTGGGAAGTTGGCTTGGGAATCAGCTATGGACTTGGGTTTTCTATTGTAATTGGAGTACTGTGTCTAACCAAAACTTGGAGTAGAAAATGTTTCCAGCTGATGGACAACATTATCATTTATCTTTTTGAAAGATTTGGAAAATAGTTGTCGTCTATGGCTATGGTAGAAGTTTGTAAGGTAATTTGCTTTGGTAGAAGTTTTTAAGGTAATTTATAAGCTCCCCACTCCATTAGATTTTAGAGACATTACTTTTTTGATATAACAATCTATTTTTAGTTTTGTAAGCATATGGTTTATGCACACTTTTATTATATTAGATTTAAGTTTTATTTATAAATTCAATACCACCTGTCATGGCCTTAACAAAGCAAACCTTGTCTTGAAAGTCTTACAACTACTTGGAGGTGATAGACAACATTATCATTTTATCTTTTTCAAAGATTCAGAAAGTAGTTTTCTTTCCTGACTATGATAGAAGTTTGTAAGGTAATTTGTTAGCTCCCTCCTTCATTAGGTTTTAGAGACATTATGTACTTATGATATAATGGTGACCTACCTAATAATATTGAGGTCAATCTATTTCTAGTTTTGTATGCATATGATTTATGCACACTTTTATTATATTAAATTTGAGTTTTGATTATAAATAGAAAACCGAGCATTCATTTTGATCTTCAATCTGATGGATCAATCAATTCTTATATCTGTGTGTTTAGAAGATGGTGTTTACATTTGCTTCAGTATGTCTATGTTATTTCTACATGTCTTTATTGAATGACATGGAAGATGGGTATCATGACTCTTATTAAAAGCTTGATTGACAAAGCCTCAAACAACTATTTGCCAGACCAAGCAAGCAATTTTAGGTTAATTGTTAATGCTTTGATATTGTAGGCGGTCGAGTTGACAGTTTGCATGGATAGCGAGGAGTGTGTAAGAGTGAATAAGTCAGTAGAAAATATGGTGGACAATCTTGTCTGCACTAAAAAAATTATTATGTCACTGCAAAGTATAAATCATTAACATATTTGATTAAAACATCTTTCTATGATCTTCATTTAGAAGTTTCTAAATCTTCAATTTTATGCAATCAAATTTAGAAGTTTTTAAAGCATTTGCATCATCTATTTTTTAATTCTATTTTAAAATAACTCATAAAATCAAATCTAATAAACTTTCTTGATTATTTTATTCTATTTTTTCTATAAAGAAAAAAAAATTGTTCTTATTATTTTATTATTAAAAATATAAATTTGTTTTTGATAAGATCATAGGATTAAACAAAGACCTCTACTATTATAAAAGCCTAAAGGTGATAGTTTAAAGGAAAGAGAGAAATATCAAGAAACTAAACAATTAGATAACCATAAAAATGTTAATTTTTATATATATATTTTTATTAAATGATAGTTATTATTATTTTTTATTAAATGGTAGTTATTAGTAATGGTAGTGGAGAATCTATTTTATGGTAGTTATTTTTTAAGATCAATAATATTATTAAATGAATGGAATATTGTATGAAGGGAGGAAGAAAACAATATTTATGGAATTTGTATTTCTCCTATAATCATGTAATTTAGTTTTCTATAAATATTAATTTAGTTTTTAAAAATATTTAGATTTTTTAAAATATTATGAAATATGAACTTAAATAAATTTAACTAAAAAAATGTACTTGAATCTTAATCTAGTATTTAAGCTATTAATTTACACAAAAATAATTATATTTATTTTTCAAAATTTAGTTTTTTTTTTAATTAAACATGTATAAACACCATTCACTAATTACTATGCACATATATATAAGAACTTGTAAATTACGGAGATGAAATAAAAAGCATAAATAATAACACAAAACTATATGAAGTTTACTAGTATTAGATCAACCAAGAATATATATATATATATATATATATATATATATATATATATATATATATATATATATATATATATATATATATATATATGCAATAGAAAGGCACTTGATCTCCATGAAATGAGGACATAACTCCTCATACATAGAGTGGTGGTGAATAAACTACAATAAAAGTAGCATGAGGTGTCGAAAGTGAGTCGACACCTCAAAAGACTCCTAACTAACTTGACACCTCACATGAGCAAGATGAAAATTACAAAGATGAAATATCAAGTATAAAGAATAATACAAAAGTATATGAATTTAACCAAATGTATTAGATCAACTAGGTGTACATATATAGGCAAGAGAAAGGAACTCGATCTCCATGAAATGAGGACATGAATCCTCATACATGGAATGGTGGTGAGTACCCTACCACAAAAGTAGCATGAGGTGTCTAAAGTAAGTCAAAACCTCAAAAGACTCCTAACTAACTTGACACCTCATACACCTCATATGAGCAAGTGCCAAGGTACACCTAGGTAGGATTAAAGCCTAAGTGTATGCAAAACATACAATAACACCCCCCTTAAGCATAACTTAGGTGGGCACAAAAGAAATGGGTCTTGACTACAAGGCTTGGTCAAGTACTTATGTACAATGCAATCTCTTGTAAATGGAGAAAGATAAAAAATCCAGTGCAAAAAATATCCTCCAAAAGAGAGATAAGATGAGAAGGCTAGAAAACCCTCCCTAAAGATGATGTTGTTTTTGTTGTAGACTGCATGCTAAGAAGAGCTCGTAGATGAATGAAATTTCTCTTAGTAAAGCATTTGGTAAAAATGTTAGCAACTTGCTCTAAAGACTAGAAAATGTGGGGAAAGGGAAACCTTTGAGTTTTCACCTTATGGTTTGACACCTTTCATTAATTTTCATTAGAGAAAGGGGGAAATGTGGATGTGATAGAATGGAAATGCAAACATGGAATGGGGGTTTGATGGATTTGAACAAGGTATGTGATTGACTTACAACCTAATAGGTGATTCAACTAGCCCTTAACCAAATCTGGAAATGCCCTAATAATGAAATGCAATGATCTAATTATCCTAATGATGCGAATTGGTGTTCTGATGCAAATGCAGAAAATATGAGATGTCAGAGAAAATTGGACATCAAGAAAAGAAAGGGGTGGACATTGTGCACATATAGTACAAATTTTAGCCTAATTTTCAAGGTTGTTTCCTCCTAGTGTGTCACTGTCCTACTCGATATTTTGCAGCTTTTTTTTACAGTCCTTTGATGTCAAATCTGCACTGACTATTTCTCATCTGCAAACTTGTCAGATCATTGTCAGATATTTCTATAATTGATTTTTCTTGGGTTGTCAATGCTTAGGGTTTTGAATGCAACAATGAATAAAGTGTCTTCAAGACCCTTTCAATCTTCAAAATACCTAAAATCTACACATTCACAAAGAGAGGAAATGTTGTGCCATTTTTCACATAATATATTTATATGACACTAAACTTCCACTTATACAAATTGCAACACCAAATCAAGTGCAAATAAGTACTTGTAGACAATATCAAAATTTAAGCCACATGTTTCTGTTATAAGGTAAAAATTACACTTATACGTGCTATAAGGGTTAAACATATGGATGAATACAACCCCACCAATTGTGAATGATGAGGGAAGTGAAATAAGTGACCATCACAAATAACAACACTAAATTCAACCATTTTTTTTTTTTTAAATAACATTTTCTTTCACAAGCACCCCTTTGTTTAAGATAAACATACCTTGTAATCTAGAATGTTGAGAAATTTCAACATATATCAAGGCTGATACAAAGAGGTATATTGAATTCTTCAACAAATTTTGTAATGCCTCAAGATGGAAATCCTGCATGTTAAGTTAATTTCCATTAATAAATTTCTTGACAATAATATCCTTTGAAAATTAAAAAACCTTATAAAAAACAAGGCCCCTTTAGCGAAGCAAATACCCACTAAGAAAAGATGGTTCACAAAGAAGAAGAAAAGTCATATAAAAAAGTTGTGAAAGATAAAAATATATAGGTCACACCCAGTTGCCAAGAGATGGTTTTTCAAGGAAGAAAAAATAAGATAAAGATATGGTATACTGAAATAATAAAAGCTTGAAATAAATCACTTATATTGAAGACATAATTAAGTTCCAATATTTAATAGACCTAAACCCTTCAAGGCTATATGGAAGCTTGTTAAGACTTGAGCAGTAAGAAAGATATGATTTTTATAGACAAGATAGGTCTATGATACTACTTGGAATTTGTTCCAGTTTTTTGCATCAAGAGAGATTCAAATACTAGATTTTTCGTAGACAACCTATGGAATAGGGTAAAGCCTTTAGAGAAGAGCATTCTACCAAGCCTAAGTATTTTAGTTCCAAGAGGTTACTTATAAAATCTGTAGTTTCTCTAGTCTAGAACAACATGAAAATTCCAAGTAGTAGAGCTATGTCTAAAACCTAAGAGAATTTGGTTGTTAAGTGATCAAGGAACACCTTGTCAAATCTAATTTGAATAAAGATTTGTGAATGGAAAAAGAAGGAAGCCTCTATAAATTTGGACACCAATTCACTTGACGAACTCTGAGATTTTTGTGCATCTGCCAAACATATGTAGTTATTGGTTAATTTACTTATAGGTAAATTTATGGAATAAATTCATTCAAGCTCTTATGCATTTTAAATTTAATTTTGTGGTTAAATATGCTACTTAATTTTTAATGTGATTGTTCATTCTACAAATAGACATCTCAAACACTTGTTCTACCTTAATCTTAATTCCCTCGGCCTTTTCATTGTGTATTATTTGAATTTATTTCATCTAGCAAAGGTGTTCGATTTGGGTAAGATAGGACTTAAAGATTAGCAATATGGCTAGAAACACAAGCAGGAAGGTGGCCATGCATAGCATCCTCAAGGCTAAATTTAGATTATTTTGGACAATAGAAAATTCTTAGGTCACAACAATTTTCCAAATACTATAGAGATTAGAGGGAATTCATTATAAAGCTACAAAACATTAAGAAGTCATATTAAAATCTATGTATATGCAAGATACAAAATCAAAAGCTACTAAATAATTAAACCCCAAACAAATATGTGGACTAAATTCAACTTAGTTCTTGCTGAGTACTTCACTATAGACTTATTTATCCATGCTCTACAATACCAATCTTCATAGAAGTTCACTGGTTGGTTTGAATTGTATGAATTGTAGTAGCCCTCAAAGAATATCAAACTTGAAACAACTACAAATAAATCTCCCCCTTCCAAGAAATATAAGTCATACCAATAGCATAAGAAGAGCATTGATATGTTGGCATTCAACATTGATATTTCAATAAAAATGTGATACTCAAATCTGCCAACATTTTCTTACAATCTAACAAACTACATAATATTCAATAAATAACTGCTCTAAAGTAATAAAAAACCCATTGAATTTAGACAACTGGGGAAGAGAACTAGTAGGCTGAAAATTTACCTCTTACGAGCACAAGAGGTTGACAGTTGCCAGTCATCAAGGACTTCCACATGGGTATTCCTTGCAATTTTTAGGGTCTTACATCATTCTTTTCTTGGCATTCTGTCGCTTAATGAAAAAATCAACATAGCTCAATGTCACCCATTGTTAGCTTCAAGTGCTCATTAGAAGTAACCATTGTCTGAATCAAGAATTAACTAGTCTGCTACAAGATAAAGGGCTTTATCCAATTATTTTTTTATGTTGAAGGAGAAGGGCCTTGATCCAACAATACTAGCATTATCGTAAATAAGCAATTTAGATACAGATAGGGATCATAGAGATAACATAGAAGGTGCTCTCCGCACTTTTCAAAATTGACAATACAAAACAACAAGGGCATTCAAAATCTCTCCTAAATAAAATCTTACACATTTGCTTTGGTGGAGTGGTTGATAGGCAGAAAAGGATGTGACTTGCTCAAGGCCACGTATCTTGAATTTGGTTGGCACATATCAATTATTTTATTTTTTTCTTTATTTTAATTGCAATAGAAAATATGTATTTAATTTTCATACCATACTACTAAATAAAATAATATCTAATATGAAATATTCTCTTTTATAGATATTCTTATCATAAAAGTCATCTACACGTGTGCAATTTATTGAATGTCTTTCAAAGGTAATATATTTGTTCCACAATACATGTCACCACCACAAATAATTTTCCAAAGACCCTCTTATATATGATTTATCCAAGGTTCCCAAGTAGAAGTTGTTCTTGGCTCCAAGAGAGAAGGATGCCTTGGAAAATGAATTGGATGTGGAAAGGCTTAAGGTGGACTTGGGCAGTCAAGGCTTCCAATATCTGAACAAGCCTACTAACCTACTTATGATCAATGCTTAGACAACAATGATTGACTCTGTTGTATCACCAAGTGCAGGATGGTTTATAACTTGTATGCATGTCTTCTTGTAAGTTATACTACGTAATTGGACTCGCTAGAGTATATGACTGATCATTCTAAGTGAATGAATAAACCTATGTAAAACTTAGGAGGCTCAAAAATGTACCGCTTACTAATATTTCACTCAAAGCCCTAAAAGAGATTGTAGAATGCATTCACTCATTTCAATGAAGAAAATAGAATTTTTTCAATAAATAAATAAATTCTAAGGGACTACGTGTGGGACACTCTCAATTTAATGCAATTTCTCTTTTTCATTGCAACTTGTTATGATGGAGTATTATTTATTTTGGTTATGACAAGTTTGTCCATAAAAAGATATTAAAAGTATATATACCTTAAATATAAGGTTTAAGTTTAATCTTTGTAATTCGAAATTTTGTATGTAAACTAAATATTATTGCAGATATGCAAATCGTTTGCAATAAATATGTTATAGTTATTAATATATTACAAATATATATTTTATAAGTTTTAAATTTGATATTTGTAATTTTAATATATATGTTTCATTTATTCATTTTACATTCAAGATAATTCATTTGCAATATCACTTAAACATACATACAAAAGAATAAATACTAGTAATTGCACCTTCGTGTGCAATGGGTACGCTAAAGATTTGTGGAAGATATAAAAGGGATAAATGTGGTATAGCCATGAGAAGTTTTAAGCATCCAACTAAATGTATGTTGCATTTTGCAAATGAATTGAATACATAATATTTGTATTTGAAAGGCAATGGAAAAATTTGTATTGTTGCGTAATATATTTAGAAATAACAAAAATTATCAAAATCTTGTATGGATTGAATATGCCATCCACATTTTTTGGTGCCGAGCTATCCCATCTGAATGGGCCTCGTAATCTTGTACAGATTGCTTTTGAGTCAATTTTCTTTGTGGCATAATTCCTTGAGACAATAGTTATACCGAAATATAATGACCTTCAAAAAATCCTACCACCACCTCTTCCTCCAGAAAAGATACTTTCACTTCAGAACTTCGTAGAATTTGGAGAAGTAACAAACTTAGTCCACAATTCACAAGTTATCCATAAATTTTGAAATTCTCAAACAAGTTGTTATGAATATGAATATAGAGATTTATTTGACGACATATAAAAAAAGAAAACTTTATCATGCAACATAGAGAGTCATCCTTGGTGATGGAAATAAATATAAATTATTGTTGTTCAAAAATGTAGAGAAATTTTTTTTAACTAATTTTAAAATTTCATATTATAGTATATGTCATGAGAGATATAATCTCGAGAAACTGTAATTTAGTGTAGCATTGATTTCATTACAGATGATATTGTTAGAATTGGCTATCGAGATAGCTTGCCAGATCTAGAGGCCAAATGGAAAGCACAAGAGAGAGAATATGAATATGACAAGAATATGAATATGAATATGATTCAATGTTGTGTTGTACAATGTATGAGAGACCCCTTGGTTATATAGCTAAGGTGGGTTACAAGATCTCATAAGATTATGTCAAGTGTCTTAATCATATGACATGAGACAACTTATATCACAACTACCTATGTCACATGTGTTACAAGTCAAAAGATAAGATAACAACTAATGACAACTAACACCTTCTAGAAAGATTCCTAGGACCTAAGTAAAATTAACATGTAAATAAGTCCCCTAGTAGTGAATTAACTAGGTACAAGACTTTATTTACACCAACAAATATTTTACTCTAATATTGCTATTAGGATTCAACTATATGTAGTTTTCTGAGTCAAACTCATTAACCCATGTTTCATGAGTTGTGATTCATAAGAACCCATCTCCCATGATAATGAATGGTCCACATAACACTCATTGCATCTAGGTGATGCTCACAGAGGTGAAGCATTGGGCCTTCCTGAGAGCTCACCCATCTTAGTACTACTCCAAATCAAGCACACTTGACCATGGAGTTTTCTCTAAGGTTAAGCCCGCTTAGCTTGCAACCCCATTTGCAAAACCTTCAGCAAGTGGACCATTCATTATCATGAGAGATAGGTTATTATGAATCACTACTCATGAAACATGGGTCAATGAGTTTGACTAGAAAAACTACACAATTGAATCTTGATAGCAATATCATAATTTGAAGCATTGTGGAAAATACCTCCTACTTATCAAATATTTTACTATTTTCTATGGAATTTTGGCTACCAATATTTTTTGTTAAAGACATCACTATGATTTCAATATGTAGAACAAGAAGTCCATATAAGTTATGTTGTAGTTCTAAGCCATTGTACCCAAAATGTCTCATTCAAAAACATCAAATTGTTTTCTATCTATTAAAACAAAAGCCTATGTAAGTTGTGCAATGATTGTAATCCATTATAACAGGCTTGTAGTTTTATGAAATATGATTACTCAATGAAATTATTAAACTTAAATTTGTCCCTGAAATATCTACAAGTAAGGATATAGTGCCCTTCCTTGTAGATAACAATACAACAAAATATACTTGTAGCAACATTTGTTTCTAAAGTAAATTAGCAACAGAACTAAATATAAGTTAATGAAGGCAAGCAACAATAGCCTATTCACAAGAGCAACAAGAAAAATATCCAAAATAAATTATAAATAAAAATAGTTGATTTATCATTTTATAGAGGGAAATGTCGTTATCGACATAGCACCATGTGATGTCAACAAATATTGGAAAATATAACCAATTTTTTTTTTTTTGAATGTATGCAACAAAATGAATTACATGTAATTGTCATCCCGATTCACAAATGGTGTGGAAGAATTTGAACAGGTCAGCCGCAACAAAAGGATAGTTATTCCATTATTTTCCATTGCTTTCAACAAAAGGATACCTCATGTAATGTCTATAGAAAAGCTACTGTCTGTCTTCCACAAATATGGAACAAGTAAATCATAATGAAAATTAATTAATGGTGAACTATCTCAAAAGGATCTGTTTAACTCAAAAACTAGTAACTTGTAAAAGCTAGCAGGTAAAAGCTATCATAGGAAAACACATTTCTAGAGAAGAAATACAAAACCTTTGTTGTTGCAGCTTCTGATGCAAAACTAGACATAGACATATCCAACATAGGCAATGTTTACAAATTTGTAGATTTGGAGTCGTTCCTCAAAAATAAATGAGGAAAGTTAGAAAGAGATTGGAAAGTTGAATCTACAAGACAAAGGATTAAGGAAGTAATGAACAAACCTGAATGCATTTGAATTATATGTCAACATTTCAAGTGAGGCAAGTAGATAGTGACTTCAACAACTCTTCTTCATTGATCCTACAAGCAACATACGGGCTTTGTTGCATGTGTGTGTATCTTTGGAATGTGAATGCAAGGGGGATGCAAATACCTTCAAGCTGATGGACTCTTGAAATAGCTATGAATGTCAACCCTTGATGGTCAATGTTGTTGATGTTAATCATGGCTTTTTCAAGTGTAACCTACCTTGTGATTTATGTATGGTTTGTTGGTGGTTTTTCCAGTGCACTTAAAGAAACTTCTAAGGAATAGCAGTTCCTATATTCAAAACTCCTGAAAAATGATTGGCCAACTGACAAGATCTAGTCATAGACTGAGATCTTCTGCACTTTAGGCTCTGTGGGACCAAGGAGGGTATTCCTATTAGTGTTCATTTAAATTGAACTTGACATAAGACATCACTTGCACAAATCATTTTAACTAAAAGGAAAATGTGCAAAGCTTACTATGAAATTGGCTTGTTTCTAAGTAACTTGCTACCATTTTAGCAAATGTTATCCCATATGACAATGAACATAAAGATTTGTGTAAAGATTTAGGAAATTTTAAACTAAATTCAAGTTTTGACTCTAGGTTGGCCACCATACAACAATTTGATCAACCCATTAGGTGGATCTTTAAGGAAATAGATTAGTGCCTTATTGAATTGGGTGATGGAGTCATACACACAATAATCAATAATACTGAAATACTTTAAATTTTAATAGAATGGACTACCCACATAACAACTTTGCATTATGGAGCTCACAATTTATGATACACCACTGCTTATCAAATCCCTAGAAAATAACTGTAAATCTATGACTCCATTTGAGCATTTAACTAATTACTTAAATCAAAGCAGAAAACAAATACATACATTTAAACTGATGTTCAAAAGAAGAATGAAAATATTATTAACAATTCCATTCAAGATTTACTCAAATCCACATAAGGAGAGAAAATGTATTAGAACTAGACTTTCATTTATATTCATGAGTCAAATTTGCATAACAATTTAAGACAATATGTATATGTTCTTCCAAAGCAAGCTCAAAATAGACACACTTATTCTATTCCTATCGTGAAACTCATATACACCTTACCTAGACCTAACCATAAATCTTCATCTATTTTCTTCCTTTTTTATCTCTTTTTCCTCCTCTGCAAGTGAGCGTTGAATTCCATTTTATATGACAAGGGAGCAACAAGTTTCGGGCTCAAATGCAATTTCATAATAGATTTTCATTTCATCACAATCTCAACTACATTTTACTTGCATTTCAAAACCCGCACATGTTGAATTCTGCAAAACATGGTGCAACTAGGGAAAGCCAAAATGTTATCACCGTCAGAGAAGGGAAATGCAAAGTGCTTCCAAAATTCCCTTTGTTGCCATCCAAGCAAATTCTTATTTACCCTTCACTCTAGGACCACCATAAAAAATTTCATCAACACAAAAAAATTCTAAACCCCACACACAACAAATTCTTATTTACCCTTCACTCCACCTTTTCCAGTGCCACATCCATGGTACACATGACTAGGTCATTGCCAAAGGAGGAGAGGAAACCTTAGCTTCCTCCTCATTCTTTTCTTTGCCTAACATGCTTCTAGTATGCCCGCTTGGGGTTTTGACCACCAACGGCACAACATATATCACTTCCTCATCAAAGGGTAGACCATCATTCAAAAGAGCTAGATACCGATAATAGTCGAAGTCAATCTCAATTTCAGAGGAGCTTCTCATAAGGTCAATAGGCAAATGCTGGCGTCCATAGGATCCATGCCCATATCTTATTTTCTTTTGTGCTCCCATTGAAGACCACATTGGGTTCTTTCCTTTGTCGTGCACCTTTCCTCCAACATCACCCTAGAATTGTAGCCTTCTATTGCACCTATTGGGTGCGAGTCTAGGATTTTCAACAGAAATATTGGTCTCCATGGCTAGAGCAACATCTGGTGCATCAGAACTAGACCTCTGGGAACTCAAGCGAGTAGACATCCTTACTAGTTTGCTCATTTTTATTCTCTAATAATTGCTCACACTACCTTTCCTTAATCAATCACACTTCTAACTGCTACGTGTAGATGACTTGAATAGTAGCTATTCCTTCTATATTTATCGCATGGAGCGATGACAATCACAATCAATTTCTAACACACATGCATAAACCAAGAAACTCATTGGCAGATGTACTATCACCGTTTAATTCCCCATTTGCATGGAAATCAGTAGACTATTCTTCATGATTACCAACATTTGTGTCTCCACACAAATTGAGATAAACTCAATCGCTCTGCAGGATGTTAGCCATTAATGCAAGCTGGTTACATAGAGTAAAAACGACCATCACGTGTTATTTTCCAACTTTGAATGTTATTCGTCGATCTTTTTCCTTGGTGAATTGATCTAACAACTAGCTTTTGTTTGACCATCTTTGATTTCTAGCGGTGCTCTGCCAAAATTTTCACAGCCAATGGATTTCTTCCATGTTGGATGATGCATTCATAGTGTGCAGGCTCCACGATCTGAGTGGGTCAAGACAGGTGTTGAGATCTCACTGATCTCGCTAGTCATAACCACCTTTCACTTTAATCCAACGAGCCAACATGGAATAGTGAAGATCGTTCTACCAGATTGATCTCAATTATTTGTTGAAGATGTCGGGTCATGGGAGTAGTAGTGGGGAGTGGGTCTCGCACTATACCTTGGACACACATCTACTTCTCCCTAGCCTAGTTGCATTTATCTTACTGGAACTTAACTCCCGCGGGCTAGTGGGGTATGGTCCGAATCTTCTCTCTGATCTTCGAATTTTGAAATCTGCACATCAAGTGATGTTAGCATTTAATAGATGGGACTTGGTCTAGTCGACGATGACATGACCACTGGGGTTAATGACTTAAGTTTTAAGTCACTAGGTTAAAATTTAAAACCTGACTTTAGGAAGAGACTTGATATGGTGGGAAAAACAACAACCGACTCTTTGGGCTAATGGGGCCGGTAGACTAACGTGTCAAATGGCTCAAGAGATGACTTAAGGGGTCGATGACTAACCGAGCAGGTCGACCTAAAATTATAACATTTCCATTCTTTTGAATAAAACCCTGCTCACTTTGGGGACAAGGGTTTAAAATGGAAACCAAGTTCATGGGAGTTAAGGGAAAATTTCTCAGAATTTTATAAGCTCCATCATGGTTAAGGCCCATGCCTTAATGAATTAGGGAAGAAAATAGTCAAGGAGTTTTTCTGCAACAAATTATCAACTTCTCAACAACCAACAATAAGTTATTTCTTAGCAACAAAACTCATGATTTTGATTGCTGATTATGTTCCAATGTTGGAATGATGATCATGGAGAATAGTATGGACATCTATCGAAGCATAAATGATAAGAGGAACTTTTTCAGATATTATAGTAGCAATTGCCCAAATGTACATGCATGCAAAAATGGAAACATTAACAAGGTACGTGAACTATTTGACAGAATACCTGAAAATGATGGCATCTCATGGACTGCAATGGTTGCAGGATCTATACAAAATGGATTTGTTGAAAGCGTAAAGCCAAATTCCACAACCTTCGCCAGTATCCTCTCTACCTGTGCCAAAATGGGAGCTTTGGAATAGGGTATGGAAATCCATCAAAGCATCATGGAAGACATATTTTTTTTAGATATTATAGTAATCTTGCCAAGAATAGGGTATGTGCAGGATCATGATGGGCCAAAAAGTGGCGATATGTAAGTGATATGATGGCCCATGTGGTTGATGACCCTTTTTTTTACCCAAAATTGATGAAACGAAAAGGAGATTCTCAAATTTCCACCAATATAAATTATGCTTTACTTTGAATTTAATAAATTATTATTATTCATTTTCTATTTGAATTATGACTAAAGTCTTAATTGATAGGCTGATTGAAAAAAATCTATAGCTTTCAATGGTATCACATTTTTGAATCTAAAACATGTGTACATTCTATGCTTCGCATAGTATAGGATTAAAAAAAATTGAGTTTCATGAAGTTTTGAGCAAGTTAAGGTGGTTAGACATGAAGTTTTATATTTTTTAAAGTTGTAAAAAAATCATAATTAATTATTTACTTGGAAAAAATTACAAAAAATATGTATCACGTTGGGACATGAATCCTCTACTTATATCTAAAATCTTATAAAAACATATTATCATTTTATTGTGGTTAGGGTGGTCAGACAGACACCTACTTCTTATTTTTCCCCTGAAATTTAAGTACTACTGCATTGAAATTTCAAATTTTCACCAAATAGATTTTTTTTTAAATAAACCTAGTAGTTTAGAAACTACATTCAATTTGCTACAGATTCTATTCTTACATATTTTTGAGATAATATAGATAACTTATTCAAATTTGTACGTCAAGTTTCCTAACTCTGATTTTTCTGAATTTTTTGCCACTTAAGGGCTTATGTTTTCCATGATGATCCTACACATACCCAACAAGTGAGTAAATGACTTGAATGTCTTTAATTTTTGGCTATTGATGGGTTGTTTAGAGTTCATAGCGACAACTTTCATCTTCAATTGCGACTTGTCCATTCTGCTCAAGTTGCTTGCAGATTGAATGCTTTTGTTTTTGAGCAATTTGTAAAGGATAGTTCATGGATGATCATAATAATGCCTACAAAGTAAAAAGGAAAAACTAGGAGTCCCTTAACACCTAAGAGTATTATTATATAATATATAACTTTGGGAAAGGAGAAAAAAGTAGTATTCAAAATTTTAGTTTAGTTCATGGATGATCATAATAATGCCTACAAAGTAAAAAGGCAAAACTAGGAGTCCCTTAACACCTAAGAGTATTATTATATATTCTGTAACTTTGGGAAAGGAGAAAAAAGTAGTAGTCAAAATTGTAGTTGCTACCAAGAATAAGGAGGAAGTGGAAGGGAAGGGAACATTCATACAAAATATCAAGGAAAAAAGTTTCAGTTGTATCTTACACATTAAGAATTACTTGTGCAAGGAGTAATACTTGTATCCTGGCTATAATAATTTTGATGAAATCTGTAGCCATCCACAAGTTGGGTCGAAGAAAGTTTCCCAAGCTGATGCAAGCAGGGGTTGTTTTCCAAATCATAATCTCAATTTGAACAAGACCAAACCATCTCTCAAACCTTGTAACCTTATTACTTCAGTTTACACCTTTTTAGGCTTATAAGCCTAGTAGCCCTTCCAGAACGCTTTCATGCTCCAATTCACCCAAAATGACATAAATCCACAAATAAATTGTTATAGCAGTTGCTTTTTATCTCCCTACACACCATACATCAATATCTCAGTGGACTCCTTTGAAACAAAGCCCTCAAACAGAGGCTTTACTACTACTACAAGGGAAAATTAGCCCTATTATCCAAAGCAAGTGTTCATAAAACCTATCATAGACCTAAAAATTCATTGGAGTAGCAATACACACATGTCAAAACCCCAAATTCCACAATTATCTTACTACTGTACGACCTCCAAGTACCCAAAACCATAAACCCTCATCTATAGGCCATTTTTCTAGGGTTTTATTGAAAATCCTACTTCCAAACCTCTCCAAACTCTGCCACTTGTTCTGGAAACACCTTGTATTCCACTCACATATGCTCAAAAGTTCATTTAATGGCCTCCACTAATAGCCCAATATCAGATTTTGGTTGTAGCCTCCAATTTCACTCAAGTTCACTATGAAAACAACCTAGGGCATCAGGCCCAAAACCACATACCAACTCCCCTGCTTCCAAAAATCACAAGCATTCATGTCCAAGGCCTTATTTTTCCATTCCACCAAGACACAATGGAGAACAGTAGGTGGAATGGCCTAAAGTGCCATCTTTAAGCTCTCAAACCCTTGAAAATAGGGTACTAACCAACAACGGGTAAACAAGCAAAATCTTCCACCAAATCTTGAGTCAAGGGCTCAAAACTAATTGGAATTCAAGCTAACATGTGCCCCTCAAAGATTCAATTGGAAATCTATTCAAACTACCCCTGTATGGATTGCAACAATACATAAAATAAAGAAAAAATAGTGAAATCTAAAAATCAGAGATAAAACAAAGTATTTTATTCAAATCTTCACAAATCCATCCTCCATCGAGTTGTTTACAACATATTTATCATGTTTCTATTCTAAACTAACTCTCCAACTTCTTCCAACTTCCTTTTGAAAGGCTTGACCATTGGACTTCCTTAAATTGTGCAATTTTGCATATTTAGCAACTTTACAACTCTTAAAGCAACTTTTCAACATTTTGCATTTTTTGCAAACTTAACCTTCTAAACTCCTAGACATCATCATAAATGATTAATTACATAAGAAAATGGTCTTCAATACCTAATTTTAATACAAAATTCCAAAAATCTTATAACCTACTCAACATTAACCTTGATGGACCAAATCTCCTTAATGGTGCTCCTACACCACAGGCTGATGGAAAATTGGAAATAATTAATTTATGTAGAGTGTGAGTGATAAGTTCTTAATTCTAGGAATTTTAAGTACGCCCAAAACTAGATTTAGTGTTTTATTAGTAGTGAAGGTTAGCAATTGACTAGGGCTTTGGAACTTTATTGGCAATGCTTTCTAACACTTTATCTTGCTGTCGAAATTGATCTTTGGAACTTTATTGGCAATAATTTCCATAATTTATTTGTAGGAATAAGGCTTTATTACTAAAATTCTACAGAATAGAGTAGATGGAATAGTAGTAGATTTTCAGAAATGGATATGGAATTCTCTAAGAAGCTTGATAGTTTGCAACAACTTTCCCTTTTGTTTAAATCCTATTTGTAGTTCCCTCAAATTTTGAATGGGATTAAAATCAATTTGATCGGTTCTCATTTGCTAAGGTTTAATATGCTTTCATAAAACATTTAGTAATTGCAATTTATTATTATATGCAATCCTATGTAGATTTCAAGAGAATATAGAAGTCAACAAAGTCTTTTTTTGTTTAGGATTTATTAGGATCTATCATCCAGGATTTCCCATCCATGAGCTAGGACTCAATTTTGTTTCTTATGTAATTCTATACAAATTTTACCTTTACCTGTTGCCCTGAATTGATTAGAAAAAAAAATAGAAGAGAAGTATTTTATAAAGATGATTGACTAATATTCTATAAACATCAGCAATTATGTAATTATGTGATACTTATGCTTGAATCTTTGCAAAACACCTACATGAAAGATGGTTGACTGGAGTTGGAACCAAATGAGGAAAATGGGAAAAGAACTTATTGCATATGCTATCAGTGGAGCATCATGGTTATGGAATGAAACATCACCTCTTGGTTGGTAGACATTAAAGCCTTGAACTAAGGTCAAGCAATCATTATTTTCATCAAGATAGGGGAGAGGCACCTATAGTGGAGCACTCTAACTTCTCATTTCTCAAAATCCTACGTGGAAATTTCAAATCACTCCCAATTCTATACATTTGGCAACTCATGTACTTCTATATTTCGCTTTAGGGCCACATCATCAAATATGATGCCATATCAGCATGCTTTTTGTTGAGGTATCCAAAAAGGCCCAAAAAAAAAAGTGAGACCGATAGTGGTGCACTAAGTCATGCTTTATTGGTGCACTGATGTGGCATCACATGATTTGTCACTTTGCGTACTTTACATGGATAAAAAGTGTTTTTCAATTGGATATTAAAGTGCTCCACTATGGGGCCCACTAAGGACTAATTCTATCCCCACTATTGGACTTTGCTCCAATATGGGCCCCTCTCCCCTAGTGCCTGGGATCTGAAAAGGTTCAGGGATGTACTGATAATGAGGAACTGCTAAAGATGCAGCAACCGAAGGAAAATAATGATTAGGTGGAGGATTCATCTTATTTCATATGTAAGGAATTCTATTGCAGGGTATAGAATTATAAGGTAATGAGTATAGAATGATGTCGAGTTTCTATTCACCTTTACTCAATTTGGTGTCTTGAAACTATGGATGAAAGTATCATCTCACTACAAACAAGATAGGGCAGTAAGAATATGACAAAATTGCAACTGCGCAGTAACTCCAAACCAATGGCAAGAAAGTGAATCTTAAAGCGTAGCACATACAAAAAGAATGCAGAGATAAATGAATAACTTGTTAACTGAAGAGATATGCAGGTGATTCCCATGCCAACCACAACGGAAACTATCAAGAACTCTGTGTCTTCAACAACTCTTCCAATTTCAACAGCGATCATTTGTGCAATGAAAATCCCACGAGAAAGGATAGATAAGTACGATGAAAATATCTAATACAAATGAATGTGGCGGTGAAAGTATCGTACATAGTTTAGGTAAGATTGAAGGTAGCAGTTAATACCATTTAATTTGAAAGATAACTCTCCTTTCTCTGACGACATACTTTGCAAGAAACTCTCCTTTCTTCTCCCACGGTGTACAATTATTTTTTCACATGACTGATAAGTAAAAAAGGCGAAATGAGAGTGGCGACTCCAACGATGAAATGAAATGAAAGATTTTAATGACGTCCACGAGACTAAACAGTCTATGGGACCAAAACACAACTTAATTTTCTTTCATGATCTTTTCCAAATCAGATCTCCTACTATTGATTTTGACCAGAAGGCTGGCCGTCTGGTTGATCTTATCCTCCTCAAATAACTATTGCATATCATCCATACACAAACTATTTGCATACTGTTTACGAATGTCTTCTTAAGCTGTGCATTCCATGATGAAGTGTAGAATCGTCTCAACCACCCCCTTATTGCAGAATATGCAGGTTCTTTCTTCCCATGTTTCCTTAGGAGACTTCCATCTACCGATCTCACATCTAAGATGATGTGATCCCGTCCTTAGCTGTGCAACTAATACCCTCGCTTTCCCTTTAATAGCAGCCCCTAAATATGTTTTTTCACCATGATCCTTTGTCGGGTTAAACTCTTTGACGTAGTATGCTTTTTTTTGCCCAATCTGATTTGACCACATAGCAGTCCTAAATTTTTCCTTCACGTAATTTTTTATTTCACTATTGGTGCTAGGACACTCCTGTAATTTGATGTCCCACTTGTTCAACCACTTGTTCTACTTCATCCAGGTTTTCTTTCTACGGTTTAGTGCTCCTCCATAACCACTTTGGGCCACCGGCGGTTGTCCATGTTTTCAATCTTCTTTAGATAACTTATCAATCGGGTTATCGCCGATGCCTCCAAGGGAAAAGCCCTCGCTTCAGCTAAAAGAATTTCATATGGGACCGTGGCCTTAACTTTGAGATTGCTTGTTATTAAGTGTTTTTGGATTCTTTCTATTTGTCTCCAGCTGCACTGTGACATATTGCTTCCCCACACTTCACACCCATAAAGTACAATTGGCATGACAAGTAAACCAAAAAGAGTTTTCTTGGTTTTCCAGTCCTAAAGTTCTGCTTTCCTACATTTGTTTTGCAGCAGGAAAGAGGCTTTCCAACCTCCCTGTATCCTTTTCGCTCTACAAGTCTCCCAACTTAGCTTATGGTGAAAGTCAATCCCAAGATATTTGTATTCTTTCACTATATCAAGCGGGCTACCTTCAAAAAGAAAGATATGTTGTTTTTCTTTTCTATTCAAAGAGAAAATCATGATTTTGGTTTTGGTGGTGTTCACTTGCATCCCAACTTCCTAACATAAGTGTTCTAAAGCTTTCAAATGTCCTCTTAACCCATGAGCTATTTTTGAAATTAGAATAAGATTGTCAGCATATAGAAGTAATTTCACTACATAACCTGCCAATTGAATACTGTCCCCTCCATCTTTGCTTAACCAACCTTCCAACTTATCAATGTAAAGCCCAAAAAGTGTGGGAGATAGAGGGCAGCCCTGCTTAACTCCAATACCACTGCCAAAACATTCTGACATACCCTCACTGTTCTGATTTTAGCATTTACCTTCTCGTATACCCTGTGAACAACAACTCTATACATATTTGGAATGCCTAATTCTTCCATCATATTCCAAAGTTTGTCCCTAAGCACTGTGTCAAAAGCTTTCTTGAAGTCAACGAAACAGCAATAAGCTTCCTCACCCTGGCAGTCCCAAATCTTCTCAATCAAGTGTCTAAGGGTGATGCAGTGATCAATGGTAGAGTGCCTAGATCTAAAGCATGTCTGCCCCTTTGCCCTTTTGCCCTCATTTTCTGCCCAGTTGTTGAGTCAACGAAACAGCAATAAGCTTCCTCACCCTGGCAGTCCCAAATCTTCTCAATCAAGTGTCTAAGGGTGATGCAGTGATCAATGGTAGAGTGCCTAGATCTAAAGCATGTCTGCCCCTTTGCCCTTTTGCCCTCATTTTCTGCCCAGTTGTTGATCCTACGTTCAACCATGCTCCCAAAGAGCTTGCCAAAGATAGGATTGACCATAATTGTGCGGTAGTTAAACGGGTTATTGATATCACCACTTTTAAACAAAGAAATGACCACACTGGTAGTCCACTCCAAAGGAAAGCCTTCCTGATTGACATTGTTGAAAATTCTTGTTATGTAAGGAGCAAGAGTTTCAATCCCCCACTTTAAAAATTCAGCCTATATCCCATCTATGTCCTGTGCTTTCCCACTTGCTAACTTCTTTATTCCCTGTTTAATATAATCTACGGTGAATAGTTCCATTGATGTGTTAACAACTGGAGGATAGCCTTTCTCGTGGACCCGCTCGTAAAGGAGCCTAGCATACTCTAACCATTGGACATCTGTGATATTGTTTTCCAACTTTTTTTTCTTTTGCTACAGTTCCCTCCAAAAGCCTTTAGGATTCTGCTTCCCAAGCGAGATTAGCTCCTTCCTTCCTTCATTAACTGTTTTTTTGAATTGCACTAATTTTACATGCCTTTAGGATCAATCAGATCGTCTTGCATGCCCCCTCTCGAACTTTCTTCATAGACCTTCCACACCTCTTCGGCGTACCCATTGTACACGACGGTGTGATTGCTAGTTTAAAGGAGTTATTGACTTTAAAACGATCGCGTTGAGCTGCTTTACTTCTGTACACCATGATCATGATGATGGTAGTGGGGGAGACCCGAGAGACATGCCCTCCCTACTCACTGATGACTACTGACTACTGACTGGTTAATCATGATTCAAGGAACGAGAGTGGAGGCATAGACTAGTTTACGCAATGTCTTTTCAATAATCTCGAGTTTGCTTGTTTACAATTGACAGAAATCATACAGTCAAATGAAGTTCAGAATTTAATTCTATCACAATCGGTCCTTGTCAGAAATATTGTTCGATAGACATGGCCGTCAATACACGCAACATGTTAATCAACACACGAGTACGGCGCAGTAAAGAATCTCAAACCGTTTTAATCACTGACTAATCATTCCATGTGCTCTTGAATTCAACTCCATCAATTATCTCCTTTCGAAAATTATATCATTCTATTATAACCAGGGAAAATAAACATTAATCAAAACCTAAGTAAAAATAATATCATTCTTTTATAGCTATTCTTTATTTCTTTATTCTTTATGTAACTTCAGCTTCATTTAATACAAAAACTATTCTCCATATTCTATTTGTACAATGACAATTATATTCTTCAATATATTTTTTATTAATTAAATTTATTTGATAAAGTTTAAATTTGAGGGTGGTTTTTTTTTCCTTTTTAATTATAAAATTAGGATTTATTTGTATTCTTTAATAAATTAATTTTTAAATGTTCATGGTTTATTAGGATGAGAGATGTTTCATTTTATTTTTTAATAATTTATCTTATGATATGGTTATATATTACTTATCATATATATCTTATCAAGGTCCTTTTTTCTAGTTATATCAAGAGGAATTATACAATTATATCATAGTGGAAGTAAGAACCCATATACATAATAACTTCTCCTTAAATGATATTTATTACTAAAAATCGTAAACCTTAATTATAAAAAGTATTCAACTTATTTTTGTTCCCTAAACCTATTTTATGTACTTTAATATGAATTGGCTTTTGATTTCCATATTTGAAGAAATTAGTGCATTGAGTGATCACAATACACCACCAATCGATTCAAGAACCTTCTTCATCATGTTTGGGTAAGGAATTCCAAATCCCCTCAAGGGCATCCAAACAAACTTTGTTTTTTAAATGGGAAACATTTAATTTGAAAGGGAGAGAATTGTCTTTGTTTGAATTTTGAGATAAACAGATGTTGTTGACGATGGGATAATGATCTGCGATGGGATAATGATCTAAAAGAGTAGTAGAGTAGTCTACCTGGACACACAAACCCAATGAATCATGAACTAGTGGAAAATAAGAGCTACATAAAATATGTCCAGCCTACTCAATTTTTTGTCACCTTTCATTTTACAGTTGGACAAGGTAAACCAATTTTTAGAATGGCTAGCAAATTGATCATGAATAAGATCCATCATGCCCAAAAACATTTTGACAAAATAGCTAGCTATGAGAAAATAAAATAGAAGTGAATGGTTAGAGCATCCATGAGTTGAAGAATGAAAAAAATAGAAAATTGATATTGTAGCAGAGGGCCTGAGGAATATTATAATAGAGAAGAGGAAGTAGTGTTACAACAACAACAATAGAGATGCACATAGTAGCTACAATTATACATGTAAATGATCTTTATAATTAGTTAAGAAAATACTTTTGAGATAAATAGAAAATATTCTCTCTTTTTTCTTTTATGAGTGTTGTTCTTTCTCCTTTGATCTCCATTGTTGTGTAGTTTTGTTTTATTCCATAAATTGCTAACATAGCTCTAAGTTTTAGAATGTATTAGGTATTATTTCTAGGTTTAGTGCTTTATTTGAGTTTTAGCTATGGCTAGAGGTGATAGAAAGAGCTAGTAACAACCACAATATTGTTTATGGATAAAACTATGATGTTTAGACAAACAAGATAAAAACTATAATGGTTACAAATGATCTGTGGGAGCTTGTAGATAATGGTTGAAAAAATGTGAGGCTAGAGTTAAACTTTAAATAATTAGGAGATATTTTTAAACTCTTGAAATGAAGGATGGGGAGCTAATTTTAGACTTCCATACAAGAATTTCTAGTTTGACAAATTAGTTGAGGATAAATAGCTAAACTATGTAAGAGTAAAGGATTGTTGAAAAACTCCTTAGGATTTTTCCCTCAAAATTTTATGCAATAATCATTGTCATAGAAGAGGCCAAAGACCTCTCAAATATGATAGTAGATGACTTGATGGGTTCTCTATAGACCTATGAGCAACACTTGAATAGGTTTACACCTTCTTCTTAAGAGAAAGTGTTCAAAGCTTAACCAATATTAGAGGCAAGGGAAGAAGAAGAAATAAATCCCAAAGGAACTCCAAAGGTAGGTAGAAGAAACTTTGTAAGGTGTGTCTCTAGAGAAGATAGTTCTAAAAGAATAAACAATCAAGAGAGAGCAAGTAGCTCACAACCTAGCTCTATAGTTAAGAAAAATAGTAGTACAACTAAAACTAGAGGTATGAAAAAAGAAGTGTACAATATTATTATTACCACAAGGATGGTCACTATACAAGTGAATGATCTATCAAGAACACTCATCATGTGAAAAATTGGTGAATAGGGTGGTGCCAAAATGATACTTGGATAACAGATGTAGCGACCACATGATTGGAAATGAAAATTCATTTGCATTCATTAACAAGAATTTATAGTTTGAGATAAAAATTGGGAACAATAAAATAATTCTAGTAGTGATAAAAGGTTTTGTTATAAAATTTGCACCAACCATGATGACAAAAAGGAGATTGATTCAAGGACTTGCAATGGTTATGATTAGATGGTTGTTGGGGATGAAATAAATGTGTCTAAGAGCCTTATTAAGGCTATGATAGGGACAAAGGTTCTTGATATTTCATGATACGGGAAAATAGAAGGATGTTCTTGAGAGGGTTTTCAATCCTCTATTAAGGTGCCCTCTTCACTTGGAATTTACACTCTTGAGACTTTTTTTTGGGTCCCCCTTTTACCTAGATTTTTTTGAATTTTGATCTAAAAAAACATATCATTTTCCCCATGAGTTGGCTATGGAGCTATGTATTTTAAAGTTTTCTGATTTTTTTAGACTAAGGCTTATTCTATTGGGTTAATGGTGGGTGATTCCTCTTTTGACCCATCCTTTAATGCTTCTAACCTTTTCTTGGCTAAAGCTCCTTCTTCCTTGGATAAATCTTGTGCCATTATGAAGCTCCTTAATGTTGGTGTATATGGAGCTTCTTTCTACATGGGGAATACCCTTATTGGGAGATTCCTAGGATTTCATCCAAAAATTGATCTTTTTTGAAGGTTGATTCTTAAAGTATGACATGTTATTAGCTAATTTGGATAGCTACCATGACTAATATATTTTTCTTATTCTCTTTTCAATCTCTCGAGGAAAGCATAAGAATTTTGTAGGGAGGTCATTTTTTCCTTAGAAAGTTCAATATTTCTTTGAAAAGATGGTATACTAGTTTTGATATTTCTAAGGAAAATTTTAATAAGGTCTCTATTTGGGTCAAGTTCCTAGGGATTCCTTTACAATTTACTAGGATGAACAAATAACACATAGTATTTCTAATTCTCTTTGTGAATTTCTATCTATTAACAAGGTCAAAAAAATTATGAAATATTTAGTTTCAACTATATTTTTTGAGTGTTGACACTAATAAGATACTATTGAATTTGGTGTATGGGAGCAAAGAGTCTATTAAAAGTCCTCACAAGTTTTCCTTCATTGCAATAAATCTAGGTAGTTCTCTCATTCATGCCAAGATAGCAAAGAGAAATACCATATTTAGATTAAAGTAACATGAATCCTCCTAAGTATGGGAAATGGTGTTAGAATATTGTTAAAGAGTGCTATAATATAAGGAATGAAGGAAATGATTTGGATTTTTTTTGTTGTGGGTACCATATGGTATTTTTGTCAGTATCCCTTTAAGGACAAGAGAAAGCCTAAAGATGTGTGCAAGTGTCTAATGGTATCTTGGATCTTCTTTAGAAAAAGGTAGTATAGTTGAATTAGTGTTTGATTGGAAAAAGGGATCTAGGTCCTAAATCACACTTCTTCCAATGTGAAACATATGTTTTCATGAAAAAGGGATCCTAGGTCTAATGCATAAAACCCTAACATCAATCCTTTTTCAAGATAACATTAGGATATAAATTGACAAGGAGATTAGACTGACTTGCAACCTTATAGGTGAGTCAATCAACCTTAGATTTGATCCTTTTGAGCCTTGGAAATTGATTGGAATTGAATTTATCTAGTTATCCCAATTAAACTATGTTCCCTAATCTACAAATACAAGATTTTGACAATAGAGTAATTGTAATAGAAAATTTTGACAACATATATGAGAAAGGTAGAATCCTATGTGCCTATCCTGCAAGTTTGAAGCTGATTTAGCAAGAATGAGTCACCCTAAGCACCTATGTCCTTGTAGGATTGCTTCAAATCTGAAAACTTGGATCTAAAACTCTTTATCTACCCTCTAATTCTTGCTCTACAAAATTTCATCTTCAGATTTGAACCTACAATAAATCTATAAAAGAAATGATGGGGGGTGGCTATATAGGAGTTTTCCTTAGTCAAACCCTTGTTTTAGTATGTCTACCTTCACAAATAGCCAATGTTCTAATTGATAAAAGTGTGTTTGTGATCTTAACCTTAAGTGTAACTAAGGTTGTGATGACCTAAAATGCATAAAACCCTACTCAAGTGTGTTAGAGAATGATTCCATATGACAATTACAAGATCTACCTAAGATAAAGTCAAATACCCTTAGGAAATCTAAAACAAAATGATACCTCACCTTAGGAAGCAAGTAGAATGAAACTTGAAGATGAGAACACTTTGAAAATAAGTCATTAGGTTGTAGAAAATGGCCAAGATTACTTTCCAAACCTAGATTCCATCATGTCCTATTGTCATCAAACTTGAATCATTAAAACAAAGCTTGATAAAATTTAAAAATATGCTTGAAAACCTACAAATTCAAATGTATTTGGAAAAATGTAATGATCTATTTCTTTTTATCTTTCTTCAATCAATTCCATTAGTTTTTAAATGGTGAAATGAGTAGGTATTTATAGGCATTAAATCTAATTTCCCAAAAATTAGATCCTGGTAGCTAACATTGGATATTTGAAATTCAAATAATGATTTTTTGTCCCTCATATATTCAATTTTGGAGGCAAAATAGGGTGACCAAGTCACCTAGGGCAACTAGGTCCCAACCCTATTTTGTAGGATTTAAGGTGTTGGGAGCAAAGTATTAAGTATTTGATTAGGTTTTGTACATGCAATTTATTAGAAAATGATAAAATGGACCATATAATGCATAATTTAGGAACTCAAGGCCTAATTAGGGAATGTTGAGATGCATTAATTTAAAGGTCACTAAAGTGAGTTCCAAACAAAGCATGAAATTTTCCTTCACCTAAAAGGAAGTACAATTTCTTACACTACATTTAGCCCCTACTTTAGTGGCCATATGACACTATGTGCATATGCAAGCTAAATTACTGAAAGTAAATCATATTGTAAAAGGATACTCAAAAAAGGATACTGTATATCATCAATCAAATGGGAGAATGAATCCCACAATGTATTCATTTGCAAAACCACAACATTAGGAACTACATCATACAAAATTGATTTGTTAGATATTCAAATATCATCTTGTACCTACAAACAAACATGTTAATCCAAAAACTTATAAGGAGAATAAAATTAGAGGGTAGATGTATACCTCCTGATTTTGCTTGTTTTATGGAGGTGGAATTAGGGTAATAATCTATCTGCATTGAATTTTTAAGCTTGGTGAAGAAAATGCCTATGATAGGGTCATGAGGACCATAACACCTACTATCAAGAAGCATACACTATGGAAAAGAATGGAACTATGAATCTAACACAACAAATGAAATTAAAATTGGAGTTCACTAGCTCTAGTTATGTTAAATTGAATGAGATGTGATATGCAAAATGTAATACTAAATTTGATTATAAGACTATAGAAAAATTACCATTCTAACATTAATTTTCACTTTTGTTACCTGAAGATCTAGAGAGTGTCACCAGCAACCCAAGGAGAGGATGTTGAGTCAACAACCATTCTAATGATGTTTTGATTTTGATGTTTTTGACCTTTTTATAATAGAGTTTTGAACTTATTTGTATGTTTTTGAGAATTTTAAAAATGATTTGGATGTTTTTTGGATCTTCAAGGAATTTTAAATGTCTTTGGATTTTGAGATCTTTCGAATGTTTTTAGATTTTGAGATATTTCAAATATTTTGGGATATTTTGAATATTTTTGGATTTTTGAGAATAACTTTAAGGGAATATACATGAACTCAATCCGATAACATGGGTATAGGGATATTCCCTAAGTCCCATGTGATAGGCTGCCTCTATATAGGAAAGACAAGCTAACATTAGGATAATTCCAAGTATTACTAATGGGGATAGGTACTCGTTGAATACCAAGCTATGATACAGATGTAGATGGATGAAATAAATAAATGGAAGATGGATGCAATAGGTGAAATGGATGGGTGTATAATTTTATTATGAGTGAAGGATGAGTGAAATATTCTATGATAGATGGGAGATGATGCTTATTTATATAAAATGAATCTATTTTCTAGGTTTTCACCAAGGTACTTTCCCAGAGCGCCATTGAAGTGGTTTTCACTAGAGGATAATTTTTCTCTTTATTATTTTGATCCTTTTTCTATTTTTTGGATTTTTTTTACGTTTCTTATTTTTTTAGATTTTAGGATTTTAGAATACCCCTCATGGGCTAGGCATAAATTTTTTTTGAGATCCATATTGTTGATAGGTTCCTGCAAGGGTTCTCCTTGAGATGTTTCTAGTTGATAGCCTCTTGACCCTAGCTTTTTGTGATGATGAAAGGCCCTAACCAATTTGGATCAAACTTTCCCTTGTTATCTTGGTATAACATATTCTTTTGGTTCTCCTTCAAGAAAAGATCCCCTACCTAGAAGCATCAACCTTTGATCTTTTTGTAACTTCTTTCGAGTATTTTGATAGGCCTATAGGTGATTGAGTGCTTCAAGACAACATTCATCCAACAGTTCTAGCTCATTCAACTTGGATACTTTGTATTCTTCATCTGTGATGAGATCCTACAATGAAACTCTTAGTGATGGGAGCTTGATCTCAATAAGTAGGATGGCTTTGGTTTCATAGACCAAGGAATAGGGTGTAGCACCAGTAGGTGTATGGATGCTAGTTTGGTAACCCCATAGGACAAGATCTAATTGTAGGTGCCAATCCTAGCCAACATCATTGGCTATCTTCTTTAGAATTTTAATGATAGTTTTGTTAGAAGCCTCAACTTGATCATTCCCTTGGGGATAATAGGAGTGGAAAAGTAATATTGGATATTAAATCATTGGCATAGTTCATGAACATCCTAGTTATTAAAAGGTGTTCCATTGTCTATGATAATGGCCTGTGGAACACCATAGCGGTAGATGAGATAATTTAAGATAAACTTGGGTATTTTATTTCTAGCTATGTAGGTCATGGGTATGGCTTCAATCCACTTGGTAGAGTACTATGTGGTTGTGATTATAAACTTATGACTATTTGAGGAGGCATGGGTGATTTTACCTATAAGGTCAAGCTCCCATTCTAAAAAGGCCAAGGTGTGGTGATGGGATTGAGCTCTTGAGCTACTGCATGGATGAGGTCCCCATGTTGTTGAAATTCTAAACATTTCTTCAAAAATTGATTGACTTTTTTCTCCATGGTTGGCCAATGGTATCCCATTCTTAACAACTTCTTACCTAGGATTATGCCACTCGAATGTGACCCACAAATGCCTTCATGTAACTATTTAAATGTAGTCAAATCTTCCTCTTGGTTAAAAAATCATAATAACATTCCTTTAAGACTTTGTCAGTAAAGGGTATTTCCTATAAGAATGAATCAGGAGGCTCTTTAGAAAAACATTTTTTATAGGTTGGAGGTAAGGTCAAATGGGAGGATGTCGTTATGGAGGTAAGTGAAAATATCATGATACCATGAGGAACCAGGATCAATAATTTCACATACAAATCCTAATTTAGGCACATCAAAAGCTATCATGAGAAGATGCTCAATGAGAAACTCACATATTAGGTTGTTGTGTGGTATATCTAGCTAAGATTCGATGGTGGCCATGACATCTATTGCTTGGTTGTTGATCTTGGGTATTTTCTCAAATGTGATATCAATGAAGTAATCCTTGAGCTATCAACCATATTCTTATGTGGCATCATTTTATCATCTTTAGTTTAGTAATGATCATTTACCTACTTCACTATTAGCTATCAATCTCCATAGATTCTAAGTTCTTGTATCTACCATTGGATTGCAATTCTTAACCCTATGATGAGGGTCTCATACTTAGCTATTTTGTTCGTGCATGAAAACGCTAGCCTATATGACTTTGGGATGTATTCACCTTATGGGGTGATGAATAAAATGCCTGCTTCAAACCAATGTTATGTATAGGAACCATCAAAATACAATTTTCATTGATCTATTGAGCTAAGAGGCGAACATTGATTCATCGAGAAACCCTAATACTAATGGGTTTCCACATAGATTGGGGATTCTACTAGATGATTTGCAATGAAATTTCCTTTGATAGCTTTCCAATCAACATAATCTATATCAAATTCACTAAGGATCAACACATACTCTTCCATGAAACCTATACTCATGTGGCTTTTGATAATAGGTATTTGAGTGGATCGACCTTAGAGATGAGTTTGATCTTATGTGAGAGTATGTAGTGCCTTAATGATTGAGAAGAAAACACCACTATTAAGAATTTTTTTTCAATGGATGTATAGTTGAGTTCATATCCTACCAAGGTCTACTGATATAGTATATATCCCTTTCTTTTCCCATATCATCATGTTGAGCTAAGCGATCCCATAGAGCTACCAAGGTTGCTAAAATCTCTAGTATCAATGGCTTCTCTACTATTGGTGGCACTAAGATGGATGGTGTTGCTAGATAGTCCTTTAGTTTTTGGAATGCTTGCTCACAATGTTGATCCCATTTGTATGTTACACCCTTGTGAAGGAGATGGGTGAATGGATGACACTTATCTACCAGTTGTGCAATAAACCTTTTGTTGGGCTAAAGCTTCCCTTGTAGGCAATGAAGTTGCTTGAGAGTCTATGGTGGTTACATTTCCATGATTGCTTTGAATTTGTATGGGTCTACTTTGATTCCCCTTTTTGACATAATGTATCCCAAAATTTTACCTATAGTGACTCCAAAGATGCACTTCTTAGGGTTCAACCTCACCTAATACTTCTCAAGCCTATCAATATTTTTTGCTAACACTTCAAGATGCTCCTTCCTTGTTAATGATTTGGCCAAGATGGAATCCACATACTCATCTAGGGTCTTATGGATCATGTCATGAAATATTAAGGTCATTTCTCTCTAATAGGTCACACTTGTGTTCTTGAGACCAAATGGCATCACATTCCAACAATAGGTTCCCCACGGGCATGTGAACATTGTCTTATGTTGAACTTCCTTGGATATCATTATTTGGTTATACCCTGAGAATCCATCCATGAGAGTGAGAATTTCATGGCCAATTATCAAATCTATGATGATATCTATGTTGGAAAGAGGAAATTTTTCCTTTGACATGCCTTGTTTAAATATCTAAAGTTTGTGCATTTCCTGATTCCCCCAGTGGGTTTGAAAACTGGTACAAGGTTGGAAACCCACTTAGGATAATTGATTGGTCTTATGAACCCTACATCAAGAAGTGTTTGTAACTCCACCTTGACCAACAATGCGATATTTGGATGCATTTTTCTTAATGTTTTCTTCAATATCTTTGCTTTAGGATGCATTGTGAGATGATGGATGACCAACGATGTGTCTATCCTTGACATGTCTACGTAGGAATAAGAAAAGTTTATTTTTTTCTCTTTAAGGAAATTTTCCAAGTTTTTTTGTTCCTCATCATCTAGGGAAGAGGCATATAATGTGACCTATGATGTTTCATCTATTCCCACATTGACTGGTTTTGAGGCTTTCACAAGTACTGCATTTAATTTTTCTTGATCTATCACAATACTAGGCAAATTGAATCCCTCATCCTTTGGAACCTTACAGAGGTTTTCACCATCATATGCATCCTTTATTTTTACTATTTTACAATTATAAAGTGCCACATTATTGATTTCACTAGGAGATCATTTCTTGACTTTTAAATTTTTAACTTTGTGACTGAGGGATTCAATCATATCACCATAGTGTGCTTGTGTCTCTAGACCAATGTCAAATCCTTCTTTGTGATCTCTAAATGGTATGATTTCTCAGAGTCTTGGATAAATTTGGAGATAGAGTCATCATTTTCAAATGAAGTGAGAATTGGTGGTCCTTGTTGGTCCTAATTGATGAGTTGAGGATAGATAAGTCTCAATTTGGTATCTTGGCTATGGGTTGTAAAGGATGTTGTGGTGATCATGAAAATATAGGTATCTTCAAATATTTCTATGACGTAAAAGGGGGAGTTTTCAATGTCTTTGTCATTTGGTGTATTTAACCAAGAGGAATCTTCAACTTCCTTAATTGAAGTATCCTTGACAAGAAGGGTTACATCTTTTCTCGAGGTGTATCCAAGACCAAGATTCTTTATGCACTTTTTAGGGATAATAGTTTCATGCATGCCATACTGATGTATACCAAGTCCTCCTATTCTAGTGTATCCCATTCCTTTCATTAGTTGGAGCCTATTTTTATTGGTATCCGTGGGGAGTGGATGTTCCTATTTTTCATCTTGATATATCTATTCTAATGTGTTTTCTTCATTTATGACTTCGGTATTTAGATCTCCCCATTTTGTGAAAGTGGTAGGCTCTATTTTGATTGGAACTTAGTCACCTTTTCAATGTATTGAGGTTTACCATAAGATCTAGGATAAAGTGGGAGTTCTCCTAGAACAAAAGAGTCTTTTAAGTTGTAATCCCCACAACCATTGTCCTTGATGAGCACCTTGATCTCTAGGATAGTTTTTTCTATTGATGACGTAGATGAAGATAGGTTTGGTTTAATAATTGTATGCCTATTCATATATTTTATTGGATAAAATATGGGTGCTTTCTCATTAGCTTTATGTTATTATTATATTTTAAGGTTGTATATCCAAAGACATGTTTTGAAACCAAAATTGACTTTAATCAATCAAAAATATTCAATCATTATTTTGAAACTAAAGACCACATTAGTGGTTGATTATATCCCCCAAAATCTAGTGTCATTTTAATTACTTAAGGTATCCGCCTAATGTGTCAATATGTTCTTAGAGTGATTAAGATATTAAATTTCTATTAATATTATTTGGAAAATTTATGTTTCCATCTTAGTAAGAATGACAAAATATCAATATGAGATTATAAGGAAATTATATATAATATTATTATTTGAATAATATTTCCATCTTGTTAAGAATTTATGATATCAATATGTGATGATTAATGCAATATTGTAAATTGTCACCCATGACAATTTCACACTATGTTTTGCTTCCCCCTAAGTGCATGGACCTAATTGAACACCTAATTTCCTAAATTATGCATTCTATTGCCCAATTTTAAATCTTTTCCAACAATTTGCAAGCTTAAAAAAAATTCTCATTTAATACTTTGTCCTCGACACTTTAAACTTCCAAAAATAGGGTTGGGACACTAGCGCCTAGAGGGCCTATGTCCCCCTATTTTGGCTCCAAATTCAAATATATTAGTGTTGGCAATTTATTATTTGAAATTTAAATGCCTAAAGTCGGTCATCAAGATTCAATTTTTGGGAAATTAGAATAATAGCGTATAAATACCTAGTTATTCCATCATTTGAACATTAAGTGGAAAAATTGAGAATCAAGAGCAAGTATTGTGATTAAGAGAAAGTGTTGTGATCAAGAGCATTCAAGAGCAAGTCAAGAGAAGCCATTAAAGGATTTATTGCAGCAATTTAAGATCCAAAATCATGTCAAATATTATGTGAGTTCATGTGTGTTCATGTTATCATTGTTTTGTGAAGACTAACCGATGTTGTAGGTATCCAAAGCAATTCGAGAATTCAAGAAAGATCAAGAAAGATCCAAGACTTTGACGTGATGTGTATGAATTAAATCCTTCAAGGAAGCCATTGAAGGGTGGTGAGTTGTAGCACTTTGTGTTTTCATCATTCCTTCCTTTCATTTATCACTTTATCATTGACATCAATGCCATTGTGGAAGTGGAAACACTAAAATGGGGTTTGACCAAGGCAAGCCCCTAAATGACACAACCTTTCTTCTCTCTTTGAATGTGTAGGTTTCAAGTCTGAAGAAGATTGAATGTCAATTATTTGTTGTTGTGTTCGAAACCCTACACCTTGACAACTCACAAAAACTTACATAAATATCTAGTAGTGATTCAAAAAATTTGCATATGAAAATCAAAAGCTCAAATATGACACTTGAGGACTATGAAAAACATCTATCCAAAAAATACCTACAAGGACAGTGGCGCCCTTGGAGGAAACATCCTCAGAAATTTAGCTAAAATTTATATAAGAGGTGCACAATGTCCTCAGTCTTGATCCGGTGTTAGAATTTCTATTACAATTTCCCAATTTTTGAAAACTTGTATTTTTAGATTAGGGCATGTAGTTTAATTAGGTTAATAGAAGCAATTCAATTCCAATTCATTTCCTATACTCTAAAGTATGTAGATCTAGGTTTGATTAGCTCACCTTCAAGGTTAAAGTCAATCTAATCTCCTTGATTTGCATCCTAATGTTGTTTTGAAAAAGGACTTGATCCTATTGTTATATATATTGGACCTAAGATCCCTTTTTCATCAAAATAATTACAACATTATTTATTTGTATCAAAATTCATTGCATAATATTGTTAGTCATTTTGATTGTCGATTGTCCTATATGGGTTAATCTCATTATTTATATGGATTGATTTTCATCTATCTATTTCAACTATATGTTGTTTCTCTTGATTTTTATGTATCGTTGTATATATAAATCCTCCAAAGAGACATGATGGGTGTTGGATATGGATAATTACAGAGTAGCAGGTTAATTGTCTAGCCTACAACTAATATATTGTATATTAAAACATATTTAAAAATAATTTACACAAAGGTTAAAAAACAAATTTAAGTGTCACCATTTATTTGATTTATTATTCTCTAACATATCATGTGTTTTACATGTGCATTAAATATATGTATGCTAGCATAGGAATTAGATATACTATGTTAGATTGTTAGTGATTACATGTTGCACCAAATTCTATAATGTATACCGAATTCAACTTTATAGATCTTTCCTAAAGGGTCCCTATACATAGCCCTAGGGAATCTTATTACTTCATGCTTCAGTAGAAAATCACTCTAAATATTCTCTATATCCTCATTATGTTCAAAGATTTTAATCAAAACATTCTATCGAGGAATTTATTTTGATACATTTATAAATGATTCTTTAAGGTTGTATTGATTGTAAAATGAATAATTCTTGATTGTATATAAAGATTTGTGTTATCTATATTGTTGTAACATTTAATGCTAGATATCCTTTATGAATAGAAATGAAAAGCTCTTTTTATCATCTATTTGATGAGTAAAACTTATTATTCTTGTTCAAATTTTTAATTATTCCATTGTTTAAACATTTTGCTACATTATTTTATTTTTTAAGCAAAGAGGCCCTTACATATGGAGCCTAACAAAAACATACAATATACAATTATAACTTATTCCCATAAAAACCCAAAAGTGGTGATATGGGGTGAAAGATCATAATTACCAAAAGGAAGCCCTAATTTAATTCCTTGGAGGAAAATGGTATTGTAAATTACCTCTAATAAGTCAACAAATTTGTGTCTTTATATATTTATGTACTATGTATGTATGTATGTATATACATATATATAGACATACATATATACATACATGTATGTACACACACACATACATACATACATACATATATATATATGTATATACATATATATATATATATGTATATATGTATATACGTATATATATGTATGTACATATATATAGATGTATGTACATATATACACATACATATATGTATGTATATATACATATATATATATGTATATACATATATAAATATATACACATATGTATATATATACATATCTATACATGTATATATAAACGTATATGTATGTATATATGTATGTATGTATGTATATATATGTATATATGTATATGTATATGTATATAGGTATATATATGCATAGATGCATATGTATATATATACACACATGTGTGAGTGTTTCAATGTTAATAATAGTTTCATATTATATGCACAAATACATACATACATATATATGTGTGTGTCTATGTGTGGTATATGAAAAATAGGGCTTGAATTCTATCATATGACTTAGGACATAGAGCATACCCACTTTCCACCTACTAAATTAAAGGGTAACCCTAGAGATCTCAATGCAAATGAGAAAGAGATCTTGCAATAGGGTTTTCTTAGGGGCTAAATATAAGCTAATAAGGGGTTCACCACCAAGTTTAGACTTTGAAAGACAAATGAAATGCAAGATGCAACACTAAACCCTAATTGTATGTAATGACCTATAAAATGACCTAGAAATACAAATAAAACAAGACAGAAAAGCAGTAAGATGAATAGTATGCACCTGGAAATTTGGAAGTGATTCATTGAAGCTTAGAAACATTGGAAATTTTGATTTTTTGACCTATTGGGACTCATTCGCCAATCTAGGTGAACCAGTCCCAAATTTGGATTTCTACACAAGAACCTGTTTCAAGAAAAAGGGTATCTGAATTTGCAAATAGTTCTAGAAAACACCTATAGTGGGACTCATTTGCCACCTTGGGCAAATCAGTCCCATTTTTCTTTTTCAGGAATTTAAAGTTCTGATTTGCACTTCAACACTTGCTCTTTCCTTCCAAATTGGTTTCCTAATCTAAATCTATGAAAAAACCTACAAAACAAAATCTAGGGGTCAACACCCTAGTTTGGTAATTAAACCTCGATGGAAGTAATGAAATATGCATGCAAATATGAATAAATCCTAGCCTTAAGTGTGTCTAAAACTTGGAAATCTTAAACATGATGCAACCCTATTCTAATGTGTAAGAATATGATGCATGAATAGAAACACAAAGATGAATGACTCCCTTTAAGAGATCCCTAATCACCCAAATGATCCCTAATGATGCTTGTACCTTCCTTAGGTTGAATGTAGAGTGATAATGGAGGATGAAATCACTTAGGAAACAAGTCCTTAGGCTTGGCTTGATGGCTAGGTTCATCACCCCAACCTAGAATCCATCATGATTCACCATAGACAACCATGATCAAACCTTGAAAATGTTAGATCTTGAATGAAAGTGAGCTTGAAGACCTACAAAAAAATTTAATGTTGCTCCAAGACTTCAACTTTTCTTGCCTTCGAAACTTGAATGCTCTTACTTGAAGATTCTTAATGCTTGTCTCTTGAATTTTCTCTTGAAAATGCTTGCTTAGATGCTTAGATCATAAAAATGGCTTAGAAACTTGCTTATATAGGCATTAACACCTAATTTACCATTATTTAGATCTCAAAGGCTGACAACCAAAAATTTGAATTAAAAAGGTGATTTTCTCACTCAAATTTGAAAAAGACCCCAAATGGGACTCAGTTTCCCAAGGTGGCAAATGGGTCCCACCTAGGGGGACTCATTCACCCAAGGTGGCAAATAAGTCCCACCCTAGATTTTTGAGGTGGGTTTTCAGGATTTTTTATGTTTTAAGTGATTTCGTCAGGTTTTTAGCTAAAATAAGCCTCGAGATCTGAAATAATGGGTCCTAGGGGGCCTATTAATGATGATTTAAAGGGTAATTAATGCAAGGATACCCAAAATAGGTCCAAATTAGGTAAGTAATTGTACTGTCTCCAAGAAGGGAGTACAATTTCAGTTACCATATTTAACCCCCACTCTAGCACACATATGACTCTATGTGCATATGCGAGCTAAAGGACTCTGAACAGTACACTTTATTTCATAAAGGATACTCATATGAGAGAATGGAGCCCCCACTATAGATATTTGTAAAACCAAAATGTTAGGAACTGCATCCTGCAAAATGAATTCATTAGTTGTCCAAAAATCCTCTTATCTAACTTCTTTCTAGAAATCACATTCGAGGGTAGATGTATGCCCCCCTTGATTTTGCTTGCTTTATGGTGGTGGAATAAAGGTAGCAATATATCCACATCCAATAAGGTAGGTCATATCATAGGGTATTTCCAAGTACCATACCTTGTGATGATAGACATTTGATGAGAATGGGAGTGGAATCACAATTCCAATGCAAAAAATAGAGTTGAAAACGAAGCTCTCTATCACCCATTACATTGATTTGAATGGAAGGCACTTTTTAACCCTGATATAGTAAAAACCCTCATTTAAACTTATGTAAGAGAAAAAAGTGAAGTAAATTTTAACTATTTTGTCATTTACCTTCTTGTAGTTTGATAGTCCCATTCGTGTTACTAGATCACGAGTAGTAGCTGCAACAATCACCAATACCCACATCCATGGAGAGACTAGCACATCCTCCATGCCCCCTGCACATGATGAGGTTGTCTTCACACAGCCTGTCAAAGAGCTAGGTGATGATATTTTATTTATTGCCATGTTTTATGCTTTAATTTTATGTTTACATATATATCATGATGTGTACTGATTATGTTTATGGTTTCTATGTTGCAGGAGCTATGAGCGATCTTCATGATCTCTATCGTTAGGTGGTTGTGGAGATAGAGCCCCCATTAGTCGACGAGGAGGCCACTGATTTAGACTGTGTCCTCACCCATTGTGGAGCGGGATCCAGAGTTTTTTAGGTTTTATGTCAAACCACGGGCAGTTTATGATAGTCTTAGGAGGCACATCCATCGAGCTAAGGCTGCTTAGGATGCAGAGTCATCTAGGACCCCTGTAGGGTTCGAGAGACTATAGTCTAAGGTAGCTAGACTATAGGTGGAGAGAGATCAATTAGTAGGGGAGTGTCAGGAGGCCGTTGGGTAGGTACGAGGCTTATAGTTTGCTCTTGGTACACTCGATGGATCGTGATCACAATCTCATACCACCATCTCCCAATAAACCACCACTAGACAGATGCGAGCTCTAGATCCTGAGGGATCTAGCAGTCACAAACCTCATTAGCATTGTATATATTTATGACATGTATACAAGACTTTGATATTTATATATATATGGGCATTCAATTTTTTATTACTCATGTTTATGTGTTGAATTTTAAATGGAAATGTGATTAATTAAATAATCTTTGTAAGACTTTAATAAATTTCTCCATGATTTAACATGTTTTATGTGATCTAATTAAAACTCATTCTAGTTTCTCTTAGATGCAACATTGTGATTAAGTATGTTATGCTAAATTAAATGCACCTATGATCTAATTAAAGAACATTAAATGCATATAAGGATCTAATCTAACACAACATACAAAATGAACTTCAATAGCATGAAACCTAAAGTAATCATCTAAAGGATAATTTAAATAGTTACCTCAGTATTCAAGACACACAAATAATTGTTTGTCAAGAATGAAGCAATGCAAGAGCACATAGAACGTCATCTAGTAACTCTAACACCACTTCTTTATCATTCACACTATTCAAGAGGATTAGACATAATACTAACACTGATGTGCAACATTAATAGGGTCTTTGAGAGGAGTTTCATCCAATTCTGTTAATGTATATGCACCAGACCCATAGCTTGCATTAATTATATAAGGCCCTAACTAATTAGGACTGAATTTCCCTTTTTCAATTGGGTCGGCATTAACGTTACATTTATTTTCACATAATATGAAATTGCCTTTATTGAATACACAAGGGATGACATTGTCATTGTAGTTGTGATTCCTTCTCTTACAATAAGCCTGAAGGTGCTCAAGAGCATTGATGTATTGTTTGTCGAGCATTTCAAGCTGATGCAACCATTGTTCCTTGTAATTTTCATAATCAATAAGTCCTTGAAGAGTGATTCATAATGTAGGAATCTCTAACTCCAAGGGCATTATTGCCTCAGTACCATAGACAAGATTATAAGGTGTAGTCCCTATGGATACTCTAACATTTGTGTGATATGCCCATAGTGCATATGTTAATTGTGTGTGACAATCCTTATTATGTTTGTGAACTATTTTCTTGCTCAAGCGTTTTATTAGTTGATTCAGCTTGACCATTAGATTGAAGATAATAGGGTGTTGAAAAGTGATGTTGTATGTTAAACGTTTGAAATAACTTCTTTGTTTCATTATTCTTAAATAGTGTACCATTATCATAAACTGATGTTGAAGGAAGTCCAAAGCGAGCAATAATGTGTTCCAATATGAAACAACATATTACATCATCAACTGTTGATTGAAGGTGGATCGCTTCTACCCATTCTGTCCAAACCCCAAACCACAAAGGGTCAAATAGGGACTTGAGCTTGAATTTCAGAGGTAGGAGCATGAATCAAATTGCTATGTTATTGAAATTTGTATTTTTTTTACGTATGCAAAGAAATCATGTTTCATATGTCTCTAGTAGTATCCTATGCAGATAAGTTTTTGAACTAATTTTTTTCCTCCAAAGTGACCACGACAAGCACCTGCATGGGCGTGTTCAAGTGTTGTGGGTATTTCAAAAAAAATTAGGCATCTAAGTAAGAGACCATCAAATGATCTTCAATACAACACATTAGCTAGAATTATATACTTAGATGCAAGTCTTTGCAGATGAGCTCGAAAATTCTTTGTTGTTGGCTTGGGAAAGGTACCATCTTTCAAATAGTTAAATATTGTATCATACCATTCACTCGAGTCTTCCATGGTTGTTTCTAATACGTCATCGGATTTGTCTTCAATTGATGGTTTCATAACTGTATGCACAATAAAAGTGAAGTCTTTTCAAGGATCTTTAGGGGATATAAGGGAAGTTGTACTTGCCATTGCATCTGCATGTCAATTATCTTTTCAGGGGATGTTGTCAATGGTAAATGATTCAAACTTCTCTAAAAAATTCATTGTGAGATCCTTGTATTTTGATAATTTGTCATGCTTTGCTTGATATGTTCCATTTATTTTTTTAATGATTAATTGTGAATCGCCAAATATCTTAATGTCTCTAGCGCCCATAATTAAAGCGGTGTATAGTCCAACGAGAAATGCTTCATATTCAATAGTATTGTTTGTACATGGGAAATTTAACTGATACGATAAGGGAATAGGCTCTCTTATGGATGGTATTCTTATAACTCCTACACCGGTGCCAGTTCAACACTTAGATTCGTCAAAATATAATTCCCATGTATTGGCTTCAATTGTCAACACATTATCATTGAGGAAAGAATCATTACTAGGTAACGCTAAAGGGGAAGGAGCATCAACTAGTTGGTCGGTCAAGGCTTGGCCTTTAATTTCTTTTTGTGGAACAAATTTAAGGTCAAACTTAGTTAACATCACCCACTTAGTTAAGTGTTCTAACAAGTCTGTTTTAGTGAAAAGATGTCTTAAAGGGTTAAATTTTGTTATCACATGTATTTCAACATTCAATAAGTAATGTCGTAACTTACTAGTAGCGAATACAAGAGCCAAACATTGTTTCTCTATCATTGTGTATCACTTCTCGTAATCAATCAAGGTTCGGCTAATGTAATAAGTAGGATGTTCTTTACCATTTTCATCTTGTTGAGCCAACAATGTTGCAAGAGCATGGGATGATGTTGTTGTATATAGGATGAATGGTTTGTTTTGCATAGTGGGTTGTAAGACAGGTGGAGTGATAAGATAATATTTTAGACTCTCAAAATCTTGCTTATAATCCTCGTTCCAATCAAAATGCACATTTTTCTTGAGGAGATATGTAAATGGTAATGTTTGATCTACTAAAGATGCCACAAAGCGACGAATAGCTTGGATCCATCCTTGGAGGGTTCGTAATTGAGAGATGTTTCTAGGAGGTGTAGGCATATTAACTATAGCATCAATTTTCTTTGTATCCACCTCAATGCCTCTCTGAGATACGATAAACCATAGAAGTTTTCCACTATCTACACCAAAGACACTTTTTTGGATTCAATCTCATGTTGTATTTTCTAATTCACTCAAATATTTTCTAGAGGACCTGCACATTTTCTTTCCTTATTGAATATTTGGCTAGAATATTGTCAACATAATCTTCCAAAATCTTATGTATGTAATTTTGAAATATCAATGCCATTGCTCGTTGATATGTGGCACCCGCATTCTTCAATCCAAAAGGCATCATTACCCAACAAAATGTTCCCCAAGTTGTTGTAAATGTTGTTTTACATTGATCTTGAGGGTTGATAAAGATTTGATTATAGCCAAAAAATCCATCCATGAATGACAACAAAGCATGTCTCGCAGTCAAGTCTACTATCCTGCCAATATTAGGAAGGGGAAAGTCATCTTTTAAAGATTTCTTATTGAAATCACAAAATTTTTTACACATCCTAATATGATTATTTGATTTTATGACTGTGACAACGTTTGAGATCCAAGGAGAATAATCTATAGGTATTATAAAACCAACCTTAAGGAGCTTTTCAATTTTAGCTTTAACTAATAATGCTATCATGGGGTTCATTTTTTGAATCTTTTGTCTAATGGGCTTAGCATTTTCAATGAGAAATATGTTGTGTGTTACAATCTTAGGGTTAATTCTTGGCATATATGAATAAGTCCAAGCGAAAATTTTAAGAAAGTCATGAAGTAAAGTTGCATGGTCCTCTTGTTCATCATCATCAAGGCACTTCCTTATCTTAATCACCTCATCTTCATTTTTAATATCCATTTGAATTTCCATTGTATCTCCTAAAGGAAGTGCATTTTGTTTCATAAATTCAGGGTTGTATTCTTCTTTGTTCGTGTCATCTTCACTACACTCTTATTTTTTCTTGGTACTAATAATAGCACATGTAAGCCACTTTTTAGTGAATTTTTTGTCATAAACTCCTAGCATTTCTTTCAAGGCTTCATCATTTTCAAAAAACTCTAGTGACTCTTCACAACTTGTATCAATCAATTTTGGATGCTTCAAGGTGAGAGTTGTTTTAGGATTACACATGATGGTGTTGATGTTTAGTGAGGGTCTTTTCGTTTCTTTCAAGATCTTAGAAGGGTAATATCCTAAACCACCTTTTTTCTCTTGTGTATTAGGTTCTACAGGAACATAGATGCCTTGTTCTTTCCTTTCACATCCTTTTCCACTATAACCCAACTATTTCACAAGTTCATAACCTCTCCCATAATTTTTTTCCATTTCTTTTGGGTTTGGTGGTTGTTGATAATCTATCTCATCAGAATTTGTTGTATATCTTGTGTCTGCTTCAAGAGTGGATGAGGTAGATGCTTGTGAATGTTCTTCTAAGTTCTGTGTGGACATTACCATTGGTTTGTTTTGCTTCTCATCTTCTTTATTTGTAATTATGTATTCGCCCATAAATGAGGGTGTGAACTCCAAGGAACACCAATCATCATCCAATAATTTTGACACTTTTTCAATCTCTTTTTTTTCCTCCTTCATATTTTCTTTGTTTGATGTTGGAATTAATGTTCTTAGAGGACTTGGCATTCCTTTTTCAACTTGCAAGCGACTTTCAGGCTCAGTGTCTATTTCAACTTGGCATACCTTGTTGCTATAGACATATTTCATGATATGATGAAGAGTCAAAGGCACCACATGCATCTCATGAATCCAAGGTCTTCCTAAAAGAAAATTGCATGAAAGATGAAAGTGTTGGACTCAAGGAACACTGAGAGGGGGGGTGAATCAGTGTTCAACAATATTTAAACAATTTAATTATGATCATAAACTATTTGTAGCACATAAAAAGAAATAAAGATGCAAGAACATGAGCAAGATAATCAAAGCACCATAACACCAATATTTTACATGGAAACCATGTTAGGGGAAAAACCACGGTGGAGATTAATCCATAATTTATACTCTGTTAAAAGTATGAACAAAAGGGAATGCACTTGCATTTAGGCACATTGCCTAGAGCTCACTGCCCTACAAAGAGTTTGTGATTACAACAAAAATTGAACTGAGAAGATAGCATCTACAAATGCCTAGATTCAGTTCCAATGAAGCACATAAAATAGATTCTGGACCTTCTATCCAATTCGCACTTTTGCTCTGCTTTGGTACACAAAAACCTTTTGCTACACAAGAAAAAATTGATCCCAGATCTTCTGATGTATGCTCATACAAAGTCTCACCACACCACACACACACATTCTCACCACACCATTCACACACCAAAATGAAATACCAATCTCATATATATACTCGCTAACAAAGATTTCATTGCGTCAAGTCGGCTTTTACAAAACATGAAATATTCTCCAATAGTCAGCTCAAATCATGAGCAATCTTTAATGCACACCCACAAAAGTCGGCTAAGACATAGTTGGGACCCAAAACAATATTCTTAAATTTAGAAACAATTAAAAAACTACTCCTTATACATCCATGACATACTACATTCATTGAGTCGGCCACAATGAACAAATTAATGAACAAAAAATCATTCTACTGAATCTCTTAACTCACACATCAACTACTGCAACACCATAAAACTTACCAGTAAGGTAACACACATGCTCAACAAAATTTCCTGGGGGTCCACAACACAAAATTATGATCCAGTGAAGCATACAGATCAATTGTCTGACCGAATACCCTATTCTTCATGCTTTCTGTTGGTAACACATTAACTTCTACATTTCTTGTCGGTATAAGTAGATCCTAATCTTTGGACCGAGATAATGACTTCAGTTGCCATCAGTGACAACACTAGAAGCCATAAATGGTCTTCCCAAGCCATATGCCAACAAAAAGGTCATAAGGCATAATAGGAATAGGATTTTGTAAGGTAACCTTTCCAACTGTAATAGGTAAACTAATCACACTAAGCGGTTTCTTTCGTACATTTTCAAATCCTTGAATCGATAATGAGTCAACTTCAATTTTTGATTTGTCCACACTCAATCTATCTAAAAGCTTTACACTACACACATTAAGGGCTAAGCCATTATCAACAAGGGTTCTTTTAATTCATTTTCTATTGAATTTTGCTATTATCATGAAGGAATCATGTCTCTTCCTCATCTCCAAAGGAGGGAGCTCATGTTGGTGAAAAGTAATGTCTACATTAACTATATGCATTCCTTGTATTAGAGTTGCCACATCATTTGCATTTGTATTAGGAGAGATCACAACTTGTTGTAAGGTTATTTGAAGCATTGTGTGATAATTAGGAGAGTTTTGAATTAGGTCCCAAAGGGATATCTTTGCAAGAGTATTCTTAATTTTTTCAACAAAAGCATACTCTTTCCCACTATGCAAAGGTAAATGAGGAGCACTAGGAAAGATGGGATTAGGAAAACGTAAGGTTTTCAGAGTTGATTGTTTCAATTGTGGATTATTTCTAGTGTTATATGTATGAGCAATGATATTATTACTTGATTGTTGCAAGACATTGTTCTTAGGTGGGTAAAGAGTAAATTCGGGCTTGTTTTTAGGTTGAGGTTTGTGTGATGGTGGGTAAAGGATGAGTTGAGGTTGAATCACATTAACATCTCTTGGTTTTTGTTTGTCATAACAAGCCTTAGTGGATGAACTTTGTGAGATGAAATCCTCAAGGGCTTCATCTAACATGTCAAAGTCATCACTACTAGAAGGATTGAGGGTTAGGTTGAATTGGAAAGAGAGATTTGACATAGTCAAATGGCTATACTTTCTCCAAGTGGATTAGATGTTGGATCTTGTTTTTTTGTTTTGTTTTCTAATGTATGTCTAATGTAATCTAATCTAAATGAACTATGAACTAATGCTGAGAATGAAAAGTGCAAGAATATAATTCTATCCACAATTGCAATGAATGTAAATTATGTTATTTCTAATGATTTGAATGTAACAAAAACTATGCAAACTAAAATAGAAAGGCAATAAAACCAAACAAAAGCTTAAGAACAAGGAATTTAACTCTATAAAATGCAGTTTAAAATTTGCACTGGGACTGATTCATCCAAGGTGGTGAATGAGTCCCAGTAGGGAGGTTTTTTCAAAAATTTGAAAAAAATTAATGATTTTTATGCTTTTAATGTTTTATGATCTATATCTTCAGTGCAAATGCAGATTTTGTGTGATTTCAGAGTATGATATGCACAAATGCAAGCTATATGATCTTTCACTAATGCAAAAATTGAAAACCTTAGAATGTCAATTAACTAATGCAAATACTAATGCAAGCAAGATCTAAGATGATAATGCACTCCAAATCAAGATTTTGATGTTCTAAATGTAGGTTCACCAAAATGTGCTATATGAAAAATGGGGCTTGAATGCTATCATATGACTTAGGACATAGAGCATACCCACTTTCCACCTACTACATTAAAGGGTAACCCTAGAGATCTCAATGCAAGGAGAAAGAGATCTTGCAATAGGGTTTTTTAGGGGATGAATATAAGCTAATAAGGGGTTCACCACCAAGTTTATACTTGGAAAGATAAATGAAATGAAAGATACAACACTAAACCCTAATTCAATGTAATGACCTATAAAATGACCTAGAAATACAAATAAAACGGGACAAAAAAGCAGTAAGATGAATAGTATGCACCTAGAAATCTACAAGTGACTGATTGAAGCTATGAAACACTGGAAAATTTAACTTTTTGACCTACTGGGACTCATTTTCCAATTTGGTCGAATCGGTCCTAGATCTAGATTTCTACACAAGAACCTATTTTGGGAAAAAGGGTATCTAAATATGCAAATAGTTCTGAAAAACACCTACAATGGGACTCATTCACTACCTTGCACAAATGAGTCATGTTCCACTTTTTCAAGAATTTAAAGTTCTGATCTACACTTCAACACCTGCTCTTTCCTTCCAAATTGGTTTTTGGATCCGAATCTATGAAAAGACTTGCAGAACAAAATATAGACTTGATTTGTTCATGGAGGGTTTTCCTTGGTCAAACCCATAGTTTGGTAATTACACGTCGATGGAAGTAATGAAATATGCATGCAAATAGGAATAAATCCTAGCCTTAAGTGTGTCTAAAACTAGGAAATCTGAAACATGATGCAACCCTATTCTAATGTGTAAGAATATGATGCATGGATGGAAACATGAAGATGAATGACTCCCTTTGAGAGATCTCTAATCACCCAAATGAGCCCTAATGATTCTTGTACCTTCCTTAGGATGAATGTAGAGTGATAATGGAGGATGGAATCACTTAAGAAATAAGTCCTTAGGCTTGGCTTGATGGCTAGTTGCATCTCCCCAACCTAGAATCCATCATGATTCACCATAGACAACCATGATCAACCCTTGAAAATGCTAGATATTGAATGAAAGTGAGCTTGAAGACCCGCAAAAACACTTTAATGCTACTTTAATACTTCAACTTTTCTTGCCTTTGAAACTTGAATGCTCTTGCTTGAAGATTCTTAATGCTTGTCTCTTGAATTTTCTCTTGAAAATGCTTGCTTAGATTGCTTAGATCATAAAAAATGACTTAGAAACTTGCTTATATAGGCATTAGCGCTTAATTTATTACTATTTAGATCTCTAAGGCTAACCTCAACCAAAAATTTGAATTAAAATGGTGATTTTCTCGCTCAAATTTGAAAAACACCCTGAATGGGACTCATTCGCCCAAGGTGGCGAATGAGTCCCACCCTAGATTTTTGAGGTGGGTTTTTGGGATTTTTGATGTTTTAAGTGATTTTGTCAGGTTTGTAGTTGAAATAAGCCTTGAGATCTGAAATAATGGGTCTTAGGGGCCTATTAATTATGATTTAAAGGGTAATTAATGCAAGGGTACCCAAAATAGGTCCAAATTAGGTAAGTAATTGTACTATCTCCAAGAAGGGAGTACAATTTCAGTTACCACACTATGAATACATACATGCATGGTAGATGTTAATGCTAGCTACATAATATCATTGGACATTCAACAAGTGGTATATGTGGATGGTTGTATAGATACAATATCATTTATTTATGTTGATTACTTATTATCACTACACATTCAACTAACAAAATAATAGAAAACTATTATCTTCTATCAAAACCTTTTCAAGACATTGCTAACTAATTAGATGTTAATAATACTTTTAACATACATAATATGTCAATATATACATTTAAATACAAAAATATAAATTAATATGTATATTTACACGTGTTTATTTATATATACATACATACATACATACATATGTAGATATGTATTCCTACACATATTCTACTATTTTTGGTTATAAAACACTATGAAACTGCCCACTTGTAATACAAAGTCCTTCAACTTGACATGAAATTCATTTTTCTAGTTGCGTGGTTTACAAAATTGTAGATATTTTCCCTTCATTGTAAGAAAAAATTGACTTTAAATCCTTATCCTAGTTAATAATAAAGATTGATAATGAATTTGTCTCCTCTATAGGAGTGTTGTTTGAAGTATTATTTGTATGAGCTACTAAAATAGATGGTGTGGTTGGCATATTCAGCATTGTCAATGAAATTTGACCAAACATTGCTTGGTCTATAAGTATAGAGGATTGGAATTTATTTGCAAGGGAATGATGGGGCTATTGACTTAGAAGTTGTTTAGGGAAGCATAGGAATGGATAAATATGTTGTATATATTTATGAGATTATTATGCTGTTTAGGTAGAGGGTTTGAGTGAGTATCAAATTCCTCAACCTACTTGCATCATGTGTTGAATTTTGATCTTTCATTCTACCTATTTTCTTTTTGAAGCCTTTATTTTTCTTTCCTTATTTTATTCTCCCTCTATTGTTGGATCCTTCACTTCCCTCTTTTGTCTCTTCAATTGTCTTTCAACCTTCAATTCTTTGTTCATCACTTTTTCTTTGAATTATTGATTTTTTTCTTACCTACGTCTACTCTTTCTTTCTTGCTTGTATTTCTTCAATTTTAATTTATCTTGCTTCTTGTTTCTCATGCATGATTATATAATCATATACTAACCTTTGTAAAAACTTATATTCTAGAATTTATTCTTGCATGTCCACCTTTTTCATCATAATTATGTACCTTTGTTGGCTCATAGTAATTAGTAGTATACAATTTGTCAAAGTTATAATAAAAATATGCCATAATTGTCGGTCACAACATGACTTATATATACTTATCAAGACCCTTAGTAGTCCTTATTATCATTTTTAAAACCAACACACCATGATCTTCTTGGCACACCATTTTTTAAAGTATTTGGCCTTGTTTGATAAATTTGTGTTGCATGTGACTTCAATTAAATAATTAAAGACTATGACCAAGTTGAGACAAAAATCTTCAATTAGTTACTTCTATATCTTCTTCATTTCATATAACAATGGGTGATCTCTTCTTTTTTATTCTTGTTATTTCATATAGATAGTAAGTCAAATTATTGTAAGAGACACCCTAGTTTTTACAAATTCTCTAGAATGTAGAACATATTATCTGTAGCATTGCTAATAACAGGTCATACATTTCCTCTTGTGCTCATTCCCTTTTTTGTGGTATTTTCTTCATCCCATGATGCTTAGAAAAAATGATGGTAACATCCTTAGTATTTGCACCATCATTAATTGGATTATAATCAATATTATTCTTAGGTGGGTTGATTGAAGTATCATTATCATCTAAGTCAAACACATTCAATTTCACTCATCTTGGTAAACTCATCTATAGCCTTCAATTTGTTCTTGTGGATTTCATATTTCCTAGTACCATTATGGCTAAACAAAATGACATTAGTTATTTTATCAACATAAACATATAATAGATATTTGCTATAATATTATATGTCATGTTATGTGATCCATAATCATGATGATAAGTTATTTTTTACCATTTCATATTGATCATGGATCATGAACTGTGATTGACAATATTGACGGTAAAAATTCATTACTCGAACATAATGTGGGTCATATTATATTTAATTTGGAACTACAAGAGCTGCTTGGAATTCATGCCTTTGTGTTTCTAACTCTTGCTAATAGAGATAGGCCCGATAAGCCATCTCTTTCTATTGTTGATTATACTCATGCTGCCTCTTGATCTCCTCTACCTGCTTTGTGAAGTCAAGCATGAAGTCAAGTAACATACCATTTATGCTGGAAATATCCTCTTTTTCACTCTCTTGGACATAGTTTTGGGTGTATGAAGGATGATATGGAGGTTGAGAAAGGGTGGGCAGGTGGTAATTGTATTGAGCATGCTGGTTTTCTTGAAAATCCATGGGTTTTGGACTAAAACCAGTAGCATGGTTAACTTGGTATGACTGATAATGAGGTAGATAAGCATGAATTGCATGATATGATGGATGATAAGACATATATCCATGAAACATTGACATATTCATTTATTCAAAAGCTAGAAACAAGCAAAAAAATAGATTTTATAAAATAAACTAGCACTTGATCATATTGAAACCAATAAATTTGAGCTCAGAGTCACCGATTTTAGCCTCCAAAGGCAGATATTACTGACATACACACCTAATATCAGCAATAAATGATCAAATATTGGATTGAAAGAATCTAATCTATCCGACTGGACCAAAAACTAGTGTCAATCAGGATTGAACAATATAGCTAAGTTTGACTCAACTATCATGTTGAAACATGGAAACGTTCTCAAGCTATGGGTAACTTATGATGAGAACGAATCTTAAGAGAGGGTTGCTTCCCTTGGCAGAACACCTAAACTAATGAATTTTTTGAGAAAAGGGATAGAAGGATAACTTTGAAAATGAAAATCCTAAAATCTAATGGGTGATGCACCAGAACTTTAAATCTATTCACTAACTCCACTCAAAATCAGTTCTCAAAACATTAACTCTCACAGACTCATCTGCAACATACAACACAAAAGTGCTTTGTATGAAGGTTCAAAAACTAAACACAACATACAACCTGTGCTATATGAAAATTTTGTACCACAATTGCAATAATAATACATAAAAATGATTCAAAATTCAGAATCACAATAACAACATCAAATCACTATTGCAAAATGAGAAAAAAGAAATGAGATAGTAACACTCTAACTCCTTTATTGAAATGAAAGGAAATGAGAATATGAAAATCTAAGTACAAAATCAAGCTTACAAATCTCCTTGCAAGTAGTCAAGAGAGAAAGAAGCAAATCCAAACTGAGAAAAACAATTTTTTTCTCCAATATATTCCTCCAAAGTGTTTCCAAGAGTGAGAAGGAAAAATATGAGAAGGAAAAATATGAGTTAACTACTCTCCGAAATAGAAATTTCAATGTCATGCTTGAGCAAGATGAAAAATCCTCCAAAATAGGGCCCAAACTGCCTCAGAACTGAATGAAAAATGTGGAAACTTTCTATCCCAAGAGGGTCAACTCAGAAAGGACTCTAAAATCACACAAAACTGGCTGAAATCAGGAATAGAAAGCCTAGTTCACTCAGTGTTTTCTATTTTGTACAAAAAGACTCAAATTGAGAAAAGAAAGATTCCCCTCAACACTTGTTCTATCTTACTACATTTTAAATGGCAATCACTAAAACAATTTATAGAAACATTGTTTTAGTAATGCCTTACAATGTTTGCATTTTTTATTTCTTTGCAAAAAAGGAGGTCGACTTAGGCCTTGATTTGATTTTTTGCAAAAATAAAGTACCCACTCTAAGACATTAGCATCTGATCAAATTTTCAAAGTGGAAAATATCCAAGGCATAGTGCACTTGATTTATCAAAAATTAGAAAAAAAACCCAATGGCACATGGTTATATAATTTTCTTCAAAAAGTCCTAAAAAGACCCTAAGGTTTTCAAGGCTTAGGCATATAAAAGATATGTAAGTCAAAAATACCACTAAGGTATTAGTGAGAGCATAAAAACTTAAATCAATGTGAAAAAAACACAAGGTTGAATTAGCATGAAATGGGAAACCCTAACACAAAACCATTCAAGCCCTAAATTTTCTCTCATCATTTTGCACTTTGATTTTTTGGAAAAATTCTCCTCTAGACACCACCGATATTAGGGTTTTATCTTCAAGCTCGAAACCTCCATTCCTCTGTTGTTTCTAAGAGTTTCCTCAAAGCACCTCTATTGATTTCTTATGGAGGCTAGCTAGGTAAGATTTTAACACAAAAATTGCAATGATTTTATCATTTTCTGAATTCATTTTATCTTGTTTCATTTTTTCAACCCTTCCCTTTGATTTGAGGCCACCATTGGAGATCTTATGAAGCTTACTACCACATGTATTTGAATGTATTCTCTCTTTGATAAATTGACAGAAAGCTTGGGGTAAATCCTCCATTAATCGAACCTTGCATTGCTTCTTTATTTTCTGTAAAAATATGCTTGATTGGAGCCCATTGAGTGCAAAAAAATGAATGTAATTATTTTTCCCCATGCATTCTATGTGTAAAGACTTCAAAAAATATATTACTTTTGTAGAACAAAGAAAACTGTGCATCTTAAGTTTGTTATTTCCTTTGTTTATGAGGCCCTTTTTGTATCTCCATGGCTACGACCTTTTGAACTTTTGGGTGCTCCTTATACTCATACAAATTTGAGATTTCTTATTTTTTTGTATTTGTGGCTCCATTTGTATTTCATGGAAAAACTATTATGGTCATGGCTTCAAAACCCCAAGCTATTCTTAATTTGTAAAAGTTTGTGGGTACCTTAAACATTTCTATATGAAAAGACTTCGGCCTTTTGTTTTAGATGTAAACATTTCCTCTAGGTTTTGATAATATTTGAAGGGTTCTCTTCATTTGCAGGCCACGGCCTTGAACCTCCTTTGTGCATTTATTTCTGCAGCATGATTTCAACATACTTTGTTTCTGTAGAAACCCTCACATTGAACATAGTCTACAGGGTTTGCATTTTGGAGCATATTTTGGGTATCTTTCTACTTGCATTATTTCTTCAAAACCCTCCATGGCTGCCACAGTATTTTGTATTTATGTCCGTTACTCCCATTTTCATTTAATGTATTGTACCATCAATGTATGCACCATAAATGTATCAAGGAATGATGTTGAAACATCAAATGAAAGTATGATGGCAACACTGTTTGATGAATCTAGACAACAACAACATAAAAACTTGTATGCAAAAAGACTCTTTAATGAAGAAAAAGTGCATCCTTATTTAGCTATGTAGATCATTATGCTTGCACACTATGAATTTCATGGCACTTCAACATGATTTTTTTTATTACGAGTCTTAACTTATATGCAATTCCAAACTAAAAATGACTTCATACATTAGGGAAGTGAAGTCATTGCTCAAATAACATTGTTTTTATTTCTCACTCACTACCCTATATGCCTTGATATGTTTTGCAATCTCCCTTATGATATCCATGATATTTTCACATTGTTTCCTTCCAAAAATTATGAAACCTTTTGCTTATTAAAAGCATGAACAATTATAAAGATCATGTTGTTTGTTGCTCCTTCTGGCATTATGGCTGCATTGCTCTTTAGGCTCTTTATATTAGTTTAATGGTTGTCCCATTACTTCATTGTATTTCTTTACGATACATGCTTGATGACTGTTTCAGTTTAGCACCCCATGGACAATGTACTATCGACTATCCCCTCTATGTGAACTTTGTTTGTGGTTATTCCCTCAAAGTGTGCACTTCAAAGAACATGAACAGTAGGAAATATGATACATGGAAGTAATAAGAGATAAAACATGACGACCATCACCATTCAATGAGATAAAACCATGACAACATAAGAACTCTGTATGCAAATAGATCTCCTTAATGAGGAGAAGTGCACATTTATTTTGTTCTGCATATTAATTCAGCATTTGAATGAGCTCATTGCTCATTTGTGACTCTCATTTCAAAGTGAAAGGTTGTCTCATTGCTTATTTTAATTTGAAAATCATGAATGAGCAATGAGTTTGATACTCTTGCAGTCACTTGTGAATTACTCCTTCAGCTAAAAATGTTTTGATTTGAGCAATATGAATGTGTTTTTCCTATCTCATTCCCCTTTTGAAACTTAGGGTCAGTATGCTGGGCTCAACCCTTGTGGGAGCCCTTTTTTGTACGACATAATATGATGTCAACATAAATGAATCAACAACAAGATTTCACCTATATCTACACAGTGAACAAACATGTTAGATAAAAAATAATGAAGCTTAATGCTCTTGTAAGGTTTGACTTTTAGGCTCTCTTGCATACATATGATACTTGCTCAACTAACTTAAAGCATCATAGGAATATGCTATATTTCTATTGATAGGGCATATAATGAGATTCATATCCAGAGCTCTAACCAACTCTTTTATCATGATGCAATTTCATCTGAAGGTCAGGAGTAAGGAGTGAAAGACAATAAAGACCCACCCAAGATTTTTCCACACAATGATGGATACATTTTTCTTTATTTGCTCTTTTCATTACTTTCATCTTCAGATGTATAGTGTATTTCCATGTTGCTTTAGTTCAACTACTCCCATGGCTTGTGTGGGACATTTGATCATTCTCTTCTTTCCAATATATATAAAAGCAACACTTATGCAATCTTATGTATATTCCATTACAAAATGAATGAAACATTACAGAAATGATTGAAAGCAATAGCTTGTGTTTTTATGTATTTTCCTTTATGTTGCAAAACATTGCATAATGAAAAATGAATTCTCTTTTAAAGCTTAGATATGCAATGGTTAAGCATAATATAAATATGTTGAAATACCTTTCACCTTTAAAAATAATCAACTACTTCAACTCTACCAAATTGAGTTGTAGGTGAAAATTTGGTAACATTTTTGACGATTTATATTGAATGCTTGCCTGCTAAGCATATAGACTAGTTGCCTTGAACAATCCATTGGGCATGGGGTCAAATTTTGTTGGAAACTCAAGGGTAGAAAAATGAGGGGGGGTGAATCAGTTGTCATCTAATCTCAAACTTATTCAACTTATTAACCTTAATTTCAGATCTGATCATTAATCATGAAATCATAAATGAAAAAAAAATTAGAAGCACACATAACACCAAGATTTTTTACATGGAAACCATGTTAGGGGAAAAACCACAGTGGAGGTCAATCCATGAGATTATACCCTGTTAAAAGTATAAGGAAATATGAGTGGGGAATGCACATGCATTCAGGCACACTGCCTAGAGCTCACTGCTCAAATACAATAAGGATTACTACCCAAGGAAGACACACTATCTTACAAAAAGATTCAAATTAAAACCATCTAGATTTGAACTGAGAAAATAACATCTGCTAATGCCTGGTTATAGTTTCGGTTAAGCACATGAACACTTCTTGACTCTTCTTCACTCTCTGCTCTGCCTTCAAATGATCTAAACTTTATTCTCACATAGGACTGATACACTTCAAATTTTCACCCTTTTCACTCTTCAAACAACCACTCTTATATATCTACAACAAGAAATTACATCGCTATAAGTCGGCCAAAAAAATATAATAAAATAATTACAAACAGTCGGCCCAAAACAAATAAAGATTATTCATGCAAATCAACCAAGGTCATGTTGGCATATGGATTTTAGTGTTGTCATTGATGGAAACCTAACTCATTATTCTAGTCTGCAGATCAAAATTTGTTCCTACTAGTAGGCAAAGTGAAAAACAAAGTTTTACTAGAAGTGAGAATGAAGAATAGGGTGTCCGGTTAGTATGTCGATCCGTATGCTTCACCAAATCAAAATTTTGAGTTGTGGATCTCAGAGAAGGTTCTTAAGCATCGACATTACCTTATTGCTAAGTTTTATGGTGTCACATCAATCGGTGTATAAGTTAGGAGATCCGACAAGATGATTTTCTGCTTATTTGTTCTTGAAGGCCGACTAAGTGAATTTGGCATGTCGTGGATGTATAAGGAGTAATTGTTTAAATGTTTGGGTGTTTGAGCATTTTGTTTTGGGTCATAGCTATGGTTTGGATGACTTTGATGGGTACACATTAAATATAATTTGTGATTTGAGCCGATTGTTGGATAATATTTCATATTTTGCTAAAGCCGACTTGGAGCGATCAAAATCTTGGTAGTAGATATATATGAGAACGGTAATTCATTTTGAAGTGTGTGGTAAGTGTGTGAAAGAGCAGAGTAGGTGTGTGTTGTGAATATCAAAAGGGTGTTTAAATGATTTATGCACAGTTTCACTTGTGCATTGAAGATTTTGTGATGCAAGTTAGAGCAGAGCAAAGTAGAAGTATCTAATCAGTGAGAAGGAAAAAAAGATCAATTATTGAGCTTCATTGGAACTGAAACTGGGCATTAGCAGATGTCATTTTTCTCAGTTCGAATTTTGTTGTAATTCAATCATCTTGTAAGGCAGTGAGCCTTCACGTAAGCAATGAGCTCTAGGCAGTGTTCATGAATGCATGTGCATTCCCTATTTTCTCATACTTTTAACAGAGTATAAATTGTGGATTAACCTCCACCATGGTTTTTCCCCTAATAGGGTTTCCATGTAAAAATCTTGGTGTTATGGTGTTTAGATTGTCTCCTTCATGTGCTTGTATATTTATTTTTGTTTAAATTTTGTAAATGGTTTAAGATTTGGAATAAAATAATAAAATTGCAAAACATTGATTCACCCCCCCCCCTCTCAATGTTCCTTGACTCCAACAATTGGTATTAGAGCAGGTTCCTCTAAAAAAAAATTACAACTTGAGGTGGATCTTGGAATGCAATGGACTCTAGTAGTCTTCAACAGTAGCTTTTGGTGGCACTTGATGATTTTGATCAGTCTAAAGTAGAAGTCATGGAATTAAAAGAAAATCTTGAGGATGCTAAAATATTCATTCAATCATTGAAGGATAAAATCAATGAGTCAAGAGAAAATAGGAAGGAACTATGTGAGCAACTGAAGTAGAAAGAAAATACAATCCTAGAAGATGTTCACTTGAATCAGACCTTAAAAGAAATAACTGAAGAATGTGAAAAGCTTGCTAGAGACAATGCTTCTTTAAAGCTTGAGATGGAATCTATGGTAATGAGGAAAACTAAGGAGAATATGGCCCGGTCCTTCAAAGAAAGATCTAAAGAATGTAGTAGAGTTAATAGTAGATTCATTCAACTAGAGATTGAACTGCAACAATCCATAAATAATGAACAAGAGCTTGAAAGACAAATAGTTATTCTCAGAGATGAACTCACTACTGCAAACGAATACAAGGAGAAGTTTAAGATCAGTTCTTCTAAGCTTGATGAGTTGACAAAAGGATAGAAGGATGCAAATGACAAGCGAGGTATTGGATATGAGAAGGGAGAAATCTTTGGATCTGAACATGAGGATTCTAGTCAAAGAAATCAGATGAATAAAGGAAGAAAGTATCTAGTAAGACAACCCAATACTTAGAAGTTTAATGGTCATTGCTTTTCTTGTAATAAATTTGGTCATATGGCTTCTTAGTGTAGAAGTAAAATAAATTCAAGCAGTCCATCATTTCCTGGTCAATGTTTTAGTCGCAACAAGTTTGGTCATAAATCAATTGAATGCAAACATATGTCTACCAGTGTAAGTAATGTTAAATAATACACCTGTGGAAGATTTGGGCATATTGCTAATAAGTGCATATCAAGAGGAAATCAATGGAATGAGTGTTCTAGACAAATAAATCCTGTGTGTTACAATTGCAACAGATTTGGTCACACTGCAAGATTCTCCAGGAACAAAAACATGGATAGAAGAGGTCCAGTATACCAAGGTAGAATTTCACAAAATGATGATAAAGGATAAGGGAAACTGAGTGTGGAATAAATAAGGGATCAGATGAAGAAAAAATGGGTAAGGAAAAGTGAATCTGATGAAGGAAATAGGCCTGCACCAGAATCCACTTTTAGTAATTCCTCTAGAAATTGATCTTAGGCCATTGGCCTAGAGGGAGTTTTTTAGCAAAATCCTTTGTTACCCTGTAAATAGTTGGCACTGAAATGCAGCAAATTGTCAGTAGTTGTGTTAAATAGTTTACAAATTGTATCTGTGATCACTTGTGTAGAGAGTTTGAGAAGTGGAAGGTCTGCAGATGAATTCTTTTGTCACTGTCTGAGAAAATAGAGTACCTGAAACTCCTAGGGTAAATTTTTTAATGTGATAAAGAGGTTAGGTGTGCGAGTTATAAAAGGGTATTTGGAACCCTCATTTGTCACTGTGCATTGAAGAAAAACAAAAGGAGAGCCTTTGCAACAAAATTTTGAAGGAGTGAAGACATTTTGGCGGTGAATTCATCAGGTATTTTAGTTGCCTGTAAAATTCTCACTAAATTTGGTGTTCGGTAGAAAACTTGTTCAGTACGAAAGGAAAAATGAAGCAGATCAAAGGAATAATGAATTTAGATGAATACAGTAGTGAAAAGATTAGGGATGTGAGAAAAAAATTTCAGTCGATGAATTGAAATGGCTTGAAGGTGTAAAACACAAAAGTTTAGACATTTTGAGTGAATTTCTATACTTTGATAACGTGAAAGTCGTTAGGTTTATCTTGAATAAATTGAATGATACATTCTAACTCTAGATAAACCCTATCACATTTCAAAAGAGGTAATCAAGAATTTAACTAGTTTATGAAATTTTGGGGATATTCTGAAAAAGAAGTCGATTCAGAACAAGGAGGTCGAAACCCTAACCAGAGTAACATGAGATCAAAGGGATTCTATAATTTCAATGATCAAGGATTCAATAACAAGGTACATTGTGCATGTAATTTCATGCAAAATCTTTTTCAGAAATAGGGAAGGTGCAACCTTGGCAGGCACAATTTATATCTCTCATAAAATGATAATGGAGGATCATGATTTTGATCTGTGTGGATTGCTAAAAGATCAATTGATGGAAAATGTGCAACTAACAAAGGAGGCAGATTACCCCTTCAGGTTTGGTACCTTGGTCATATGTCTTGTGATGTATTTTTTGAGTTGCTTGCCATAGATCGATAATGTTGTATGGAAAGAAAATTTATTGGTTTGTAAACAAATTTTTGAACACTCTACTACTTTGGCAAATTGTGAGCAAGAGTATGCAAATTTCTTTAAAGAATTGCTAGGGAAGTTTGGATAAATTAGCATTTCTATTATGGTAAGATCACTTGAAGTTGGATTTTCTTCTAGTGAGATGGAGAGGAAGAAGAAAAGAGCACAAGAGATTGTTGATTACACTCCTCCAGCACACAAAACTTAAAAAATTGAAGGAAAAGGTACAGATCTATTAATTGTGGACATACCATATGGAGAATCTGATGAGCACACTCCAAGAGAAAAATCGGAATCAATTGAACCAGATGTAGTTATGGTAGAAGGAAGTGAAGAAGAAGGTGTTTTATCGAAAGCCAAGATACTGTAGCTTGTTCAAGAGAAAGATGGGATGCAGAGAATTGCAGTCATATGGTCTGAGAGACCCTCTTATGAGTAAGACCTGATCAAAAACACATTGAGTACCTATTTTGTGCACAATAACATTGGTTTGGAGAGTTTGCAAAATGTGTTTCCTGAAGAGATGATTGAGTGCATTAAGGATGCCATGGTCTCTAAGTCTCGGGACAAGAAAGAGGGAGAAATAATTCTACATCTGAAGGAGCAGTTCAGGCTATCTCTCACCAAATTAAAAAATGAAAATGAATGTGTTGAGGCAATGCATAAATTCAACCAATAACATCTACAACTATTGTCTTCGTTGGCCTCATGCAGTTGCGAAATACAAAGATAAGTTGGAGCAGATTGAATTTGAGCTGAACAAAATTGGTCAAGATTATAACATGTTTCAGGATTAGGATAGCGCAGTCAAGAAAAGGATTCAAGTATTGCAGTCTGAGCATACAAAAGTTCTATTCACTAGAAACAACCTTGTGGACACCTTTTGGAAGGTGAAGGATTTAACTGAATGCAGATTGGAACAATTGATTGAGGTTCTGAGGAAAGAAGAGAAACTAGAAGAGGCAATCATAATTCTATAATCCCTCATCCAAATTATCAACCAAACATCAAAGAGAAATAGCATGATCATAATCATTGGGATTGCAGTGGAAGCTTGGAGGATATTTCTTCTGAAAATGAAAGATAAGTACAAGATATTTTTTTGACTCGAGTAGCAGTTGTACTTCTTCAAATTTTGATCATTTTTTTTTAAGTGAGAGAGAGTGCAGTGAAAAATATTCTTGTCATTGATGTCAAAGGGGGAGAGAGAGCAGTGAAAAATGCTTTATCATTCTAAGGGGGAGATGTGTTTTGAAAATAAGTTGTGTTTTGAAATTTTGAACTTTGGCAGCATAATCATATTGGCTCTAACACTTAGTCATTTTTCACTAAGTGTTACCATCAATGCCAAAGGGGGATATTTTTGGAATATGGCTTCTAGTGTTGTCATTTATGGAAACCTAAGTCATTATTCTAGTTCGTAGATCAGAATTTGTTCCTACCAATAGGCAGGGTGAAGAACAAAGTTTTACCGGAAGTGAGAATGAAGAATAGGGTATCCGATTAGTATGTCGATCCATATGCTTCACCGGATCATCATTTTGAGTTTTGGATCTCAGAGAAGGTTTTTAAGCATCTACATTACCTTATTTCTAAATTTTTTGGTGTCGCATCAATCGATGTATAAGTTAGGAGATCCGATAGGATGATTTTTTTCTTATTTGTTCTTGAAGGCCAACTAAGTGAATTTTCCATGTTGCGGATGTATAAGGAGTAATTGTTTAAATGTTTAGGTGTTCAAGCATTTTGTTTTGGGTCCTAGCTATGGTTTGGCCAACTTTGATGGGTACACATTAAATATAATTTTGTGATTTGAGCTGACCGTTGGTGAATATTTCATATTTTGTTGAAGCCAACTTGGAGCAATCGAAATCTTGGTAGCGGATATATATATGAGATCATTAATTCATTTTGAAGTGTATGGTAAGTGTGTGAAAGAGAAGAGTAGGTGTGTGTTGCAAATATTAGAAGGGTGTTTAAGTGATTTAGGCACAGTTTCACTTGTGTATTGAAGATTTTGTGATGCGAGTTAGAGCAGAGCAAAGCAGAAGTATCTATCAGTCAGAAGGACAAAAGATCAATTACTGAGCTTCCCCAGAAATGAAACTAGACATTAGTAGATTTCATCTTTCTCAGTTCAACTTTTGTTGTAATTCAATTATCTTGTAAGGCAGTGAGCCTTCACGTAAGCAATGAGCTTTTTGAGCAATGAGCTCTAGGCAGTGTACCTGAATGCATGTGCATTCCCTATTTTCTCATACTTTTAACAAAGTATAAATTATGGATTAACCTCCACCATGGTTTTTCCCCTAACAAGGTTTCCACATAAAAATCTTGGTGTTATGGTGTTTAGATTTTCTCCTTTGTGTGCTTGTATCTTTATTTTTGTTTAATTGTTGTAAATGGTTTAAGATTTGGAATAAAATAAGAAAATTGCAGAACACTGATTCACTCCCTCCCTCTTAGTGTTCCTTGAGTCCAACAAGTTGGACACAACATAGTGAAGACTGAAAACAACATCTCCAACATGAAAACACTTCAATTAATTTCTCCTCAAAGATCCACAACATGCTTCAACACCTTGTTGGCCAAGAACATGAAAAACATGAACACACAAGAGAAAAACTCGGATCACGAGCACAACGACTAATGCAGACATGCCACAAAGATAAAGAATGAACTAGAATCATCCAAAAGCATCATGAAACACCACGGAAGCATCCGCAACAACTAAACTTACTGAAATCACAGAATCTTCAATCAGGAACACTAACTGAAGCAACAAAAAAATTGTCAGAATGAAAATCACCATAACTCAATCAACTCTTCATGCGGATCTCTAAAATTCGACATGGATAAACTAGACATACTCAACAAGAAACCATTTAGTCCATAACCTCAAAACAACAATGTATTGACAACACTGACATAAAGAACTTCACTTCACCATTGACAACCTATAGCACTTCTTATTAAAATTTTCTGAATATCCTCAACATATACAACTTCTAATGCAACAATGATAATAGTGATGACATCAATGACAACCATATATCAGTAACATAGCCACAACATTCAACAATCTCTCCCTTTGGCATTGATGGAAACACATGATGTGAAAAATACCATCAACACAACTACGCTTACTCTTTCTGTAAGTTCTAACTTTCCTTTCCTCAACTCTTCTCCCCACAAGGCTCTTCTCCCTAGATAATCAACAATTTTTTTTCACATTACTCTTCTCCCCCTTTGACATCAATGACAAAGATCTCTTCAATACAAGCTCTAAACCACATATCTAAACTTATGAACATCTGACTACTCCCCCTGAGTAGCAACCACCACAACATCAATCTGGATCAAAATATGATCATGAAATGCACTGATTGATGCAAAGCAATGCATCCTTAATTCTAAATAGGAGGGGTAATCACCCCTAACTTCCCTCTAAGATACCCAAAAGTATCCTTAGGCAATCAATTTGTAAAGATATTTGCAATCTGCTCCTTAGTAGGCACATACTCCAATCTGACTTCCTTTTCACTTACCTTCTCTCTCAAAAAGTGAAATTTTATAGATATATGCTTGGTCTTTGAATGTAGCACCAAATTCTTAGAAATGTTAATAGCACTTGAGTTATCATAGAATATAACAATAGGCTCATCATACACAACTCTGATATCCTTCAACATTTGTTTCATCCACAGTTTTTGAGTACAATTATTAGTAGCAATAATGTATTCTGCCTCTGTAGTAGATAAAGAAATAACATTTTGCTTCTTACTCAACCATGAAAGCAGCTTCTTTCCCAGGAAAAATGCTCCACCACTTGTATGTTTCCTATCATTCACATCTCCTGCCCAATTAGCATCAGTAAAGGCACTCAAAGTAAGATCATCGTCTTTAGGATACCATAGACCAAAATCAACCATCCTTTTCAAGTATCTGAAAATTCTCTTCACAACAGTCACATGAGATTCTTTAGGATCAACTTGGAATCTAGCAACAATACATACAACATTCATGATATCAGGCCTAGTTTGAGTCAAATAAAGCAATCCACCAATCATTGATTTATATCTTTTCTGATTTTCCTTCAGAGAATCATCATCAGTTGTCAACTTGCATCCGGTCACCATGGGTGTACCAATAGGCTTTGAATCTTCCATACCGCATTTCTTCAGCAATTCCTTCACATACTTGGACTGAGATATAAAAATCCCTTTATCTAACTGAGTAATTTTCAATCCCAAGAATAATTTCATCTCTCCAATCATTGACATTTCAAATTCATTCTGCATCTGATTAGTAAACTTCATGCACAAGCTATCATCTCCTCCAAATATGATATCATCAACAAAAACTTCCACAATCAAATCTTTATCATCATTCTTGAAATATAGATTACTATAAGCAGTACCTTTGTTAAATCCAAGTTTCACCAAGTACTTATCCAATCTAGCATACCATGCTCTAGGGGCTTGCTTAAGACCATTCAATGCTTTCTTCAATCAACACACCATATCTTCTTGATCAGTCAACTGGAATATATCAGGTTGCTCAACATATACCTCTTCTTCCAATTCACCATTTAGAAAAGCAGACTTGACATCCATTTGATAAACCTTGTAGTCTTTATAAGTAGCATAAGCAAGAAACAATCTCACGACTTCAATCCTAGCAACAGGGGCAAAGGTTTCTTCAAAATCAATACCTTCCATTTGAGAATATCCCTTACAAAATAGTCTTGCTTTGTTTCTAACCACTTCACCTTGTTCATTCAGTTTGTTTCTAAAGACCCATTTAGTTCCAATTACATTCTTATCCTTAGGTCTAGGAATAAGAATCCATGTATCATTCTTCTCAATTTGTTGCAGTTCCTCTTTCATTGCTTCAACCCAATGCTCATCTTTGCATGCTTCATTCACATTGTTAGGCTCAGTCTTTGAAATCAACCAATACTCTTTTGCAATGTTTCTCCTAGTTTGGACACCTTTGTTCTTATCACCTATGATCTGATTCTATGAATGATTCAATCTCACATACCTTAGAGTCTTCTTAGAATGTTCTTCAACTTCAGGCTCTTTTGATCTCTCTTTTGTTCTTCCATCAATTTCTCCTTCTTGATTTTCTTGATTCACCAAAATGATTTTGTGCGAACCCTTTACCTAGTACCTGCAAAACAACATGAATAAACGAGTTAGACAAGGATTTGCAAGCTAAAAGATGGATTCCCAATGAAATCCATTTGAAAACTAAAAATAGGAAAGAAAATAAGCAAGAACACAATGAAATGATAAAAACTAGATTAAACCCTAATTTAAATAGCAAACACTTGATCCCATGGGGGAATTGGTGCCAATTTGATGTGAAAATTGGCCCTTTCCCAATTCCTATGATGCAAGATTTGAATGTTGAAGAGATTGATCCACTTTGTTGATGAAATGTGAAGACTCCAAGCCAAAATCTGCAAAACCTAACTATGACTCAATGATAATGGATGAAACTCAAGAGATATTTGAGCATGGTAACTCTGCTTGGATTGTGGATGATGAAATGAGGAGAGGGGCTCTTTATTTATAGGATTTCAAGATGGATGAATGCCCAAATTTGAGCAATGTGGGACTAACATTCATCCAATGATATGGTGCCACTTGTCAAGCTATGAATGGATGATGGTTGTGCAAGATTTGGGGTTTGTGCCAATAAATGCCAATATTTGAAATTCAAATTTGTTGAAATGACATGTAAGAGGGAAGGAAAAATGCAATAAATGCCACTTGGCTCAAGGCAAAGGACATGTAAGAGGTTTTAAATTCATTGTTGGATGTACATGTTGACTTGGAATTTTTGAATTCAAATTGAGAGAATATTCCAAAGAGATGCCTTGTGAGGAAAATAGGGATTTAATAAATGAATTAAATCTATTTTCATGTGCAACTTGCATTATCTAGAGGATGTGACATGAGATTAGATTAAATTAATCAAGGGTTAATTAATTTAATAGGAGATTAGATGATGTGACTTATTTGACTTAAATTTATGGATTTATTTAAATCAGATAAGAGAGGAATATGATAAGAGGCTAATTAAATAAAGATTTTGATTTATTTAATTAAAAGGGATGGTGTTAGATTAAATCAAATAAGGTTTTAATTATTTAATTTAATTGATAGACTTTAGAGATTTAATCAAATAAATTGATTATTTAATTAAATAGGGATAATTAGATTAGATAGATTGATTTAATTAACAAGAGAAAGTGACTTAATTAGACAAAATGATTTATTTAATTAAGAGATGAATATTGATGAATTTAATCAGATAAGGGAATCTGATTAAATGGTTAGACCGAGGAATGATTTAGGAAGAAACGATGTTAGTAAGTCAGGATCAAATGCACGATGTCAATCAATATATTTTCGGTGTCTACAGATTTGAACTTGACTTGAAGTCTTACCTTGCTTTCCTTTGCTTGTACTATCATTCTGATCATTAGAATCATATCCATAGGTTTTGGATAGTGCGGGTATGTCTTCATCAACCTTGACATTTGCACTTTCAACCATTTTTTTCAAACTTTTGTTGTAACATCAGCAGGCCTTACTTTTAGTAGCATAACCCAAAAAGATTCCTTCATCACTCCTAGCATCAAACTTTCCTATATCTTCATCTCTTTTGATAGAACACTTACTTCCAAAAAATTTGAAATATCTAACAGTAGGATTTTGACCAATCCACAGTTCAAAAGGAGTCTTACTAGTATCGTCTTTGATTTGTACCCGATTAAGGGTGTACACAGCAATACTCACAGTTTCTCTCCAATAGATATGAGGCACATTTCCTTCTAACATCATGGTTCTAGCCACATCTAGAACTGTTATGTTCTTCCTTTCCACAACTCCATTATGATGAGGGGTTTGCGGTGCAGATAACTGTCTCTTTATTCCACGCTCTTCACAAAAAGAATTAAACTCACCGAAAGTGAATTCACCACCTCTATTCGATATCAGACACTTAATCTTCAAAATAGTCTTTGTCTCAACCATAGCCTTAAATATCTTGAACTTTTCCAGAGCTTTAAATTTCTCCCTTAAGAAAGTAGCCCATATCACCCTTGAATAATCATCAATAAGCAACATGAAGTATCTATAACCTTGTAAACTTCTAGTTCTAGTAGGACCACATAAATCAGTATGCACAAGTTCCAACAATCCATTTGAATTTTTTTGTTTACTTCGAAATGAAATTCTTGTTTTCTTTCCTAACTGACATTCTTTGCAAATGGCATTAGTAGGTTTCATTAGCTTAGGAAGATCTCTTGCAGCTTTAGTGGAACTTATCTTGACAATGTTATCAAAGTTAACATGACACATTCTCCTATGCCATAACCAACTCTCATCAAATTGAGCAATCAAACAACTTTTACTAGTAGCATTCAAATGAAAGATATTACCTTTTGTTTGTGTACCTAATGCAATCACATTTCTAGAATTTCCCAATATTTTGCACTTACCATCCATGAACTGAAGATGGTATCCCTTATCAACCATTTGACCAACACTCAAAAGATTATGCTTCAAACCTTCAACATACAAGATATCATCAGTGTTATGCTTACCATCAAGAGAAATGCATCCTCTTCCATGGATCACACTAGTTGTGTTATCACCAAATCTCACAACACCACCATCATACTTCTCCAAATTCACAAACTCACTTTTATCTTCTATCATATGATGAGAACAACCACTTTCAATTACCCATTCATCTTTCTCTTCAACTCAAGCAGCTAGGGGATTTCTTCACATTTGTACAACTAGTAGATTCAATAGACATAGGATTATTTTCCTTGATAACAATAAAAACAAATTCATCTTCACTTGCATTTCCTATGTCAGATTCATCATCTGTTACACCTTCATCACTAGCATAGTAACACTTATTTTGGAATTTAGGCTTGTTAAATCTTGGCTTGGAAACTCTCTCAGGACACCTTGATGCAAAATGACCTATCTTATTGCAAGAGAATTTTTTAATAGGAAACTTTCCCTTATACTTACCTTGTCCTCTGGCTTCTCTTTTCACAATCAATGCTTCAAGTTCTTCAAGCTCTCTTTCTTCTTTATCCAGCTATTTCATTTCATCTTCATACTTGAATGTCTTTCTTGATGAACTTTCACCCATATCATATCTCTGTCTATCTCTTCTAGAAGTAGTAGCCTTAAATACAGATTCAACTATAGGAAGGGCATCACCAAATTCACTCAACTCAAAAGTAGTAAGCTTACCAATCAACATATCTCTGGTAACATTTGTCACAGTTCAGAGCCCTTCAATAGCACTATCCTTGACTTTGTAAGAATCAAAAAAAGATATAACCACTTTAGCAGCAATCTCTTATTCATCTATTTGTCCACCAACACATTTGATACCACACAAAATTTCATTTACTCTTTGCATGAAAGTAGTAACATTTTCATCATCACCCATTTTCAAATTTTCATATTTTCCTTTCAAACTTTGTTGCTTAGTAATATTCACATTTGCATCACCTTCATACAAGGTCTCCAACTTCTTCTAGATCTCATAAGAAATCTTCAAATCCATCACATTTTTCATCTCAGTATCAGTCAAAGCACTCAACAATGCCTCCTTAGTCCTAATATTATATTCAACATCCTTGATCTCAGCAGAAGTAGTAGGACCATTCTGTGGAATAACATATATATATATATATATTGTAATGCTCTAGTAGGGTTCACCAATACATCTTAGATGGCACTCCATTCAAGCTTTCCACAAAGAATAATTTGTTCCATCAAATCTAGGAGTTTCCTTCTTGTAAGTCGCCATCCCGAATCACCTCAAGTTGTTAATCTTCTTCCAAGGAACCACAAGCTCTGATACCAATTGTCACTAAATCTCAAAGTTATTCAACTTATTAACCTTAATTTCAGATCTGATCATTAATCATGAAAGCATAAATGAACAACACATCATAAGCTCACATAACACCAAGATTTTTTTACGTGGAAACCCTGTTAGGGGAAAAACCATGGTGGAGGTCAATCCACAAGATTATACACGGTTAAAAGTATAAGGAAATATGAGTGGGGAATGCACATGCATTCAAGCACATTGGCTAGAGTTCACTACTCAAATACAGTAAGGCTTACTGCCCAAGGAAGACACACTGTCTTACAGAAAGATTCAGATTAAAACCATCCGGATTTGAACTCAGAAAATAGCATCTGCTAATGCCTGGTTACAGTTCCCGTTAAGCACATGAACACTTCTTCACTCTTCTTCACTCTCTACTCTACCTTCGAATGATTTGAACTTTATTCGCACACATGACTCATACACTTCACATTCATACCCTTTTCACTCTTCAAACAATTGCTCTTATATATCTGCAACAAGAAATTGCATCGCTATAAGTCGGCCACAAAAAAGATAATAAAATAATTACAAATAGTCAGCCCAAAAAAAAATAATTATTCATCTGAATCAACCAAGGTCAACCACAACATAGTGAAGATTGAAAACAACATCTCCAACATGAAAACACTTCAATTAATTTCTCCTCGAAGATCCACAACACACTTCAACACCTTGTCGACCAAGAACATGAAAAACATGAACACGCAAGAGAAAATCTTGGATCATGAGCACAACGATCAATGCGGACCCGCCACAAAGATAGAGAATGAATTAGAAGCATCCACAAGCATCATGAAACACTAGAGAAGCATCCGCAACAATTGAACTTACCGAAATCACAAATTATTCAATCAGGAACACTAACTGAAGTGACAGAAAACTGTCAGAATGAAAATCACCATAACTTGATCAACTCTTCTTGTGGATCTCTGAAATTTGACATGGATAAACTAGACATACTCAAAAAGAAACCCTTTATTCCACAACCTCATAACAACAACGTACTAGATACACCGACAAAAATAACTTCACTTCACCACTAACAACCTATAACACTTCTTATTACAATTTTCTCAATATCCTCGACATATACAGCTTCTAATGCAAGAATGCTAATAGTTTTGACATCAATCACAACCACATATCAACAAAAAAAATTACAACATCCATTTGGAATGGGGTCGAATTCTTCCCTTCTCAAACTCAAAAATACATTGTAACTCAGCTCAAAAACTCCAAATAGTAGCAAAATCTAAACTAAAAGAAACTAACAAGGCCCTGGTAGCCAACAAACATGTGCAACAACACTTAGCGAAAACAAAATAGAACTAAAAGAAATGTTCCTAGCGCTTATTAGTAGAAAAACTACTCTAACCTACACTAACCAGTGAAGATTGTGCTAAGACAAAACCATTAACTAGTTTTGAAAAATAACTCCCTCTCTTAACCAACAGAGGATGTTTTGCATGCTTATGAATTGGTAATAAGATGTGAAAAACAAGAATACACCCCACAAATTTTTGTACTGCAACCTAGAGAATACAACCAAAAGCATAAACCCTTTGAATCCAATCAAACATACCTCTAATTTTCCATGAATGAGTAAGTTGGGTCTGCTACTCCTTAGCTGCAATCTCATTCTTAGGTGCATTGAAAATCCTTTGAATCTTGTTGGTAACTTTGCTGGCTAAATCTCTAATGGGGAATCCTCTTGAAAGGATGAAGCATGGACTTTTATTACTGGTTCCTTGACGGTTACCTATTGTTTCAACCCCATTTTCCTAAATGAGATCATTTGAAAACATTTCACCCAACTTTTCACAAAACTCATCAATATATTAATGTACAAATCTTTATCAAACCCATCATTAATTTTTTGATTCATAGTAGGCTCTGAGGTATCCTCCTAACCGATTTCTTGAGAATTTGGAAGGATATCAAGACCCATACCTTAAAAATCAGTTTAATGCTTTCACTCAACTTGAACAATGTCTACATGTACCTCAACGTCTTGACTATCCAAATTAAGGATGCTCTTATTTACCTACTCACTAACCAGTCCCTTGTCTAAATGGCTTTCATCAGTTTGTTGCTCAGAACTTGGCATTGATTCTAACATAGACAAACTCTTTTCATTTTCATTCACAAAACCAGTAATTTTTTCAAACACATCAACTAAAACCTCTTTTGTATTATCTAAATTTGCAACAAAATCTTCAAGATCATTCCAAAATAGATCTTCTATTGGAATGTGTTGAGATGATGTTGATTGCTTGTTGTCATTAATGATTTTCATTGATGCCAACATATCATGGTTGTTCGACCAAAGTTATGTTTTTATGTCGTAGTGATCCGGATTGGCTTGGTTCTAGATGTCATGTTGTAAAGATCTATCTTGAGTTGTATCTTTCCTGGTCCCATTCCCCTTGGAACACAATGATAGACATTATTTTGGGTTTGAACTGATTTGGCAGTTAGTTAGCATGCTTTGGCACATGGTTTGCATTGTAATGTGTATATATTACTCTTTGGTTCTGGATATCATGTAGCGTGTTGATTTGAGTGAGGAGGATATTTTTGGTCAACATTTCATTCCTCTCTACGATGGGAATGTTTTTTTGGTGACCTATTTCAAATTGTGCTTGGCTGAATTAGGAATTATGAAATTATGTTTGGATGACTTGAGAGATTATTAAGACTTGGAATGATATAAGTATAAGATGTTTTTGTTCGATGCAAGCAAGTGTGATGAATGTGAATCTAAATATGAAAACTTTGGGAAGTGTGCAAAAGTGTATGACTAAAGGCAATAGACAGTGAGATTCTATCTGGTGTTGTTGGTGACAGTTCTTTTAGCGATGGATTTCCTTTCATCATTCTTCTGGTGGTAGTGAGCCATTTTCTATAGGCATTGATCCTTTCTCTTTTGACAATGAACCTTTTTGTATCTTTGGAGATAATAGGTGGGCAGTGAGCCCAACCGGAAGTGAACCACCCTGTAGTGAGCCCCTGTAAAAATCACCTTAACTAGTGTCACCTTAACCAGTGCTTTATAATTGAGAAATATTATTCTCTATGGTTTTTCCCTTCTCGAGTTTCCATATAAATTATGGTGTTCTTTGTGCATGGTGTTGTTTTTTGCTTTCATGTTCATTAATATCTATTTGATTTAAGTTTTCTCTAAATTAATTAAAGTGAAGAAAACTGTCTGATGATAACTGATTCACCACCCTTCTCAGTTATTTGGATTGCTTAGCAATTGGTATCATAGCTTTGGTTCCTCAAAGAATAGCTTAACCACTTGGAGTAGCTTCGATGGCACAAAAATTGGCAATCCCTATGTTTGATGGATATGACTGCAGTTTCTGGAAAGTGCAGATGAGAGGTTACCTGATCTCTCTTGGTTACAAGACTTGGAAAGTTGTTGAGACAAAATATGTTGAACCAACAAAAGGCGTTTCTATTGCGGATGAGATTTTTTCCTATGAAGAAAATGAAAAAGCAAGGTATGAAATTTATAGTGCTTTATCTAAGATGGAGCTAACAAAATTTATTTCATTGGGCACTGCTTATGAAGTTTAGGAAAAGTTGAAGGAAATATATGAAGGAAATGATAGATTAAAATTATCAAAGAAGTTGACAGCTAAGCACATATGTGAGAACTTGAGAATGGAAGAAGGCGAATATATAGCAAGTTACTTTCAGAGGGTTAACACTGCAGTAAATGAAGTCAAAAATCAAGGAGGAACTCTGACAGATGGAGATGTAATGGAGAAGATTCTGATGACCCTAGCGGAGAGCTATAGTGACAAGATCTCAGCCATTGATGAAGTTTATGATCCAAAGAAATTCACTAGAGAGCAGCTATTTGGCACCTTGACTACATTTGAAATGAGGAAATTTGGAAAAGAAAAGGAGAAATCTGAAACAACCTTCAAAGCCACAAAGTCGGAAGATGATCCAGATAATGAAAGTTTAGAAGAGTTGGAAGAAAATTTCACAAGGAAACTAAAGAAAGGTACATGCAAGTACAAAGGTATGTTATCTCTTAAATGCTTCAGATGTGGAAAGATTGGTCATTTAGCAACTAAGTGTCTGAAGAAAGGAACAAGGAAAAAGTTTAAAATGATTGATAAAAAGGCCTATTATGTCAATGAGAATGCTGGCATTTTAGATGATGAATCAAATCATGAGGATTGTTTGTTTTTGGTGGAAAAGGATGAACCTAGATTTGACATCTCTAATATTTGTCCTAAAGTTGCATTTTTTGTTAAAATAAATAAATATGAATGGTTGATTGATAGTGGATGTTCGAATCATATGACTGGTGATAAAATTAATTTTGTGAAGCTTGAGAAATATGATGGAGGTTCTGTTAGATTTGGTGATGATAAAGCAACATAGATTTTTGGAATTGGTTCTACTACCTTTGATGGAAAACATAACACTAACAAAGTTTACTATGTGAAGGGATTATATCATAATCTTCTAAGTGTTGGATAGATGTGCGAAATGGCTATAATTTGGTGTTTCAGGATGATGGTTGTGAAATCTAAAAGAGATTTGAAACTGTTATTGCAACTAGAAAAAGAACAAGTGAGAATATGTATTAGCTAGAAGGATCCATAAAAAGATGCTTAGTATCTTAGTTTGATGATAGTTGACTTTGGCACTGGAGGATGTGTCACATCAAATTTGACAATTTGGTAAGGATAAGTTCATCAAGAGTAGTTAGAGATTTTCCAAGATTGACCAAACCAAACAATACTATCTGCAAAGGATGTCAAGAAGGAAAGAAAACCAAAGAAACATTCTGAAGAAAAGAAGAATCATCTACCAGATTGTTAGACCTTGTACACATTGACCTATGCGGTCCAACTAGAACAAGAAGCTTACAAGGTGAGAAGTATTTCATGCTTTTAATAGATGATTATTCTATATTTACTTGGGTTGCATTTTTGAGAGAAAAACCAGAGGCGTTGGAAAATTTCAAGATTTTCAAGGAAAGAGTTGAGAATGAAGTTGATAGAAAAATCAAGTATTTAAGATTTGATAGAGGAGGAGAGTTTACTTATGATGAATTTAACAAATGCTGTGAAAATCATGGCATTAAAAGACAACTATCTGCCCCTAGAACACCTCAACAGAATGGTGTAGTGGAAAGAATGAACTAGACAATTCAAGAAGCAGACAAAATAATGATAATGTAAGCAAGTATATCATAGGTCTATTGGAGAGAAGTGATGTACACACAGAAGTATACACCCTTAACAGAGTGTTGTTCTAGAGGAAGTATGGAAAGAAATCATATGAGCTATGGCATGGAAGAGCTCCCACAATAAAATACTTCAAAAAATTTGGAAGAAAATGCTACATCAAGAAAGATGAGGACAATCTTGGAAAGTTCAACAACAGAACTAATGAAGACATATTCTTGGGTTACTCTACAAGAAGTAAAGTGTACCATTGTTACAACAAGAGACTAAACAAGATGATTGAAAGTGTGAATGTGAAAGTAGATGAAGATGTTCAAAGAATTCTTGATAGGCATATTGAATATGAATCAGATAACTTAGAAGACAAAGAAGAGGAGGATAAGAAAGAAGAAGACGAAGAGACAAAAGAGGCTCTGACAACTACAACTAAGACTCCAAGGTATGTACAGAAAAACCACTCAAAAAAGTAGATTATTTGAGATAAGAATAAGGGAATTATCACAAGAAGCAAAGTAGCTCAACAACAAGTATTATTGTTCCTACTCTTAGAAATTGATCCAAATACTATGGAAGAAGCATGCAAAGATCAGAATTGGGTGAAGGCAATGAAAGAAGAACTTGACTAGATAGATAAAAACTAGACTTTAGAACTTGTGCCCAAACCGATGGACAAAAATGTAATTGGAACTAAGTGGGTGTTCTAGAACAAGTTGGATGAAAATGGAAAGGTAATGAGAAACAATGAAAGATTGGTTTGTACAAGTTACACTCAAATTGAAGGTATTGATTTTGAAGAAACATATGCCCCTGTTGCCCAAATGGAAGCAATCCGGATTTTCTTAGATTTTGCAGCTTTCAAGGATTTCAAATTTTATCAAAGGGATGTAAAATCTGAATTCTTGAATGGAGAACTGAAGGAAGAAGTTTACATTAAGCAACCATAAGGATTCAAGTCCAGAAGTGACCCGGATGTTGTTTGCAGGTTGAAGAAATCTTTATACGGATTGAAGTAGGCACCTAGAGCCTGGTACATGTGTGGTAGATTAGACAAGTAACTGATTGGACAAGGCTTTCAAAAGGGATCTACTGACAGTAATTTATACTACAAAACTCTCTTAGGTCAAATGATGATTGTCGTGGTTTATGTTGATGACATAATTTTTAGAGGTAATGATGATATGTGTAGAAAATTTGTAGATGAAATGCATAAGGAATTTGAAATGACCATGATAGGTGAGCTAAGTTTCTTCCTTTTATTACAAATAAATCATAATAGCAAAGGAATTTTCATTTCTCATTCCAAGTATACAGAAGAACTATTGAAGAAGTTTGGATTGGAGAATTCTAAACCAGTTTGTACACCTATTGTTACCAAATGCAAGTTGAAAAAAGAAGATGAATCACCTAAATTTGATGCAAGCATTTACAGAACAATGATTGGAGGATTGGTATATTTGACTGCCACTAGACCAGATATTATGTATGCAGTTTTTTAGCAGCTATATTTCAACAAGAACCAAAGGAATCACATGTTGCAGTAAAAAAGATCTTCAGATATTTGAAGGGTAAAAAATATTTTTTGTTGTGGTATCCAAAGGACTCATATTTCACTTTGATAGCCTATACTAATGCTAATTGGGTTGGATGTGTTGATAACAAGCAAAGTACAAGTGGTGGAGCTTATTTCCTTAGCTCCCAGTTAGTTGCTTGGTCAAGTAAGAAACAAGATTTTGTATCTTTATCTACTGTTGAAGCTGAATGCATTGCAACATCCTCATGTTGCACTCAGATACTGTGGATGAAACAAACGTTGAGGGAATTTGGCATATCATTTAATGAACCGATCTCAATTGTTGCAAGTATGAGCAAGTTTGGTGGTGTTTTCATTAATATTGTCACTAATGTCAACATAGTTCAAAATGTTGCAGAATGTGCATGTATAGTTGATATGTTGTTGAAATGTTGTGAGTACATGGAGCTATCCTTATGATGTTGCAAATGTGCCGAAATGATGAGTTACCAAGTGCTTTTGAGAAAATTAATAAAGAGTGAAGTCAGAGTTATGTATGTGTTTAGAATGTGCTCCAGTATGTGCTCCACATTTCTTTTGTGTTGATCCTATGCTTGTGTGGATCTGAAGGGTTGTTTTCAGGGATCTATTGGTGACATCCTAATTTGTAGCCTCTAGTTTGATCGAGTGTGAAAGTTGTGCTCACCGGTGTGTGAACTGGTTTGGAAGAGTTGCTTGTCTGTGGACTAGGAGAAATGTTTCTACTTCGTAGTCCTTTGTTGATTTGTTTCAGGTATTTTGGATCTAGAATATGTCTTGTAATAATGTTCTTTTGGTTTTGGCAGATATGTTCATAGTTTGGTGTTTCAGAAGTTGAGTTTCAGAGTTGTATGTGTTTGCACAGTTCAGATGGACTAATGGAAGGAGTTCTATGTTTGAAGGTTGTTGCACTTGTTGCGGATGTATCTGAAGGTATCTGAGATGTGCTTTGATGCATGAAAAAGAATGTTACATCATTTTTGTGTTATCTTCTTACTGGGAAGTGTGTACTCCAATGTTCATTTGTGTTTTCATTAGGTTTAGCCAACTTGGTGTTTACACTTCATATGAAGAATTCAAAAATTAATTAAGGAAGCATGTGGTTGATCCAAGACGTCGTTTTTGGTCTTGGTTAAGTGTTTAATTGGTCCACTCTCATTCCTTTCCACTGCGGGAATGTTGAGTTGCCGACCTAATTTGAATTTATGAAATGAAGTGTATATAGCCAACCTTGGAGAAAGTTTCTAAGGTTGAACATGGTATAAATGCAAGTCAATTTGTGAAGGATTAAAATATATAAGTAACAAATTAAGCCAAAAGTGAAGAGCAGAGTTGTGTGAAAGTAAGTTGAGGCAACAGTACTTCATTATGTTAGATTCCTAAAAGCGGTGAGTTGAAGGTTTATGCAATCTTCTAATCAAGGTTGTGTATGTGTGTAAATTGTTGTGGTGGATCTTTTTGTTATCTTTTGTATTTATAGGCAGTGAACCTCCCTGTTAGACAATGAGTCCTTTCTATAGGTAGTGAGCTTTTGTATTCAGATAGTGAGCCTCTTGTATTTGGTTTTACTATTACATTATATTGTGAGTTAATCCTCACTGTGGTTTTTCCCTTATTTGGTTTTCCACGTAAAATGTGGTATTCACTGTGTTGATTTTTCTTTCTGTTATCTGCATTTCATGTTCATACTCAATAACATAATAGTGTGGTTGTGAAGTTGATAAGTTTTTAAAGTTTTGTGTTTGTATTTGGTGACAATTAATCCACCCCCCATCTCTATTGTCTTGTGCCTTTTAACATTTGGTATCAAAGCTTTTGTTCCTTGGTGTAGAGCTTAACCGCTTAAGGTAGATACGATGGTGCATAAGTTGGAAATCCCTATGTTTGATGGATCTTATTATAATGACTGGAAAGTGTAGATGAGAGGTTATATCATCTCTCTTGGTTACAAGACCTAGAAGGTTGTTGAGACAAAGTATATTGCACCGACGAGTGTTCATACTACTATACATGAGGTTTCTACTTATGAGGAGAATGAAAAAGTGAGGTATGTTATTTACAGTGCTTTATCCAAGACTGAGTGAACAAAATTTATTTCTTTGGGCACTGCTTATGAAGTTTGGAAGAAGTTGGAAGATCTTTATGAAGGAAATGATAGAGTGAAATTGACAAAGAAGCTGATGGAAAATCATAGATATGATAATTTGAAAATGGAAGAAGGAGAAGATATTGCAAGTTATTTCCAGAGGGTTGATCTAGCAGCAAATGAAGTTAGGAATCAAGGGGACTCTCTGGTTGATGAAGATGATTGAGAAGATTCTAATGACCCTACAAGAGTGTTACAATGACAAGATTTCAGTTATTGAGGAAACGTATGATCCTAACAAATATACTAAAGAACAACTATTTGGCACCTTGACTTCATTTGAGATGTGAAAGTTTGGAAAGGAGGAAAAGACAGAAATAGCATTTGAAGCAACAAATATTGAAGATGATCTAGCTAGTGATGGTTCAAATGAGTTGGAAGTGAACTTTACAAGGAATTTGAAGAAAGGTACCAGTAATTATTAAGGTATGTTGCCCTTTAAATGTTTTAGTTGTGGTAATATTGGTCATTATGCTTCAAGATGTTAAAATAGAGTTTTACATAAGAAGAACAAAGATCATAAAGATAGAAAGGATAAGAAATACAAAATGTTGTATTATGTTAGAGAAGAAGTTGGAATCTCTGATGATGAATCTGATTATGAGGGTGATGATAGTGAATGCTTGTTCTTAGCTTTGGAGAATAAATTTGTGTCTGCTAACTCTGGAAATTGTGGAAGAAAGAGTGATTTGGAGAACAAGGATGAGATGGAAGGTACTTTGGTCACCGCCTTTCATGTTAGACAGGATGAAGACAATTAGGTGATTGAGAGTGGATGTTCTAATCACATGACTGGAGATAAAATTAAGTTCACTAAACTTGAAAAGTATGATGGTGGGTTGGTCATGTTTGGTGATGATTCTGGAGCAAAGATTGTTGGGAAAGGTACAATTAGTTTTGATGGAATTCACAACACTGATGATGTATATTATGTAAAGGGCCTAACTCATAACATTTTGAGTGTTGGACAGGTGTGTAGCAAAGGTTTCAAACTTTTGTTTCAGGATAATACATGTGATATCAAAAAAGGATCCAGAGCTATGGTTGTTTCAGGAAGGAGAACTCATTGAAACATCTATCAGCTTAAGGGTGTTGATGGTCAATGCCTTGTATCTCAAGTTAATGAAAGTTGGCTATGGCACTGGAGAATGGGACATTTAAAATTTCATAATCTAGTCAGGATTAGTTTAAGAAATGTTGTCTGAGGTCTACCTAAAATCATAAAGCTTGCTAATACTATTTGCAGAAGTTGTCAAGTAGGGAAACAAACACGATGCAATTTCAAAGGAAAAGAGAAAATTACTACCGGAATGCTGGAATTAATTCGTATAGACCTTTGTGGTCCTACTAGAATAGGAAGCCTAAATGGTGATAGGTATTTCATGCTCCTTATTGATGATTGTTCTCGAATAAAATGGGTTTCTTTTCTTAGAGAGAAGAATCAGGCTACGGATAGGTTTAAAGTGTTCAAAGCAAGAGTAGAAAATGAAGTGAACCTAAGAATCAAATGTTTCAGATCTAATAGAGGTGGAGAATTTAATGAGTTTAATGCATTTTTTGAAGATAAAGAGACACTTTTATGCAGAATGGAGTGGTTGAGAGAAGGAACCAGACTATACAGGAAGTTGCATGAACCATGATGAAAGAAGTAAATGTACTTGATGTGTACTGTAGAGAGGCAATACACACTATTGTTTATGTTCTTTAATAGAGTTTAGATTAGATTAAACTACACAAAGACTCCTTATGAGTTACAGACTAGTAAGACTCCCACTGTGAAATACTTTAAGGTGTTTGGAAGCAAATGTTACATTAAAAGAGATGATGATAATCTTGGGAAGTTTGATGCTAGATGTGATGAAGGGATTTTCCTTGGATACTCAACTACCAACAAAGCATATAGATGCTTTAATAAAATATTGAAGAAGATTGTTGAGAATGCTAATGTGAAGGTTGATGAGGATATGCACAAACCTATTGAGATAAGTGAAGTTGAACCAGATGATCCTATTTGCACACTAGTACCTGAAGAGAATAAGGAAGAGGAAGAAGAACAAAGTGAAGAAGAAGAATAAAATGAACCAGAACTTATTCCTAAGACTCCTAAGTATGTCTAGAAGAATCATCTAGAGGAACAAATAATTGGAGATAAGAGTGAAGGTTTGAAGACAAGAAGTAAAGTAGTAGCTAAGGTAAATTTGTGTTTTCTTTCTAAAATAGAACCTAAGTTTGTGTGTGAAGCATGTGAAGATGAGAGTTCGGTTAGAGCTATGAAAGAAGAGTTGTAGAAAATAGAGAAGAATCAGACCTGGGAACTGGTTCCTAGACCTGTGAATAAGAATGTAATTGGTTCAAAATGGGTGTTCAGGAATAAATTGAATGAAAATGGTGAATTTATAAGAAAAAAAGAAAGACTTGTATGCAAGGGATACTCACAAGTTGAAGACATAGACTTTGAAGAGACATTTTCCCCGATGGAAAGAATGAAAGCTATTAGGATGTTTTTGGCATTTTCTACTCACAAGGATTTCAAATTCTATTAGATGGATGTCAAGTTTTCATTCATGAATGGTGAACTGGAAGAAGAAGTATACATGGAACAACCTGAAGGATTTCAATTATCAAACAAATTGGATATGTTTTGTAAGTTGAAAAGGCATTGTATGGACTGAAACAAGCTCCCAGAGCATGGTACACAAGATTGGATAGATACTTGACACAACAAGGAAAAATGTTGATAGTGGTAGTATATGTTGATGATATCATCTTTTGAGGAAATGAAGGTATGTGTAAGAGATTTGTAGAGGAAATGCAAAAATAATTTGAAATGTCCATGATTTGTGAGTTGAATTTCTTTCTTGGTCTTCAAGTAAATCAAGTAAATCAAAGTTGTTGAAAAAGTTTGGAATTGATGACTCCAATCTGGTTAGTACTCCTATGGTCATTGGATGTAAGTTGAGTAAAGATGATGAATCTGATAAAGATAATCATAGCAAATACAGATCTATGATTCGTGGACTACTGTATCTTAGTGCTACCATACCAGATATCATGCATGCAGTATGTTTAGTTGCCAGATTTCAAGCATAACCTAAAGAAGCACATGTTACAACTGTAAAGATGATATTTAGATATCTTAAAGGTACACCGAATTATGGATTATGGTATCCTAAGGATAGTGATTTCACTTTAAGTGCTTATACTGATGTAGATTGGGTCAGTTGTGTGGATGATTGGAAGAGTACCAGTGGAGATGCTTTCTTTCTTCATGGAAGACTGGTTTCATGGCTAAGTAAGAAACAAGACTTGGTTTATCCACTACAAAAGCAGAGTATATTGCTACAGCATCTTGTTTCACACAGGTTTTGTGGATGAAGAAAACATTGAAGGATATTGGAGTGATATGTGATGAGCCTATTCCTATCTTCTGTGATAATATAAGTGCTATAAGAATTTCAAAGAATCTAGTAATGCATTCAAGAACAAAACATATATCTATTAGATATCATTTCCTAAGAGAGAAGGTATTGGAGAATAAAGTCAAGTTGGAGTATGTGTCTACAAAGGAACAAATTGTAGATATATTTACTAAGGTTCTTCTGAAGGATACTTTTGAGTATCTCAGGGAGAGGTTGGGGGTCATTGGCCTTGCAAACTAGGTGCACATGGAGATGCATTAGTCTAGCGAAACCACAAATTCTTCATTTATCTAGATTGATGAATGGGTCTACTCCATAGAGGGAGTAGAAAGTTTTCATTCTTGTAGTATGAGTTGCATGGGTGCACTCCTAAGGGGGAGTGATCAGAGCTTTTGATCTTTTCCATTGATGTAAAAGGGGGAGAGAGAGTCATGTGAAAAAAAGTAGAAGAGGAAGAGGTCTTTTTCCAGAATGTTGAGAATGCAGGAATGTTATGCAAGTTGTCTAATCTAGAAAATAAATGAGAGTGTTGTCTTTGATGGTTTTTCACATAATGTGTTTCCATCAATGACAAAGGGGGAGATTGTTGCAAGTATGAGCAAGTTTGGTGGTGTTGTCATTAATGTGGTCAATTATGTCAACACAGTTCAGAATGTTGCATTGTGCATGTATAGTTGAGATTTTGTTGAAATGTTGTAAGTACATGGAGTTATCCTTATGATGTTGCAGATGTGTTGAAATGATGAGTTACCAAGTGCTTTTGAGAAAATTAATAAAGAGTGAAGTCAAACTATCCCATAAAGCTAGTTTACAATTTTTGGGAGATTCTGATTTTTGCTGAAATCACATATTTTTAGAAAATATAATGATTTAAGCCTTAAAAATTTATATTTAAATCATTCCAATTGAATAGGATTTGATCAAACTACCTTAGATCAAACCCCCTTGGATAGAACCCCACTAGTTTTAAACCATACCTATAACAGAGTCTCCTTTACACCTATCAAAATGTTGATAAAAAACCACTTTTGATTTACCTTTTGGGGGATCAAATTAATTCATCTAATTTTATTTTTTTGTAAGTATATAGTCCTTATTATAAGCTTCCCAAAAATTATAATTTTAAATAAATTTAATTTGATTATTATATTTATTTTTTATTTATTTCGAATGTAGGTTTTTCACTGAAAATCAAGCTCTCTGTTCTACACATGTGGAAAAATAGAAGATTATAATTTTTTTTTGAAAAATATGAGTGCACCAGATATTGAAGTCCTTGATCTAACAAAATAAATAAATTGAATTTCGATACATACAAAATTTTTTTGTGTTATACAGTCCGCCTATGTCTAAATTGTAATTGGTTTGACTTCAAAACTTGATTAAGGAAAAAATATATTTAGAATCTATAGAAAAAATGTCACAAATCACTATTTTGCATCATCTTCAAATTCCTCACGGTTTAGCCGCTATAGGTGCCCAAAAGTGAAGATTTAGTTAGAAAAAATCAGTTTAGTGTCCAGTTTGGCCAAAAATTGTAAACCAGTATTGTGGGATCATGTGTTGAGAATGTGCTCTGGTATGTCCTTCGTGTTTCTTCTGTTTTGATCCTTTGCTTGTGCAGATTTGAAAGGTTGTTGTTGGGGATCTATTGGTGACATCTCCTAATTTGTAGCCTCTGGTTTGATGGAGTGTGAAAGTTGTGTTCACTGGCATGTGAACTGGTTTGGCAGAGTTGCTTGTTTGTGGATTGGGAGAAATGTTTCTACTCCGTTGTCCTCCGCTGATTTGTTTCAAGTCTTTTGGATCTAGAATATGTCTTGTAATAATTTTCTTTGGGTTCTAGTAGAGATGTTCATGGTTTGGTGCTCCAGAAGTTGAGTTTCAGAGTTGTTGTATGTGTTCGCATAGTCTAGATGGACTGATGGAAGGCGTTCTTTGTTCGAAGGTTGTTGCACTTGCTAAAGATGTATCTAAAGGTATTTGAGATTTGTTCCCATGCAAGAAAAATCATGTTACATCGTCTGCATGTTATCTTCTTGTTGGGAAGTGTGTACTCCAACATTCATTTGTGTTTTCATTAGGTTTGGTCGACCTAGTGTTTACACTTCATATGAAGAATTAAAAATTTAATTGAGGAAGTGTGTGGTTAATCCAAGATGTTTCTTTTGGTCTTGGTTAAGTGTTTAATTGGTTCACTCTCATTCCTTTCCACCACGGGAATGTTGAGTTACCAACCTAATTTGAATTTATGAAATGAAGCTTATATAGCCAACCTTGGAGAAAGTTTTTAAGGTTGAAGATGGTATAAATGCAAGTCGAGTTGTGAAGGATTAAAACATACAGGTAATGAAGTAAGCCACAAGTGAAGAGTAGAGTTGTGTGAAAGTAAGTTGAGGCAGTAGTACTTCATTGTGTTAGATTCTTGAAAGCAGTGAGCTGAAGGTTTATGCAATCTTCTAATCAAGGTTGCGGATGTGTGTAAATTGTTATGGTGGATCTATCTGTTATCTTTTGTATTTGTAAGCAGTGAGCCTCCCTGTTGGACAATGAGTACTTTGTGTAGGCAGTGGGCCTTTGTATTCAGGCAGTGAGCCTCTTGTATTCAGTTTTGCTATTGCTTTATATTGTGAGTTAATCCTCACCATGGTTTTTCCCTTATTGGGTTTCCCACATAAAATCTAGTGTTCATTGTGTTGATTTTTCTTTTTGTTATCTGCATTTCATGTTCATACTCAATAACAAAATAGTGTGGTTGTGAAGTTGATAAGTGTTTAAAGTTTTGTGTTTGTATTTGGTGACAACTAATTCACCCGCCCACTCTTAGTTTTCCTGCGCCTTTTAACATCAATTATATGTGACAATACCAGTGCAATAAACATTTCCAAGAATTTGGTATAGAACTCCAAAATGAAGCATATATCCATAAGATATCATTTCTTGGGAGAGAAGGTGTTCGAAAATAAAGTAAAATTTGAATATGTACCTACAAAAGAGAAAATTGTAGATATTTTCACAAAACCATTGAGCAAAGTTACTTTTGAGTATCTCCAATAGATGTTAGGGGTTCTTCCCCCTCCTAGTCCACAATAACATGCACTAGGGTGTGCATTGGTCTAGGGTATTGTATGCTCATTTTTTTATCTAGATCAATGTTTGGTGGCTTACTCATAGGGGAGCAAAGTATGCTTTTCAAGGGGAGTTATGCCTTTTATCTTTGATGTCAAAGGGGGAGAAGAAATGAAGATAAGATGATCCTTGATGTTGACATAAAGTTGGTTGGTTTGTTATTAATGAATGTTTCCATCAATGACAAAGGGGGAGATTGTTGGAATGTGTTGAGATGATGTTGATTGCTTGTTGTCATTAATGGTTTTCATTGATGTCAACATATCTTGGTTGTTTGACCGAAGTTCTAATTCAACGCCTTAGTGATCTGGATTGGCCTCATTTTGAATGTCATGCTATAAAGATCTGCCTTGAGTTGTATCTGTCCTGGTCCCATTCCTCTTGTAACACAATGAGATAAATTATTTTGGGTTCAAACCAATTTGGCAGTTGGTTAACGTGCTCCAACACATGGTTTGTATTGTAGCATGTATATCTTACTCTTTGGTTTCGAATATAATGTAGTATGTTTATTTGAGTGAGGAGGCTTTTTTTGGTCCACATTTCATTTCTCTCCACCATGGGAATTTTTTTGTGGTGACCTATTTCAAATTGTGCTTGGCTGACTTAGGAATTATGAAATTATGTTTGGCAGACTTGAGAGATTATGAAGACTTGGAATGATATAAGTATAAGATTTTTTTTTTCGATACAATCAAGTGTGATGAATGTGAATCTAAATATCTAGACTTTGGGAAGTGTGCGAAAGTGTATGACTGGAGGCAGCAGATAGTGATATTCTATCAAGTGTTTTTGGTGACAGTTCTTTCAGCGGTGGATTCCCTTTCATCATTCTTATGTTGGCAGTGAGTCATTTTCTCTAGGTAGTGATCCTTTCTCTTTTGGAAATGAGCCTTTTTTTATCTTTGGCTATAATACCGGGCAATGATCCCAACTGGCAGTGAGCCACCCTGCAATGAGCCCTTGTAAAAATCACCTTAACTGGTGCTTTATAATTGAGAATTATTATTCTCTATGGTTTTTCCCTTCTTGGGTTTCCACCTAAATTCTAGTGTGCTTTGTGCATGGTGTTGTTTTTTGTTTTCATGTTCATTATTATATGTTTGATTTAGGTTTTCTCTAGATTAATTAAAGTGAAGAAAATTGTTTGATGATATGATTCACCCCCCTCTCAATTATTTGGACTGTTTAACATCTTTATCACACTCTTCTTGAATTTTTGATGAAAGGGAACTATTTTTTACCTCATGACAACTCTCACAAAGCTTATTAGGCTCAAAAATAGGTTCATCTTTATTCCCTTCTTCTTGATCTAAGGCTCCATTATCACATTGATTGTCCTCAATCAGAAACTCAACATATTGTTTGACACCTTCTTACTGCTCTGAAACTATTGTTGATGAGATCAAACTCACACTTTCTTCATTATTTTCAATGAAAGAATGCAATTCATTAAACCAAACTGAAGAACACTCCTCATGATCAACCTCTTTTGACTTTTCATCTTGTTGTCATGGTTGATCTTCTAAGATAAGTACTAAAACATTTTCATCATCTTCAACCAAATAGGGCAGATCATTAGTCAAAACATCCAAAGATTCATCTTGAGAGGTCTTTTCTTGTTCAATATTTTTCTATTCTAACCAATACTACTCCATAGCTATATGCACTAAATTTATATTTATAGCTCCCTTCATAATGAGTGAGTTTTCTTGAAAGACAATGGGTCCATCCTTGCAAAGGTAAATAGTGAGAGGAGAATTAGATTCATCTGGTGGAGAAACTTGGGGGGCTTCTTGGTTTTCTTGTAAGGGAAAATGTTGCTCAAGGGGATGCTCTGCAAATATACTAGGATGAACCTGATTATTTTCCTCATTTTGAAAAAGGATGTAGGCTTTTGAAACTTGGAATTTTGAGCTTAAGAGGGTGGCTTGAGGAATTAAGGACTCTATCTAGCCTAAAACTTGAAAACTCAACCTTAAGAATATTAAGAGGCTTATTTTGTCTAAAACTTGGAAACTTATACTTAATATCAACAATAAATGATCAAATATTGGATTGAAAGAATCCAATCTATTCCACTAGGCATACCAAAAGTTGTTGTCAATCAAGATTGCACCCTAGCTAAGTTTGACTCAACTATCCCGTTGAAACATGGAAACGTTCACAAGATGTAGGAACTTATGATGAGAATGAATCTCTAGAGAGGGTTGGTTCTCATGCACTAGAACTTTAAATCTATTCAATAACTCCACTCACAATGAGTTCTCAAAACATTAACTCTCACAACCTCATATGCAACATACAACACAAAAGTGCTTTATATGAAGGTTCAAAAACTAAACACAACATACAACCTATGCTATATGAATTTTTTTTACCACGATTATAATAATAAGACATAAAAATGATTCAAAATTTAGAATCACAATAACAACATCAAATCACTATTGCAAAATGAGACAAAAAGAAATGAGATAGGAATGCTCTACTATCTTTATTAAACTAAAAGGAGTATGAGAATATGAAAATGTGAGTACAAAATCAAGCTTACAAAGCTCTCTACAAGTAGTCAAGAGAGAAAGAAGCAAATATAAACTAAGAAAAAACTAAGTTTTTCTCCAATATATGCCTCCAAAGTGTCTCCAAGAGTGTGAAGGAAAAAACTAAGTTAACTGCTCTCTGAAATAGAAACTTCATTGTCATTCTTGAGCAAGAAGAAAAATCCTCCAAAATAGGGTCCAAACTTCCTTAGAATTGAATGAAAAATGTGGAAACTTTCTATACTAAGAGGGTCGACCCATAAAAGACTCTAAAATCATCCAAAACTAGCTAAAATCAGGAATAGAAGGCCTAGTTCACTCTGATTTTTCTATTTTGCATGAAAAGACTCAAACTTAAAAAAGAAAGGTTCCCCTCAACACTTGTTCTATTTTACTGCATTTTAAATGACAAACACTAAAATAATTTATAGAAACATTATTTTAGTAATGCCTTACAATGTTTATAGTTTTTATTTCTTTGCAAAAAAGGAGGTCGACTTAGGCCTTGATTTGTTTTTTTGCAAAAATAAAGTACCAACTCCAATACATTAGCATATAATCAAATTTTCAAAGTGGAAAATATCCAAGGCATAGTGCACTTGATTTATCAAAAATAAGAAAACAAACCCAATGACACATGGTTATATGATTTTCTTCAAAAAGTCCTAAAAGGACCCTAAGGTTTTCAAGGCTTAGGCATATAAAAGATGTGTAATTCAAAAATACCACTAAGGTATTAGTGAAGGTATAAAAACTTAAATCAATTTGAGAAAAACACAAGGTTGAATTAGGGAGAATTGGAAACCCTAACACAAAACCATGCGAGCCCTAACTTTTCTCTCATCATTTTGCACTTTGATTTTCTAGAAAAAAATCTCCTCTACACACCACCGCCATTAGGGTTTTATGTTCAAGCTCAAACCCTCCATTCTTTTGCTATTTCTAAGATTTTCCTCAAAGAATATCTATCGATTTCTTGTGGAGGTGAGTTAGGTAAGGTTTTAACATAGAAATTGCAATGATTTTATCATTTTCTAAAGGCATTTTATAGACTTCTACCCACGGCCACCATTGGATTTTTGATGCATTTCTTCTTGTTTCATTTTTTCAACCCTTCCCTTTGCTTTGAGGATGCTATTGGAGAGCTTCTAAAGCTTACTACCATGGGTATTTCAATGTATTCTCTCTTTGAGAAATTGGGAAAAATCTTGGGGTAAGTCCTCCATTAACCAAACCTTGCATTGCTTCTTTATTTTCTACAAAAATATGCTCGATTTGAGCCCATTGAGAGCAGAACAATGAATCTAATTGTTTCTCCCCATGGATTATGTGTGTAAAGACTTCAAAAGCTCCATTACTTTTGTAGAACAAGTAACTCTTTGCATCTTAAGCTTGTTATTTCCTTTGTTTATGTATCTCCATGGTTGCGGCCTTTTGAACTTTTGGGTGCTCCTTATACTCGTATAGGTTCCAAGGTTTCTTCTCTTTATGTATTTGTGGATTCTCCTATATTTAATGGCTAAACCATTATGGTCGTGGCTTCAAACTGCCAAGCTATTCTTACTTTGCAAAACTTTGTGGGTACCTTAAACATTTCTATATGCAAAGACTTCGACCTTTTGCTTCAGATGTAGACATTTCCTCTGGGTTTTGATAATATTTGAAAGGTTCTCTTCAATTTTAGGCCATACCCTTGAACCTCCTTTGTGTTTTTATTTCTGCAGCATGATTTCAACATACTTTGTTTTTGTAGAAACCCTCACATTGAACATAGTTTACTGGGTTTGCATTTTGGAGCATATTCTGGGTATCTTTCTACTTGCATTCTTTCTTCAAAAATCTCCATGGTTGCCACTGTATTTTGTATTTATGTTTGTTACTCCCATTTTCATTTAATGTATTGTACCATCAATGTATGCACCATAAACAACAAGCAATGATGTTGAAACATCAAATGAAAGTATGATGGCAACACTGTTTGATGAATCTAAACAACAACTGCATAAAAACTTGTATGCAAATAGACTCTTTAATGAAGAAAAATTGCATCCTTATTCATCTTTATAGATCATTATGCTTGGACACTATGAACTCCATGGAACTTCAACATTCTTTATTTTATTACATGGGTCTTGAATTATATGCAATTGTAGACTGAAAATGACTTCATACATTGGGGAAGTAAAGTCATTGCTCAAATAACATTGGTTTTATTTCTCACTCACTGCCCTATATGCCTTGATATTTCTTGCAAGCTCCCTTGTGATATCCATGATATTTGCACATTGTTTCCTTCCAAAAATTATGAAACCTTTTCCTTATTAAAATCATGAACAAGTATAAAGATCATGTTGTTTGCTGCTCCTTTTGGAATTATGGCCCCATTGCTCTTCTTCTTTTTGTTTTATGTCCTCATACATTGCTCTTTAGGCTCTTTATATTACTTTAATGGCTGTCCCATTACTTCATGGTATTTATTTGCAATACATGCTTGATGACTATTTCATTTTAGCACCCATGAACAATGCACTCTTTGTTATCCCATATATGTGAACTTTGTTTGTGGTTGTTCCCTCAAAGTGTGCACTTCAAACAACATGAATAGTAGGAAATATGATGCATGGAAGCAATAATACATAAAACATGATGACCATCACCATTCAATGAGGCAAAACCATGACAACATAAGAACTTTGTACGCAAATAGATCTCCTTAATGAAGAGAAGTGCACTTTTTTTTTGTTCTTCATATTACTTCAACATTTGAATAAGCTCATTGCTCATTTGTGACTCTCATTTCAAAGTGAAAGGTTGTCTCATTACTTCTTTTAATTTGACAGTCATGAATGAGCAATGAGTTTGAGACTTTTGCAGTCACTTTTGAATTACTCCTTCAGTTGAAAATGCTTTAAATTGAGCAATATGAATGTGCTTTTCCTATCTCATTCCCCTTTTGAAACTTAGTGGCAACATGTTGGGCTCAACCCTTGTGGGAGCACATTTTTGCTCCACATGCTATGATGTCAGTAGAAATGAATTAGCAACAAGATTTCACCTATACCTGCACAGTGAACAAACATGTTAAATAAAAAATAATGAAGCTTAATGCTCTTGTGATGTTTGACTTTCAGGATTTCTTGCGTACATCTGATACTTGCTCAACTGACTTAAAGCATCATAGGCATATGTTATATTTTTGTTGATAGGTCATATAATGAGATTCATATCTGGAACTTTAAACAACTCTTTTATCTTGATGCATTTTCATCTAAAGGTTAGGAGTGAGGAGGAGCAAAAGACAATGAAGACCCACCCAAGATTTTATCAGGCAATGATTGATATGTTTTTCTTTATGTGCTATTTTCATTACTTTCATCTTCAGATGTATAGTGTATTTCCATGTTGCTTTAGTTTAGCTACTCCCATGGCTTGTGTGGGACATTTGATCATTCTCCTCTTTCCAATGTATAGAAAAGAAACACTTATGCAATCTTGTGTATATTCCATTACAAAATGAATGAAACATTACAGAAATGAATGAAAGCAACATCTTGTGTTTTTATGTATTTTCCTTTAAGTTGCAAAATATTGCATAATGAAAACTGAATTTTGTCTTTTAAAGCTTAGATATGCAATGGTTAAGCATAAAAAAATATGTTGGAATACCTTTCACCTTTAAAATTAATCAACTACTTCAGCTCTACCAAATTGAGTTGTAGGTGAAAATTTGGTAACAGTAACATGCACTGCAGGGGTGGTGAAAGGAGTAATGGGGAATGTATCTCATTCCCATCCATTCAGTTTTAAGTTCTTGTAGAATATTTTCCACTACCTTAGCTCTTTTGTAGGACCACTTAATATTAGTGGTGTTCCATAGAAAAATGGCCCCTTGTCATTTTCATGGCATTTTAGGTCTTGTTTCATGGTGTTGGAACTATGTTGCTTTGATTTTATGTTTTAACATAGATTGAGCATGCTTATTTAGGTACTAAAACTCAAAGAACAACATATTGTGAAGGTGTTGTGAAGTGTTGTAAGACATTTCTACATTCTTCTAGACTCCATTTAATACAATTTACCAAAAAATCACCTTTTTACTCATCAACAAGCCCTATTTTGAAGTATTGTAAAGTCTTGTAACAAGCTTTCACGCTCTTCTAGGAATATTTTCAATCTTTACACCCTTCTCATGCTTTATTTGGTCTCTTTTGTGCCCTCATAAGTTGTAATTAAGTTTTTTTTTGAATGTTATCCCGCAAATAACATTAAATACAACATTTTTCCGAACACATGTTTTTACGTCCTAGGTGGGACATGTTACTTGATTTTCACCTACGAGCTCAATTAGGTAGGGAAATCTATGTTTTAAATGTTCATGAAGGCCAAGTGGGGACATTGTTGTGCAGGATTAAATCATACACCCAATGATATCTCTCAAGGAATTCAGTTGGAAGGCATGCCTCAATCCAGTTTGGCATAAAATTTCTCAAGAAGAAGGTCGTTGAGACCTTTTGGATGTCTTGCCGACTAACAGTGGGTTCTACTCATTTAAAATACGCCAGTCGCCCAGACATCTTGATCAGGTCTTAATATGTCTCCCTAACATGCTAAAGTCTTGCCGAAGGGTTTGAGTTCGGCGAAAGGGCGTGGTTTCGAGGTAAGGTCTCACCGACAAGGTGTACTCTTGCTGAAATGAGACAGCATCGGGGAAAGATTTAAGTTCGACATGAGGTCCCGGTGACCAAGTGATGTCTCACCAAAGGGATGGTGCCTCCGGTATAAGGTTGTGGTATCGGGGAGATGTCCTACCCACACAGGGAAGTCTCAACAAAAGTTGTGAGTTTGGCATGAGGTCTTGTTGACCAAGCAAAGTCTCCCCAAAATGAAGTGACCTCTCGCCAAAACAAGATGGCTTCAATGGGAAGTCTTGCTGACCCGATATGGTCTTGCCAACATGGTGGTGGTCCCAGATGAGGTCTCAACAAAAGGAGGTTCCATCGGTCATATGTCTCGTTGATGGTTGTTAGTCACGCGGAGAGATTCTCCCTTCGGCGTAGTGTTTTGAGCTTGGCATGAAGTCTCGCCGACCCAAAGGAGTCTCCCCGAGCTGCTCTCAGCTCGCCAAAATATTTTTCCTTCGGCATAAGGTCTTTCCAACCCATGAAGTCTTAGAAAAAGGGGTTTCCTTTGGCATAGTGTCTAGCCGACCCGACAGTGTTTCGCCGAAAGATTGTGGCCTCGCTATGAAGTCTTGCCGACTGTCACACATTACGATGACCATCCTATAAAGCATAATCATATCGGGGAGACATGGCCAATGCCTCACCGACATGCGATTCTGCCTGAATGACCTTTTGACCCCCTAAAAATCCTTTGTGGCGTGTATTCAACCAATCAGAGGGGGTTGAAGGTGAACCAGTGGCAGTTGGAATGTTGTGGCAATTCTTGTGAGGAAGATCAACAGAGCATAACCAACATGGATCTACTCTCGTTCGATGGCTGACAGGGGAACGTGAATTCAGTTCGGAGGGCATCTGATGTTGCTTCTTGAAAGGGGTCAACTTGCAGAAAAATATAGAACAAGAGGGAAGCAGAAAGGAGGAAGCCGCGAGGACAGTTGGGATGTTGGCTGGAAAAAGTGGACCGACATTAATTCCATGCTTCAGAACGTACTAAGCAGCTCTGATGAAGCTCTTGAGGGTGGACACAAAGGCCAGAAATTAATGTGATGGTTGCAAAAAATCTAAAGGCCACTCTTGAGGGTGATCTTTTCACTGACATGGACATGGGGATGCACATTGAATGCATTAACTGTATTCCAAAAGATCTGAGGGCCGACGTGTTCAACAACCATTTCATTTTTGTAAACCCTAGGACAGGGGCCTACACTTTTAGTTTTTTTGGCATATATGGCATTTTTTCCTCTTTGTAAGGGAGTTATTCTTATGCTTTTTCAAAAGTTTGTGACTTTGGCAGTCCTTTCTCAGATTAGCAAACTTTTGTAACTCACTCGGAGCATGATATACAGTGTTTGCCTTGGATACCATTGATTGTCTCATTTTACCTTCTTGTTCTTGCAGCATCATGTATTGTCAGGTGATTGATCAAGTTATTTGTGAGATCTTTTTTTATTTCCCTGTAACTTTGTCTCACGTATTATGCCTTTTCTGCAAAAGTATGGTTATGCAGGTTGTAAATTGTGTTTTAAAGTTGTATATGACCCTTTTGATTTGTGAAAATTACCTTTCCTTCTTAAAAGCATATGCAAGTCAACCTTTTTACAAAATATTCATCCATAAACTTACAGTAACACTTTGTGCAGTTCAATGTTAGTCATCCTTATTCAAGTGTATGCCAGTCTGAATGTTCATAGCTCTTATTACATTTAGGTGTATCACCATAGAAATAATGTTCTCATTAGTTTTAATTTTTAAGCATTCTCCTTCCACCCTTTTCCTTTACAGAATCAGTAGTTTAGGTGACACCATAGGAAGTTGGCCTTCTCTGGAGGTTGACCTCTATTTACAAGAAACCCATAGCTTTAGAGGTCTTCCCATGTTACACTGAGGTGTTGAACATCAAGTTCAACAGGGTGCAATTTCAGTAGATAACAGTTTTGGCACGTCTGGTGGGAATGAGAACTCATTTTTAGTCTCTCTTGTCCTTATGTTACTGCTGTTTGGTGTGTACATCGGTAGTTTCAGCCTCTTGGAGGCAAGATCAATCACATACCTGGCGACTTCGAGTGTGGAAATTTTCTAGTTTTAGTAGCTCAAGTGCTCACCTGTTTTAAGTTTTTTGGAGGGAAATCTAATTTGAATGGAAAAGAGATGTCAGGTTTTCAGGAGAATATGGTCTTTTACCCTCCATTCCATGAAAACCTTGCATATATGTCCTCTTATCGACCATATTATACAAAACAATCTGTTGTCATTATTCCAAATGACCCTGTAGCAACAAAGTTCCAGCATTTTTATCATGCCTCCCACCCTCCCACTCCTACTCAATCTCAATGTTGCCCAACATATGCTCAGATTCAACCACAGGAACTTATTTCTACACAAAAGCAACATGGTAGTTTCAATAACTAGCCCCAATATGCTAATAAGGGAGTTAGTGATATTGATAAGATATTGCTTGATTTCCAAAGGCAGATGGATTATATTAAGAGAGAGCAAGAGTTTATTGTGTAGGAGGAAGAGCTTGCTTGTCAAGCTTATATTTAGCATCATCAGGATATGGAGGTCCAAGAGTATGAACAAGAGGTTACTGCTAGACAAATTGTAGCTAAAGAAGAGCAAATAAAAAGCTTACTTGCACAAAAAAAAAAGCAGGAGTTTCAATCATCCTTCCATGTTCCTAAACAACCTGTCCAGGAGGAGATTCTCAGGTCCAAATTTTCAAGTTTTAAGCAAAACTTACTTTCTGAGTTTTCAAGTTAGCCTTCTAGTTTTGAAATTCCAAGTTGGAAGGGAACATGTTTTCAACCTTGTGAGACTCCATTATTAGACATTTAAATGGAACTAAGCTCTAATGTTCAGAAGGCAGAGGAGGAGCAACTTATTGACCAAGATAACTTAATCCTATGGGAAAAGATTAAGGATGTGAATCTTTTGCATTTAGCCATTAAGTGCCATCAATTGCAGTAGCAAATAATTGGATAGGAGGACATCTCTCAAGTTCAAGTTGGATGACAAGGGGACGAAATGGAAGTAGCTGTTGAGAAAGGTCAATTTATAGCTTGGAATAAGGGACTATCTCTATTCTCTCAGCTTGATGGAGAGGAGATAATTGCCGAGCTTTGCTCAACACTGGAAAATGAGGAATCTAAACTTTTGCAAGAAGGTGAGGAGAATCAGGTTGAGCAGCTTGTTGTAATGGACATAGCTAAGGATCAAAAGGCAGAGTTAATCTTCTCATTTGATGATCTGCCTTACATCATTGACAAGGATGAAGAATTGGACCAACATGAGGTTGATGGAGGTAATGTTAATTTATTGTTGCATAAAGGTGAAGGTGAGTTTGAAGTCTTTACTCGCGAACAAGGAGGTTTAAGTAGCACTGTTCAGGGAGAGCCACATTTTGGTGTGCATGAAAATACCCATCAAGTTGAACAAGTCCTTGAACTGGACTTACTATTTTGCAAAGAGGGTGATTTTGATGCTTTATCAAAGCTAGATGAGAACTGCATTAGGCCTAAAATTAGTCTTTTTGTTCAGAAAAGTAAAGAAGACATTGAGGAGGATATGTTTTGGAACAATTTAGAAGCTTTCTGTACTAATTTGGGTGTTGAACTATTACCTCTTGATGAAGTTAATCATGAACAACTCAAGCTTACTGAAGAAGCTTCTTTTTTCTCACTAAGTTAGTCACAAGGGTTAGACTTTTCCAGCCAAGGCTATAAAACAACAGTGAATAGGCAGGAGACCAGCAAGGAGAGCTCAATTTTTTTCTTTACAAGGGGCTCTCCAATTAGAGATTTAGCCCAGATGGAGTTTAATAAAGCACCAATGGTTAATCAGGTATTCACACATGGAGCCACAACTGAAAGTGGCATAAAGGATGTACTTACAGTTGAAAAAGAGTGTGTTCAATTTACTTGTCCTCCTTTGAATACAAATGCATATGATCAGTTTGAGGTAAGTGAACTTGTTACTCTCTTTCATGAGGTAGTGCATTGTAGTTTTAAACATTTTTCAGTGTACCATCTTTATTCAGCTGCCATTAAGCTTGAGAGTCATTGCATATTCAGGAGAAAGGGTAGCTATTTCAACCATCCTGTGAATGGTTTTTTTGACCAATTTCCTACTAGTTAGTGTAGGGTAGGTTTAGATACAGTTTACATTCCCTAAGTGCTGTCCCAACACAGTAAATAGTTTTATTTCAGTTTTTCCTATTTTCAATAAATTTCTAGGGACCTGTCTTGTTCTATAAGTCTCAGGTGATTACAACCATGTACGAAATTTCCCTAGGTCTGTTTCTAAGGTTTTTACTAAGTGACTTCGAGCCCAATGGACAAGTTTTGGCTACTGGTTTGCATGTTTAGCAGGAAAACATCCAGCTGACATCGCCATAAATGTTACTTTATTTTCACCTACGGGCTCAATCAGGTGGGGCAATCTATGTTTTAAATGTTCATGATGGCCAAGTGGGGACATTGTTGTGTAGGATTAAATCATACACCCAATGATATCTCTCAAGGAAGTCAGTTGGAAGGCATGCCTCAATCTAGTTTGGCATAAAATTCCTCAAGAAGAAGGTCACTGAGACCTTTTAGATGTCTTGCCGACTAACAGTGGGTTCTACTCATTTAAAATATGTTGGTCACCCAGACATATTGATCACTGCAGGTCTTAATATATCTCCCTGACATGCTAAAGTCTCGCCAAAGGGTTTGAGTTTGGTGAAAGGGCGTGGTTTCAGGGTAAGGTCTCACTGACAAGGTGGACTCTTGCCGAAATGAGACAGCATCGGGGAAATATTTAAGTTCGGTACGAGGTCCTAGTGACCGAGTGATGTCTCACCGAAGGGATGGTGCCTTCAGTATAAGGTTGTGGTCTCGAGGAGATGTCCTACCGACATGGGGAGGTCTCAATGAAAGTTGTGAGTTCAGCATGAGGTCTCGCCGACCAAGCAATGTCTCCCCGAAATGAAGTGAGCTCTCGCCGAAACAAGATGGCTTCAATGGGAAGACTTTCCAATTGGATATGGTCTTGCCGACATGGTGGTAATCTCGGATGAGGTCTCGACAAAAGGAGGTGCCATCGGTCACATGTCTCGCCGATGGTTGTTAGTCACACCGAGAGATTCTCCCTTCGGTGTAGTGTTTTGAGCTCGACATGAAGTATCACCGACACGAAGGAGTCTCCTCGAGGTGCTCTCAACTCGCTGAAAGATTTTGCCTTCGGCATAAGGTCTTGCTGACCCATGAAGTCTTGGAAAAAGGGGTTGCCTTCGGCATAGTGTCTGGCCAACCCGACAGTGTTTCACCGAAATATTGTGGCCTCGCTATGAAGTCTTGTCGACCGTCATATGTTACGTCGACCATACTATAAAGCATAATCACATCGGGGAGACACGACCAGTGTCTCACCAACATGCGATTCTTCCTGAATGACCTTTTTACCACCTAAAAATCCTATGTGGTGTGTATTCAACCAATCAGAGGGGGATGAAGGTGAACCAATGGCAGTTGGACTGTTGTGGCAATTCTTGTCAGGAAGATCAATAGAGCATAACCAACATGGATCTACTCTTGTTCGATGGCTAATCAAGGCATGTGAATTCAGTTCAGAGGGCATCTGATGCTGCTTCTTGAAAGGGGTCAACCTGCAGAAAAATCTAGAACAAGAGGGAAGCAGAAAGGAGGAAGCCACAAGGATAGCTGGGATGTCGGCTGGAAAAAGTGGATCGACATTAATGCCATGCTTTAGAACATTCAAAGCATCTCTGATGAAGCTCTTGATGGTGGACACAGAGGCCAGAAGTTAATGCAATGGTTGCAAAAAATCTAAAGGCCACTCCTAAGGGTGATCTTTTCACCGACATGGACATGGGGATGCACATTGAATGCATTAATTGTATTCCAAAAGATCTGAGGGCCGACGTGTTCAACAACCGTTTCATTTTTGTAAACCCTAGGACAGGGGCCTACACTTTTTTTTTTTTTGGTATATATGGCATTTTTGCCTCTTTGTAAGGGAGTTCTTCTTATGCTTTTTCAAAAGTTTGTGACTTTCGCAGTCCTTTCTCAGATTAGCAAACTTTTGTAATTCACTTGGAGCATGATATACAACATTTGCCTTGGATACCATTGATTGTCTCATTTTGCCTTCTTGTTCTTGCAGCATTGTGTATTGTCAGGTGATTGATCAAGTTATTTGTGAGATCTTTTTTTTATTTCCCTGTAACTTTGTTTCACATATGATGCATTTTCTACAAAAGTATGGTTATGTAGGTTCTAAATTGTGTTTTAAAGTTGTATATGACCCTTTTGATTTGTGAAAATTACCTTTCCTTCTTAAAAGCATATGCAAGTCAACCTTTTTATAAAATATTCATGCATAAACTTACGGTAACATGTTGTGCAGTTCAATGTTAGTCATCCTTATTCAAGTCTATACCAATCTAAATGTTCATAGCTCTTATTACATTTAGGTGTATCACCATAGAAATAATGTTCTCATTAGTTTTAATTTTTAAGCATTCTCCTTCCACCCTTTTCCTTTACAGAATCAGTAGTTTAGGTGACACCATAGGAAGCCGGCCTTCTCCGGAGGTTGACCTTTGTTTACAAGAAACCCACAGCTTTAGAGGTCTTCCCATGTTACACTGAGGTGTTGAACATCAGGTTCAACAGGGTGCAATTTCAGTAGATAACAGGACCCATTCGCCATGGGTGGCAAATGAGTCCCCCTTGGCCCCAAATTCAAAATATTTCAAATTTCCTTTCGGGATTTTATTCAAAATCACTTGATGTCAACCTGTGATGAGGTATGAATGTATACTAAGGCACAAGAATTGTATAAATAAGTGATTTTCACCTCATTTTACATCTCACTCATTCAAGCATTCAAGCATTTTGCATCATCTTTTGAAGCACTATTCAAGCACTTTGAAGTAGCCATTGACAATACTTTAGATTTGCATTATCAAGGGTTAGGTAAGTTGATATAATTTGCATGTTATTATTTTATCTTTCTCTTTCATTTCATTATCTTTTTCAAGGGTTTAATTACCAAAAGTGGGGTTTGACCGAGGCAAACCCCTATTCACTAACCCTAATCATTTTTCCCCTATTGCATGTTTTTTTGCAACTCTTTTTACATAGATTTGATAGGTTATTAGGTGTTGAAGATTTATTTCCAAGTCAACTAGGTGCTTCAAGTCAACTTGAGTCAAATTCAAGCTTGGAGAGAGTTATTTGTCTGTTTTCTGCAGAACTAACTTCGGCAACCCGACAAGCAGACTTTTCCAGATTTGGTGTTGTAGAGTTGTCTCCTAATTTTTTAAAAATTTGGGAGAGGACTGATTCACCACCTATGGTGAATGAGTCCCACCTTAAGACTAAAAATCTGAATTTTGTCAAATTCTAGATCTCGACAAATAGAAACCAACTCCCGACAATTTTTCACCAAGAGGAGGACTAATTTGCTAACCTAGGCGAATGAGTCCCATTGTGAAAATTTAGTAATTTCCATTAGCATTCAAAGCACTGCAGAATCATCACCATTCATCTAGGTACACTCATATTCATCTCTGTACTTTATGTTTTGCATTATTTCTTCATTTACATAGTTGTTTTCATATCATAATGTGTTTTCAAACATAGTTGTAATTACACTTTTGCATTCATTTTTGACCATTCAAATTAGTCAATTTCATTTAGTTAAGTCCATTTACATTAAACAACATTGCATACATTTTGATTTGAGTGATACATTAGCATTTTTGGCCCTATCTCTCTCCTTTTAGGTGAAAAACCCTAGAAGTGCAAGAGTAGTTCACAGGGTCCCAAAAATCTATGTTTCATTTTGGTGAACCCAAATTTTCAACACTTTGAATTTCAAATTTCATTCACATATTGCATCTTAGTTTCCATTTGCATTAGCATTCAATTAGGACATTGATTTTTTATTGCATTCTAGGACTTTTCATTTTGAATTAGTGAAAACTTCATTTAGCTTTCATTTTTGCATTACATCTAAGTTGAAAACAGTAAAAATTTGCATTCTACATCTGTCATTGCATTCTATAGAGCATTTAAATCATCTTTAAATTTCTGAAAAACACTAAAAAACTTCATACTGGGACTCATTCGTCACCCAGGATGAATCATTCCCTCTACACTTTTCAAATAGCATTTATGGAATTTTTCTGGAATTTGTTTTCATTTATGTTTCATGTAGTTGGATCTTTGATATAGTTAGCAGAATCTCTATTATTTTCATTTTAGAGATCTTAGATTAGCTTGCATTTGCATTCAACCCTCCTTTGTGGTCCTTGCATGAGTTTTTGGTGCCCCGTTGATAATACTTTAGTGAGAAGAAGTTCTAGACTCATGGCTTCCCATGATAGCACTTTCATTGTGGACCCTGGGATCTCACGACCTCCTACTCCTAGTATGGACAATGGTTCATTAGGCCCTAAAAAAACCACTTTCGTACCTTCACCTTTCCATCCAATGAATGTTGGCAATCAAAACAATTCCCTCTCGCAAGAAAAGGTCATTAATATTCATGAGAAATTTGCACATTTACAACAAGACATGTCACTTGAAAACATTTCCACAACTACCATACCTGCCATTAAGAATCTTCATCATTTGATTGAAAGTGATGATGGCTTGCAAGTGATGAAGAAAATTGTTGAGATTTACAATAAACATGCCTCTTCAATTACCCAATCCGCAACCATTCCTGTAAGTCAAGGAGACCTCAAGTTCCTCCGATTTCAACCATTGCTTCCATCCCAACTTATACCAATCCGCAAGTCCATAAAACTATGCATCAGGCTACTTCTTTCCCAATTTCCACTAGCATTCCTACTTCTTTTGTGGCATCGCAAGTCCCTTCCACCACTTTCACACCCCTTAATTAGCATTCCTTTCACCTCCCCTAACATCACTTATACTCCATCACCATTTTCCCTTCCACCTCAACCCACATACCCCGATCCCCTTCTTACACAACTCCTCACCACTGTTTCATCTATGCCACATCAACTTTCAACCATTAGTCAAGGTCAACCCACTCCAACCACATACCATGTCCGTAGCAGCCCCTTCTCCTTAGAAATATTACATACCCCAATGCCACAAGGGATAGAAATGCCTTGGTTTGAGAAATATAGGGGAAAAGGGGATCATATCAATCATGTTAATGCTTATACAACTTTGTGTAGTGACTTTTTCCTTGATGATAAAATTTTAGCAAAACTTTTTCCAAGGACCCTAAAAGATACTGCATTAGAATGATTTTCCAACTTACCCAATCATTCCATCCATTCATTCAATGAATTGGTGGATTCTTTCATTAGTAACTTCCAAGTTCATATGACACCTAAAAATACAATGGTAGACCTTATGAGATGTAGACAAAACACTGATGAAAAAGTGACAGATTTCATCTCACGCTACCAATCCTTATATGCTCAAATTGATGTCAAGATTCCCGATGCACATCTGCAAAAGATGTTTATCGAAAACTTGCACACCAACCTTTAGGATAAACTCACCATGATGAAATTTCCTTCATTCATGCATTTATGTACAACCTTATGTGATTATCAAAATTTGATTTCAAGTCGTGATTCAAAATCCACTTCTAGTTGAGTTGATATACCAGTACACACCGATCAAAACAAAAACAACTTCTGCAAACCTAATAGAGGCTTCTTGCAGTTTAATTTCTCTCCCCAACCTCAACCACAGCCAACCCAATCCATTCCAAATCAAGTGTCCACTGTTAGGGAAGCCATGCCTTATCATTATGGGGATCCAAAGAGACAATTCACTCCTTTACCTGATACTCTCCACAATACAATGAACTAGTTAATTCAAAAATGCATGCTCACTTTGCCGCTTGTTAGATCACTTGATCCAAACCAACCGTTACCACCCAATTTTAAGCCTAATTCTTATTTTCACTTTCATCACAAAAATGGACATGAAATTGAACATTGTAAGCATCTAAAACATTTAGTTCTAGACCTCATTGAGTTAGGCCATTTTTCCATTGAGGGTGCTAATGATCAAGGCAATAAATCTATTGCACCCCCTAACCAAAATTTACAAATTTTCACCAACCCCATGCCTAAACATACTACCTCATTTGTCAAGGCTAGTGAACCTTCAAACCCTGATGTAATGACTGTTGATACAAATAGTGAACAACATGATACAACTCCTATTGTTACCCAAGTTAGTCCTATGGATAACTTTGTGAGTACGATAGATGTTATCCCTCGTAAGGGTCGAACCATTAAGTCTCTTGATATCACTTTTTCTGCTAAAGACATACTACAAAAACTTCCTGATGGTCCTCTCTACATAGCTAGCAGAATCTATAATAAGCCCACTAATGGGATATTAATAGATCCCACTTATGGTGAGAACATGATCACAAAAGAGTTTCTAGTATTACATGAAATATATCAAGATGAATATAATAAACCAACTACATGCATCAAAACACATAATGGTTTTTCTTGCCCTATGATTGGATCGATCGTGCTCCCCTTACAAATAGGACCTAAATCTTTGGAGGTAACATTCTCAATTATTCCACAATCTAACCAATTTCATTTGCGGCTAGGCCTCCCTTGGCTTCGCTCAATGAAAGTGGTCCCATCAGTTGTTCATAAGTGTTTGAAGTTTCTACATGACAATGAGATACTCACCATACATAATAGTGGATTTAATCCTTTACCTTCCAAAGGTAAGTTCTCATTAGAATCCTTTTGGCCTAAACCTATGGAACTAATCACCCCTCGCAAGGACTTCTTTTTCATAGCTTATGAAAAGTATAAAGCCAAAAAGATAGCTGAATTATCTCTTCGTAACTTGTCCCCACCTACTTCCGCATCTCCTATCATAGACAAAAAAATGCTTCAACCTACGTATGACATTGAACAAACCCTCAAACCTCCTAAAAAATCACCCCTTGAGATTTCCATGCCATCGTTTAAACGACCAAGGGAATATGAAACAAACCCTACTTAGCCTCCTCGCCTTAAACAAGTGCATAAAGCTAAAGAGAAAGTGGTTGATCCATCCTCTTCAGTTTCTTCTGTTCTTCCCCCTTCGGAGATAGAAGAACCTATGATGACTCAATCCACTCTTACACCTTCACAAATCCAAAACATAATTAAACAGAACTGTGGTGCTAGGGAATGTAGGCATTGTCGTTGTCTCCTTGCTCATCAATCTCGCATATAAGAAGATAAATAAAATCAACCTTTACCTTTGATATAAGTAATAGATGACCACCCTCCTTCTCCTGACCTGCCACAAGATAGTCCTATGCAACAATCACAAAAAAAATGAACCAATCCAACAACCTCATATTTTGATACATCCATCCTTAGAAATCACCTTTCGTTCTCCTATTGTTATTAAGCTGCTTGATGATGATGGTGGTGATGACAATGCGGAGAATACCAAAATAGATGAAGAAGTGCGTAATGGTTTAAATTCCTTATTTTCATCTATAATGAGCTTAAATGATAAATCCTCTCCACCAAGTGAAGCACCTGGTATGACTCCTGGTTCGATGCTTGCAATTATTCCTTTGGAAATTCAACCGCCCTCACATTATACTGAACATGATTGGGAGGTGGATGACCTATTAGATGGCTGACTTGCATTCACCTAGCTATCCTTTTTACCTTTCTCTTTTTATTTTCCTTTTCATGTGTGTATTGTGTGTTTGATGTTCTCTCTCTTTGTACACTTCTTCTATTTGTATCTCTATTCTTTTATTTTCGTGCATTGTCTTTTTCTCTTTTTATTTTTTGTTCTCCTTTTGGGGATGACACAAAGCATAGAGACGCCCTATGTCTCTTCCATGTTGACCAAAAAAATCCTTGTCTTTTTCTCTTTTTGTTTTGTGTTTTCCATTTGGGGATGATGCAAAGCTTAGAGATGCCTATGTCTCTTCCATGTTGACTCAATCATTCTTTTTCTTTTTCCTTTGTCTTTTCTTGTGTTTTCCTTTTGGGGATGATGCAAGGAATTGAGACTGAAATGTCTCCTTAATGTTCACCCAAAAGCTTTTTCATTTTCTTTTGCCTTTTCATTTTCGTTTCACTTGTGTTTTCCTTTTGGAGACGATGCAAAGGGTTGAGATCGCAATGTCTCTTCCATGTTGACTCAAAAAAGACTTTATTTTTCCTTTGTTTTCTCTCTCTTTGTGTCATTTTTCTAGTTCTATGTGCCTTGGGGAATGATGATAGTTCTAAGCTCTTTCATAAACACATTGCAGCAATCAACATACTAACCCCAAATCCATAGATCCCTTGTGTGTTTGGTGTGCTTTATTTTTTGGGGGGAAACTCCCTTTTTCTTTGCCTTTCCTTTTCCTTGACATGACGCAGCCTCACTTTGAAACATATGACTTGGCATAGGGCTTTGTAAGTTGGCTCTCATGTCTTGTTTTCTTTTTTCTTTTCTTTTCTTCTCTACTTTAAAGTAATTGCTCACTGAATGATGTGTAGCAATTCCTTTAAAGTGGGGGGCATACATTACCATTAATTCATTTCCATTCATGGTTCCTAGTGTAGCCTTGTCATTTATATGATGTGTTTTTCACTTTGTGGATGACATTGGGTATGATGTCCTTCATAAGTGTGATCTTTCTTAGCATATTACATTCCTCTTGGTGGCTTGATGCAACACACTGCATCCCCTAAGTTGTGAATATACTATTCTTTGATCGGTCCTCTCTTGGAGACATTAGACACAATATTCCCTAAGTGACTAACCTTGCATAAATTGAACAAGACTCATTCAAACATCTTTTTACATTTTACTTTTTGCATTTTTACATTGTTACATTTTGTATGGCCACCTTGCATAACACAACTTGTGTTCCTATGGTGCCATCTTGTTTTGTTCATGAGTTCTAAGCATATGAATTTTTGCTTGTCTCATGAAGCTCAAATTGATACCCATTCCTTTTGCTTTGTGGCACCTTGCTAAAGTTATCAATGGGTATAACTTTGACATGGTTGAGCGGGAATCCCACCTAGCGGCATGACTTTTCCCCATAGCCACTTTTTTGTTTGTGAGTGCATACCAACTAGTGTATGTATCTTACCTTTTTGGGATTTCTCACCCCATGGACATCTTGAAGTTCTATGGCCCCAAAGTGAGTATACAGTTGGGCTTTCTCACCCCGCAGACAACCTGAAGTTTCATGGCCCTACAGTGAGTACACATTCTCTTTTTCAAACAATCAACCTAGATCTCTTTCCATAGCTAGTTGGATTGACAATCAAAGCTTCATCCAATTCTTTTGAACTCTTGTGTGTTCCTTTTTTCTTATTCTTAGTTTTCCATGGGATCTTCATCCTAGGGGCTTGATCATTTCATCTTGCTAACGTAAGTGCATTTGAACCCTCCCCTCGATGTTCATGGTTACTTTAGTGTGAGTTTGAAATAAGTTCATCCTCTCACTAAAGTGAGGGCTAAATGTGCCATAAAAAAATGGCCCCTTGTCATTTTCATGGCCTTTTAGGTCTTGTTTCATGGTTTTGGAACTATGTTTCTTTGATTTTATGTTGTAGCATGGCTTGAACATGCTTATTTAGGTACTAAAACTCAAAGAGCGACATCTTGTGAAGGTGTTGTGAAGTGTTGTAAGACATTTCTACATTCTACTAGACTCCATTTAATACAATTTACCTAAAAATAACCTTTTTACTCATCAACAAGACCTATTTTGAAGTGTTGTAAATTCTTGTAACAAGCTTTCATGCTCTTCTAGGCATATTTTTACTATTTACACCCTTCTCATGCTTTATTTGGTCTCTTTATGCCCTCATAAGTTGTAATTAAGTGTGTTTTTGAATGTTATCCCGACAAATAACATTAAATACAACATTTTTCCTGACACATGTTTTTAGGTTCTAGGTGGGACCCATTCACTATGGGTGGCAAATGAGTCCCCCTTGGCTCCAAATTCAAAATATTTCAAATTTCCTTTTGGGATTTTATTCAAAATCACTTGATGTCAGCCTGTGATGAGGTATGAATGGATACTAAGGCACAAGAATTGTATAAATAAGTGATTTTCACCTCATTTTACATCTTATCACTCATTCAAGCATTCAATCTCACATTTCAAGCATTTTGCATCATCTTTTCAAGCACTATTCAAGCACTTTGAAGCAACCATTGACAATACTTCATATTTGCATTATCAAGGGTTAGGTAAATTGATAGCATTTTGATGTTATTACTTTATCTTTCTCTTTCATTTCATTATCTTTTTCAAAGGTTTATTTACCAAAAGTGGGGTTTGACCAAGGAAAACCCCTATTCACTAACCCTAATCATTTTCCCCCTATTGCATGTTTGTTTGTAACTCTTTTTATGCAGATTTAATAGGTTATTAGGTGTTGAAGATTGATTTCCAAGTCAACTAGGTGCTTCAAATCAACTTGAGTCAAATTCAAGCTTGGAGAGAGTTATTTGTTTCTTTTCTATAGAACTGACTTCGGCAACCTGACAAGTAAAATTTTCCAAATCTGGTGTTGCAGAGTTGTCTCCTGATTTTTTAGAAATTTGGAAGAGGACTGATTCACCACCTGTGGTGAATGAGTCCCACCTTAGGACTGAAAATCTGAATTTTGTCAGATTCTGGATCCTGACAGTTTTTTACCAGGAGGACTAATTCACCACCCTGGGCGAATGAGTCCCACTATGAAAATTTAGTAATTTCCATTAGCATTCAGAACACTTTAGAATCATCACCATTCATCCAGGTTCACTCAGATTCATCTTTGTACTTTTTGTTTTGCATTATTTCTTCATTTACATAGTTGTTTGCATATCACAATGTGTTTTCAAACATAGTTCTAATTACACTTTTGCATTCATTTTTGGTCATTCAAATTAGTCAATTTCATTTAGTTAAGTCCATTTACACTAAAAAACATTGCATACATTCTAATTTGAGTGATACATTAGCATTTTTGGCCCTATCTCTCTCCTTTTAGGTGAAAAACCCTAGAAGTACAAGAGTAGTCCATAGGGTCCCAAAAATCTATGTTTCAAGTGGGTGAAATTACCTCTCTCCTTTTGAGGTTCATGGGAAGATGAATGTAACTTTCTTCACAAAAATTCCATGCTCTCCCTATCAATTCTAGGTTTTGTACATTGAAATGCTCAAAGCAATCCTGAAGGTTATCATTATACTTATTCCTTATAGTTTCTTTGACCTTAATACTTCGGAATTGATCCCTAAAAGATGAAGTTTTTCTATTAGGATGCTGCATTTGGAGTCCAATAGTATTCTCTTCCTATGAATACTCTCTTGTTCTCTCTTTCCATTGAATATGGTTTTGCATAGTAGACATAAATGACCTGAGTTAACCTTCACCCATAAAGAGATTAATGAAGAAGTTAGTATACTTTTCTAAGAACAAATTATGCACAAAGAATTCACATCATAGGTTCTGCTAAGCAGGAGTGGATTTTGTAAATGCTTTAGGAAATTCTTAATAGTTTCCATCTTAAGAGTTATTCATTCAAAAACATGGAATACAATCTAGATGGTCTTCTGCAAGCTAACAATAGTTTACCAATTTGATAGGCATTTGTTTTAGCTTGATAAAGCCTATCAAATGTGTTGGTGTAATTAATTATTAATTACACTTTGCATAAGTTTACTTAGGCTTTATTTAATTCATAAGTTATAGGTTCTTATCTTTATCTTGTTGAGCTATCTTGTTGCTCAAGATAAGATTAGGGTTATATGCATCTTTGCTTTTATAAAGCAAATCATTATCATGTAATTATTGAATTCTCGAATAATATTATGTTGCACATTCTTTTGCAACCTCTCTGCTTTTTCTAATTTTCTCTTATGTGGAAGGTCTTTTTGGTTTGCAAATCTGATCTTGGTTTCTAACATGGTATCAAAGCCTCAATTCACAGCCCCTTCTCAGCTTTTTTGGAGGAATACAGTGCAGAGCTCGTTTGAGGTCCCTCGAGGGTTTCATTCCGTGAGCATCATTATGCAGCATCTTGGATCAGATCGTGGTTTTCCGTTGGATTCAGAGCACTAGAAAAAGTTAGAAATGACTTTTATTTCATTCATTTTCGTCATCGTTTGCCAGATCTGCGAGGGTTTCAAGCTCAGTGATTTTTCTGATAGATCTAGGGTTTGCTTGATTTTTAGAGAACTTTGGGCCCAAAAGGACCTCACCGTTGGATTCGCAACACCCAAAAACCCCTATTTCCATATAAAATTTGTCCAATTTGGACACAGTCATCTGGAGAGGAAAATTTTTTTTGCCCAAAGGCCATACGACCCCTAGGCATGCTTCACGAGGTTCAAAGTACAAAAAAATATTAAAAAAATCAATTTTTGGGTTGATTTTCGGCGCTGCCCATTTAAAAGGCAATGTCGCCCGTCTGCCACCCGGTGGCCTCTGCTGCACCACCAGCGCACCACCCACCGCCCAGCACCACTGGAAGTTTCTGCCGCCCCCACCGGTAGCTCCACCAAATCGCTGCTAATCTAGAGTTCAGCCCCCCTCAAGCCCTTTTCCCTCCACCCGGGGTCATATGGGAACTAGGTGCTAAGACCCGTCGGCTCCAACCTAAGCCCCCGCGGGCTCGTTGTAGACCGCCACCGGTCATATTGGGGACCAGGAGCAAGCCCCCAACCCCCGTCGGATCTCCAGCCCTAGCCCCAATCATAGCAGCGACCAAGGGCTTCGGCCCAGCTCCCTGTGCACCAGCCCCTGGTCCTGCATGTGACTAGGGGCCGAATTTTTTTAGCCCTTGAGGGCTTCTGGGGGCCAAATCAGACCTTTTTGGACAACTTTCACGGAAACGGGCATATCTTGGGCATACTATGTCCTTTTTCTGCAAATGAGATATTGTCAGAAAGTTGTTTTGATGCTCTATGCAATGGTGCAGGTTTGATTTTCTAGTTTTTCATTTTTAATGCTTTTTTCTGCCTCGAAAGTCAGATGTTTCCTTTTTCACTCTGGGAAATGTATCTTGTGACTCGCTTATCTATTTTTCGTGATTTTCATGGTGTTGGAAAGCTGGTTTCGGCCTCTATGCAGATCTAAGGTCATTTATAGAATATTTTTAACTTATTTTATGCATGCATGCATTTTTGTTTTGTGCACTAGGTTTTCATTTTCGCTTATGTTTCTGTAGTTTTGCATTCTCTCCTGCAATCATTGGGTATTGTAATAACGAACTAATATAAAGTTCCATTAAGGGGGGTTCTTGCATCTATTATATGTATTGGTGACAACTCGCATGAGTTTTTCTGGTTTCCTGTTGTCTCCTTTTAGCTTCTTTCTTGTTTAGCTAGACACATCATTGGTTTGTTTCGATTCACACTTCAGTTGGGATTTTATGGTTCTTGATCCACATTGGTTCAGATCTTTCTCATTTGAAGGCCATGCTTTTATGGTTAATGTTCCAAAATCTTGATGGTACTCGTCCTATGGGAAGTTTTAGTTTCATTTTGGCATTGGCTTCGAGAGACACAACTTCCAGATTTGTCATCATTATGGGTTCATTCATCCTTTCATCTACTGTTGCTTACAAATTCCAGGGTTGATCCAGTATGTGAGTTTCTAGTGTTCTTTGGCATCGGCTCTGTTGTTGCATTTGTGATTTCGATATGGTATTTTGCAAACAGAAGTATCTTTCCTTGCTTGTCGGATTTGGGGTTCCAGTGTTGCTTCTTCAGAGTTCTTCCAATGATTCTTCGCAACATTTCATCTCACTGAGGGGGGGTTTTCTCTCTCTTTGCATTTGTACATGAGTACCTGATCAAGCCTTGTTGTTGGGACTCATATTTGCATAATAATCTACTTCTCCCTAAGTTGCACTTATGGGGGGGTGTTGGTGTAATTAATTATTAATTACACTTTGCATAAGTTTACTTAGGCTTTATTTAATTCTTAAGTTATAGGTTCTTATCTTTATCTTGTTGAGCTATCTTGTTGCTCAAGATAAGATTAGGGTTATGCATCTTTGCTTTTATAAAGAAAATCATTATCATGTAATTATTGAATTCTCAAATAATATTATGTTGCACATTCTTTTGCAACCTCTCTTCTTTTTCTGATTTTCTCTTATGTGGAAGGTATTTTCGGTTTGCAAATCTGATCTTGGTTTCTAACAATATGACTCTTTTAATAAAAATATCTCCTTTTTCAATCTATCATTTTCTATACCTTCCTGGTTCAGAAAATAATATCTCTCCATCCATGTCACTAGCAATGGAGGTATATGAATCTGGAACCATGCCATTTATGTTGGTTTAGTCTATATCTTCTTGGACTCCATTGTTGGCTTGACATTAATCTCCTACAAATCTTGTTCCAACTCAACAATCTTGCTTAAGAACGCATTAATCTCATATTTTTGTTTGTCCTTTTCATTTTGAAAAGTAGTAAATAATTGCATAAAATTATCAGTCAAAATTTTGACTTGTCTATCCTTTTCAAAAAAAACTGTCACATACCTTTTACTTTCTTTATTTCATTGCTGCACCTAAAATTGCAATTGTTCAATAGTCTTATCTTTTTGTTCCATTTGAATTTTAAAATTTGTAATTTCCCAGTCTCTCTTCTTTAAAATCTCTTCCTGTTGTTGACTAATTTTTTCTTTATTTCCTTGCAACTGACATTTTAATTGAGCAATTTCTTCTTTTAACTTTTTTATCTCCATTTCTCTCTGATAAGATTCCTCAACCCCTGTATTAGCTGAAAAAGGAAAATTGGAGATTTCTACATCATCATTGGTCACATTTTCTTCATTAGGTACCTCAAGTGAACCTTGTTTAGTAATTTTATCAATTAGGGGAGACAATCATTGCATAGGATCATCCTCAACACCCAAATAATGTGGTGATTGTTCCCCTTCTTCTTGCCCTAATTGAAATGGCATACCCTCTTTTTCAGCCTTACAGGATTGACTAGTTTGTTTTTCACTTTCTTTTGCTACCTCCTCAAAAGGTTGATTCTCAGTTTCTAGTGTTTGTGCTTCAATATCATGCCTTTTCTTTTTAAGGGAATTTAGTTTATCACAAGCTATGGTATCACTAATCTCAGTAGATAGCCTTTTACTTCTCCTTAAAGGAGGAGGTGTTTGCAATATTTTTCTAGATATCTTTTTCTTTTTGCAAGGAGGCTCTTCCTCATCTCCTAAATTTATTACTTCCACATTTTCTTGATGGCTTGGGGTTTCTGAAACATTGGGTATAATTTTTGGTGCTTCACCATTAAGAGATATTGTGGCATGCTAGGGTTTAGAAGCTTCTAGAGGCTTAGGGGAATGTTCTTCCAAATGTTGAGTCACCAGCCCAAATGATTCACCTTCTTCAAGGTGTCTTATAGGCTCCAAATTTTCAAATTTTTGGAGAAATTTCTGCCACTTCTTTTCCATTTTCTTTCGGAAATGATATTTACATATTAAGTTTAAGAGGCCATGGTGTTTAAGTGGTCCTAAACCAATTTTGAATTTCTCTATCATGCTAGTAATAGAATTGCAAAGTAATGCAAGAAAATTAACCCTAAGGGTAGAGTTTGGGCAAGTAGGCGAAAAGGTGGACCTACAACTACTGCACATTGTCCTTTGCAAGTGAAATACTTAATTATCCAATCCACTTTTATTCTCTAGGGATTTGGGATGTAAATTCTCTAAAATTCTTTTTTTTTCCATGTAGTACTCATAGTTAACGAGGGTTAAAGGTTCACCTTCTATATGAAAAAGCTCTACCATTTTTTGACAAGAGATATTGGTAGTTTCTAACAAATTAATACCTTTATTTTCAAGACCAGATAGTCAATAAATGATCTTAGAACTTACCTGGAATCGCTTGCCATGCACTACAGATTGCCCATCTATGAATTTCTCCACAAATTCTTTCACTAACTACTCATTGTGCCCCTCAAATTTCTTTATGAATTCCATCCACCCCACTCTCTAGAACAATCCTGAAATGGTGCTTAATGCCAATAATTTATCTGTTGAAGCCGATTCATATTTCCATATGTCTCCTACCATACTGTGTTTTGTTTGTTTTCCTTGTGGCTCTGCTCAGTTTTTGCTGAAATGTTATGATGCTCAAAGAAAACTTCTTAAACAAACTGAATTGTAGAGTAAATAAAATGTAACTTTTCAATCACCTATACTTGATACAACCGATGGGACATGAATTAATTGTTGCATTTGGGTTTTTTTGTACTTTCATCATGACTTTGCATGGGAAAAAGTGAAAAAAATTATACTTCAAGAAAACGCACAATTGCACAATTTACTAAATTTTGAAAGGGGATGGTTTGTGCCAATTAATTTATCTTTATTCAAAATAATTACCTACTTAAAACAAAAATTGTATGTACCTTACATCCCATCATCAATTCAAAAATTACTTACCTTTGCTAACATAACTGTATAATTGTATGATCTGGCGAGAGTGGCGGTGAATTTATTATGAACGTGGATGGGACAACTAATTAATGGAAGAATTATTATGATGGAAAAGTTGTCATAATAATTTTAATTTATTATGATAGGAGATGGTAATGTAGGGTGAATGGTCATGTAGGCCATGGATCCCAAGGTGATGACAAAATTTAATAATGGGCATGTGTATGACACTAGAAAAATCAAAGCATTCAGATAAGAAAATAATTTACAAAAATTCTAAAGCATCACTAGAAGAAGCAGTTGGGGTGAAAAACAAAAAGTTCTTGAGCATGCTAAGAGATGCACCCAGAATGAAAAAGTGAAGTGAAAAAATTTTGGATCACCATTGAGAGATGCCATCGGAATGCAACAATGAAATTCTTGGAGCATCGTCAAAAGATGCAATCAGAGCAGCAACCAAAATTTTTTGGAGCATCGTTGAAAGATACAGTGGGAAGCAGCAACAAAATTTCCAAAGCATTGCTGAAAGATGCAGCCAGAGGAAGAAAGTGGAATTTCCAGAGCATCATCGAAAGATGTCATTGGAAGGAAGAAACAACAAAATTATGGAGCATCACTAAAATATTTAGCCAGAATGTAGCAAGAAAATTCTTGGACCATTGTCAAAAGATGCTGATAGAAGAAGGAAGAAGAATGTAGGAATTTGGACTGACTTTTTGGAACGTCATTGAAAGATGTGTTAGATTGCAAGAATGGCACCAGTCAAACGTGCAAGTTTCAGAGCATTGCAATAACCGAGCCAACAAATTTTGAAGCATCTAAGCAAGATGCACCAAAATTTGTGTTTGATTAGAGTGAAGTCCTGAAAGATGGAAATGAAATTTAGCCGATTCTAAAAGATGAAGAATTTAAAAGAAATGCTCTGAAGTAATTACAAATACATACACATGCATTCATCATTTTTTTTAACTTTTGATAGCAAAACAAAAAAACCTACATTGGCTCTGCCATAGCAGAGTCAATGCATTGGATTTCTCCTTGCATTTCTACCATTTTTGTAAATTCTTCTTTATTAAAAGGTTTATGGTAGATGTGTAATCTATGACCATTGAACAAAAGTGTTCGAGTGTCACCATCAATAGGCTTAAGTTGTACTATGCCATTTGAAAATACCTCAAAAATTTCATATGGACCGAGCCAATGAGTTCTAAGTTTCCCCAGGTGATCTTTGTATCAGAAATTCAATAACAACGCCCAATCCCCATTATGGAACTCTCTTTCATTTATCTTCTTTTCATGCCAGACCTTATGTTGTTGTTGCACTAGAACGGTTTGGTGGACAACATCCAAACAGAGTTCATCCAACTCACTAAGTTTTAAGACTCTTTCAACCTGGGCTCATTTGAGATCTAAACCTAACTCCATTATTGTTCTCAGAGTTCGGAGTTCAAATTCAATGGGTAAGAGAGGTTTCTTTTAATGCTCCACCATGGAACCCTAGAGGACAACACATCTATGCTACAATAATGGAACAATTTTTTTTTATAAAAAAAATGTAAATAGCAGAGAAGAACTAAATATAACATAAAATATAAACTAAACTAAGTCCTCGAAGGTTCCATGATTGCATTACTAAAAAATCTATAAACAAGAACATGACATCAAATAAACAACATTAAAGATCACTTATAAATAACTAACAAGTACATATACAAATTTCATTACATGAGGGTACATCATTACATTGTTTACGATATTGCTTCCCTTAATACAATTGGGAAGATTACATCACTATTATAATAAGTAGTACATCTGATATACAAGGCCAAGGCATATACCTAAATGACTATCTTCTCGAACTGGGTCATGAACTAGAATCCGCTACACAAGGTACAATCCTTTACACACATGAACAAGCAGCAAGGAAACCCAATGGAGGAAAAATCACCAACCTCCCGACCATGTGGAACCCTAAGGTCCACCCCCCATGCTAGGAGATAAAAGTAAGGTCCCACTACAATCAAACAACAATCAAGAAGACAGAGGGCTAACATAAACAAGACTGAAAATGGCTCCAACACGGAACTGCAACAAAATTAACATCACATAGACACATACATCACTTCTAGAGGCACACACAAAATAGAAGGAGATAACATAACTAGGGAATGCTAGACTACAATAGGGAAGAGTTTCATCGCATGGTTCTGGCATGGGTTACCATGACAGTCTCTCACTAGACGTCAACCCCCATCTATGGTTACCCTAACAATCTCTCACTAGACGCTAGCCCCATAGAGTGACACATGTGGAACCAACATTCCTTTCGTGAGGACAAGGAAGTTGATCTTGCCAACTAGGCCTCCTCAACCCATCCTTAGCCTAAACGAGCACTATATGCATGGGTGAGACATCCAATTATCTTGATTAATGTGTAATCTACCCAACCCCCTATTTCATTAATTAGGTTATCACTGAATTAAGAAACTCTCAAATGGGTTACCTTGGATACCACTTTGAGTTTTGGCTCCCATTAAGAGCCACTCCCCCTACTTGCAACTAGTAGAACCTACAACAAACAAGGTAAAAACCATCTTGCACACTTAACAAGTTCACATGAATCCCACACATAGAGCAAGGCATTGACCCTCTCACTCACATATCATTGTCTCAAGAATGCAAACTCAGTGCTAGGCATTGAACCTCTTGCACACAACTCAAAACAGTACTAACCACTTCCAAGTGAAACAAACATAAAACCCATACATACAAGATACTTCTTCCTAAGCCTCTAGAAACTAACCTTAACAATTTTGCACAAATGACTCCCTCTTTAGCAATTACTAAAATCACAATATTCAATACAAGCAACCAATCCAATAATACAACCACAAAATACATTGTTTCCACATTTCATATTACCCTAATAGTTAACTATGAAGATAACAAGTCTACATGCATGCAAATTTTCAACAATATTATCATAGTGCAAGTCAAGTAATGAAATGGATCCAATGTAAGAATATGCAAGTAAAAGTGTGGAAGTAATTAAATTGTAATATTAAATAAAGAGGGTATAGCTTATATATATATACGTAATGTTTAAGCATGTTTATGAGGATACATTCTTATGTAATTATTACCAAAGAATAGCTAAAGAGAGTGAGAAAGAGAATCCATATGTCTTCCATCATCCATGAGAAATTTGTATTTCAATAATGCATGAGATAAATTTATTGTAGAATGGTATCAATATACCCCAAGAAAAATGACACAAAATTATAGTTTAACTTATTCTACTCACTGGAGCACTTAGCTTGGTTAATATGTAATAGTCACAATATCTTCCTCTTTTCTTTAAGGAAGGTACTTAAATTAATTATGTCACCCAAATTAAGTAATTCTTAGGTTAGAAATAACTTATGAGTTTCATTCTTGACAAAACTCCAATCTATTTTCTATATAGAATTCATTCTATCTCTAATAAGATGAAAACATAGAACATAATACCTATCTTTGTAATAAATAGATATTTTACAACTTAGTTCATTCATGAACATACTCATTCATCGCTTAAGATAAAGGACATAATGTAGTATTATTCAAAATAAAATGTGTTCCGCTTTTAAGTCTTGTTAAGTGGTGTCCTCTGGGGTTCTATGGCGGGACATTACATTTGTTCCCAAAAACTAACTTGTATGGACTGAAACCAGTGGTTGATTTCCAAGTTGTGCTATAAGCCCAAATGGCTTCAGGTAGTTTCCTAGCCCATTCTTTCCTTCCTAATGAAACTATTTTTGTTAGAATATTCTCTAGCTCCCTGTTAGTGACTTCCACCTTACCATTTTCTTGAGGGTGATAGGGTGATGAATTCTTATGGCTTACTTGGAAATGATCAGTAAAGGCTAACAAAACCGTAGACATAAATTGGGGTCCCTGATCTATGACAATTGCCCTAGGGGATCCAAATCTTAGGAAAGTTTTATTGTATAGGAAGTTAGCTACTTGTTCTTCCCTAGCAACTCGTAGAGCTTGAACTTCTACCCACATAGTCAGATATTCGGTAGAGACCAAAATGTACTATTTTCCTTATGAAGGAGGTTCTATAGGACCGATAAAATCCAATCCCCATTTTTTAAATGGTTTAAGTACTACTAGGGGTTGCATAGGCATTTCATTGGATGCAATAGGTATCCCTACTCTTTGGCATTCATCACAATGGTGAACATATTTCTTGACATCTTTATGCATAGAGGGCCAGTAATATCCTGCACCCAAAATCTTGTGGGAAATCCTCTTAGCAGAATAATGGCCACCAGAAGGGTCACCATGGAAAGTTGTAAGGATACTATAGGTCTCATCTTACCTAACACAGTGTTGTAGAGCCATAACAGGACCACATCGAAACAGGATTCCATTAATCCATTTGAATGGAGCACTTTCTTGAACAAGGTATTTCTTCTATTTTGATGTGAAATTAGGTGGTAACTCTGAGGTGGACAAGTAGTTGGTGATATCAACAAACCAAGGAGTTTTAGTGGAGATGGAGAAAAAAAAATCATTTGGGAATTCATCCTACATTGGAACACAATCTCCATCATCTTTTTTAATCCGAGATAAGAAATCCACAGCTACATTGAACTTCCTTGGTTTGTCAATAATTGTTATGTTGAATTCCTAGAGAAGCAATAGCCACCTTATTATCCTTCCATTCACTATAGGTTTGTTCATTAGGTATTTAATGGCTAAGTGATTTGTATACACCATTACTTCATATGCTGTAATGTAGTGTCAAAATTTCTTGATTGCATGTACCACATCTAAGAATTCTTTCTCCATGGTGGTATAATTCTATTTTGTTGGACTCAAATTCTTACTAATAAAATATATAGCATACTTTCTCCCATTCTCATCTTCATTTCCTAATACTACTCCAATAGAATCATCATAAGCATTAGCATAAATATGGAATGAAAGGTTTCAATTAGGTCCACGTAGGGCAGGAGCAGAGATGAGTTTCTCCTTAATGATTTCAAATGATGATTGACACTCAAGTGTCCAGATAAACTCTACATTCTTTTGGAGAAGGGAAAACATAGGGGCTGCAATCTTGCTGAATTTTTCTATGAATCTTCAATATTATCCAGCATGCCCTAAGAAACTTCTAACATCAGTTTGGGATTTTGGGGTAACAAGTTGTATCACCTCGATCTTCTTAGGATCAACTTTTATCCCTTTTGCTCAGATGTGATGTCCCAACACTATCCCTTGTTATACCATTATCAGACATTTTTCCATGGCTTAGGGATAGATGATGATTCTCACATCGCTTCAATACTTTTTCTAGACTTTGGAGGGCTTCATCAAAATTTGACCCATACACAGTGAAGTCGTCCATGTAAACTTCCACATAGTCATTCACCAACTCAACAAATATGGCTAGGATAGCTCTCTAAAATGTTGCAGGAGTGTTGCATAGTCCAAAAGGAAGAACCTGATAAGAAAATGTTCCTCGTGGGCAAGTAAAAGTTGTTTTTTCTTGGTCTTCTATTGCTACTTGTATCTGGTTATATCCACTGAATCCATCTAGAAATGAAAACTACTTCCTCCCAGCTACATTATCCAAGACTTGGTCTACAAATGGTAGAGGGAAGTAATCTCTATGGGTTACTTTATTAAGTTTCCTATAGTCAACGCACACTCTCCACTTCCCATTTTCCTTTGGAACCACAACCAAAGGTGAAACCCATTTGCTGCCAGAAATGGGATAGATAAATCCCACTTGCAGGAGTTTCTCAATTTTAGTTTTGATAATGTCTTTTGAGGCAGGATTGAGTCTTCGTTGTGGTTGAAAAATAGGTCGAGCATCCTTGGTATAGATGTGATGGCCATGAACACTTTGGTGTATTCCTCTCATGTCTATATATTCCCAAGCAGAAGTTTAGATCTATTTACCAAGATATCAAACAATTTGTGCTCTTTTGGCTCTGTCAACTAGTTGTTGATGTTCAAAGATTTTCCTGCAGTACCATAATGGTTTTCACCCCTAGATGGTTCGAGGTGACAGTATACACTTCTCTTGTCAAAGTGTTAAGAGGACAACTATGTGGTATGGTTCTATGGAGTCTGGCAATATCTTCAAAGAAATTATCCATTTTGGAATGATATTAGTTAGAGAACAAGGTAATCCCATGAAGTTGGTGTTATCAAATTTGGTTTGGTCTACGTTGATTGGTTGTCCTAGAATCTCTTCTATATCCAACATCTCTTCATCGCTTGATTTCATGGTAATATTTTCCATATTATTTTCCATTTCATCCTCCAACTCTTCACCATGTTGTTTGATGACTACCATAGAAAGTGAAGCTAGATTCTCTTGTCTATTAGGACCTTCTAGTTCATCAACCCATACTTTATTATATTTGATTGGCTTGGCAGGAGGATACAAGAATAAAGTTTTACTATTAGGACCATGTGAAATGGTCATTCCTCCCTCTCTATAGTCAATCTTAGCTACAACAGTAGCTAACCATGGTCTTCTAAGGATTATTGGATAACTATCTTCTGGTGTGAGGGACTAAATTATTTGAAAGTCCACTAGATATTCCCAACCATCAACTTTAACAAGAACATTTTCTATGACACCCTTGGGAATAACTATGGATTGATTTTCTATTTGCAATACTATAGTTGTGGGATGTAAATCAATGAGTCCCAACTTTTACATTACATCGACAATAATTATGTTAATGGTTGATCCCAAGTCCACAAGTGTGTCAGGTATTGCTACCTCATTGATTGTTACTGTTATAAGTGGACTGTCTAGGTCATCATATTTTGGAGCTGTGGTTTTCCCAACCAAAAATTCAACTAGATAACCATTTATGTGAACACTATTTATCCATTTTAGTTTCCTCCTTGGTGTTTTGATGCACAACTATTTGATCAGTTGGTTTAGTTCAGGAATCTCTTTTATTGCTTGTAACAAAGGGACCTCAATTTTCAACTGTTTAATTTCTTGTATCAGTGTAGTTTCGGTGGAAAAGGACATTTCTAAAGGATTTTTCAAGGTGGTTAGTTTTAGATGCTCTAGGAAAGGCACTTGAGTTTTCTCTTTAGGGATGGAGTCCTTCTTTAAAGTATCAATTGGAGACTAACCACCCTCCTCCTGAGGTAACTCAAAAGTTCCAGTTGGAGATGGCATAAGGATCTTGTCTTGGGTACTTAATGGGTTTTTCTCTAAAGATGTGGAAGTTTTCTTAGCCATCTCAATAGATTCCTTAATGGGCTCATCCAAAATCTCAACTATGGTAGGTTGTTGGAGTGTTTTTCTTGACCTTAACTACAAATTTCCACAATGAATAGCATTGAGTCCAGTCATGTTTTCTTGTTCTGTAGAATACATTGGGGTATTTTGATGATTACTTTTTGGATTAGGAACAGGTTGCATTGGAAGTTGTGGTTGGTGACCCGCTCATTTGGTTGAGGGTTTTGAGGAGCTGGTAAAAGATTACATTGTTGATTAAGCATCCTTCTTGGCCTAGTGTAAAACTGATTTTGAGGTTGATTCCATTGAGGAGTGAGATTTTGAGGATACCATTGTTGTTGAGTCTGGTTTGGCCATTGAGGGTTTCCCCATGACTAATTTTCCCATTAAGGTGATCCCCAAGGATAGGCTACCCAGTTAGGTGATGCTTGAGGTAGTACTTGAGACTAGGGTGTTTCCCATTGGTTATTATTCCAGTTGTTTTGGGGCCTTCAAGAAGGGTTTGAGTTTTGGTTGTAAGAAAAATTCCCTCCAATTCTTTGGTTTACAAAGTTGACCTCCTCCTCAATTGGAGATGTTCTTTTCTTGGAATTCTTGATTGAATTCAAGATCTCAAATTGTTTAGTGGCATGACTCTTCTCACAAACTTGGCAAACGTTAGTTTTGTCCAAAGGGAATTCTTTTCATAGATGTTTATTTCGACACCTAGGATATTAGATGGATAAGGTCTCAAGATTACGTGTTTTTGCTTGTATTCCATCCAACATGGTATTTAATTGAATGAGAATGGTAGTTTTAAGATTGGATATCTCCTTACATAGTTTACCTATTTCATTGGAACCTCTAAAAATAGTAGTTTTATGAATACCTCCTTGAGTACAGGAGAAATTCCAACATAACTCACAAATATCCTCGAGTGTAAGTTGGGACACATCTCCTTTTCCCATTAAATATAGGCTTCTCCTAGCATCTTCATCAAGTCCTTTGAGAAATATGGTCTTCAAAATCTCTAGACTTATGGCTTATCCACCACAACATTTAGATAAGAAGATGAACCTATCTAGGTAATCTTCTAGGCTTTCATCTTCATTTTTCCTTAGTTTAAAAAGCTCTTCTTTCCTATCACTGACTCTATAGTAACTCTGGTATTTATCCAAAAATGTAGACTCCATATCATCCCAAGAGGTTATTGACCTTGAAGCTAATCCCATGAACCAACGCATTGTTGCGTCTTTCAAAGTGGAGGGAAAGAGCTTCAATTTTTGGTTATCATTCTTGTAGTCATATGTATGACACAAGACTTTAAACTCAAATAGAAATTGGTCAGGGTCTTTGGAAGATAAACCTTTGAAGTTTGGCAAGAAGGATAGTCAAATATCTTTCATAGGTGTCTCTTCATCTGCATCGATAGCAATAGGATAAGTGAATGTGTGTAATCTTGATGCCAGGTTAGCAACATTTCTACGGTCACCCATAATGTTGAAAGGAATGTGTTCCTCTTCAAAAGTTTTCTCTAATGGTCGAGGCCCTGGGGTATGTAGAGGAATACTCTCCTCTACAATTTTTTGTTCTAGGGGGTGAATTTTTGCGGTATACAAGGAGGTCTGAGGTTGATCCTACTCAATCAATTCTTCGGTAAGTTCTTCAGCTAAGACTTCATCCTCCCTGCTTGTGGTTGGAACATCTTTTGGGGGGGTTTGATATGAATCTTCTATCTGGGCCTCCTTTTTTGACCATGCAAAAAAAGAATCCTAGCGACTAGTTTTGTTCCTAAAAGAGGTATTCAAGCAATCTTCTACTAACACTAGAAATAGAAGGTCCCCGACAATGGCGCCAAAAAGTGACAGGTTGTCATTAGGTCCTGTCACTTTAGTTGAAAAATGCATTAAATGTATTGACCAGGTAGTGTTAAAAGGCTATATGCAATAGAAAACATGTTGACTAACTCTCTTATTTTTTTGAATGCCTAGAACATTTGTAAATAAAACTTAAACTAAAAGGCCATTAAACTAGAAAGCATAAAATTGTCTAAACTACAGGGCAGGAAATTATTAATCTAGAAAGCATAAAATTATTAAACTAGAAAGTATGAAATGATTAAACTAGCAAGAATAAAATGATTAAACTAGAAAGCATCTAAATTACTTGAAAATAATGTCTTGCAATAAAACTGTAAAGTTTAAATGAACTCAACCTTTAACTAACATCTAGCTATTAATAGAAAAAAAAAAAAAAAACTTAACAACCTACAACTAACAACCAAAGTGGGTGCTCGAAAATTTCAGATAAACATAACTAAATATTATAAACTCGAACTAAAATCTGTAGGAATAACTTGATAGAGCTGAACACATACAAATCACATTCATTCATAGTTATCATATACAAAACAAAAATGACAGAATTGAAAACAAAGATAGTTACCTAATTTTCTCTTGTAGCTCAATCAGGTAGAGCTGGAGAAAGTATTTGTAGCTAGAAGGAAAAAGGTACATAAAAATTTCTATTGATGTTTTGTCATTGAACAAAATATTTTTGCAAACGAAGTATTATTCAAATGTTTTACAATAGAAAAGATTGCACAATTTGCATAAAAGAATTGTTGTTATATTCATTATACAAAATATGATGTCCCACACAAGCCATGGGAGTAACTAAGAAATACATGATGAAATGAAACATAAAGAGTAAAATATAAAACTGAAGAAGTAATGAAAATGAAAGGAAATTTGATCCATCATTGTCTGAATGACGAATCACGAAATTGTCAATTGTGTCTTCAGTTTCAGTTGCTCTAGCTCCAGCTCCTTCCATTGTCGCTCCAGAAATACCTACAAGGGATGAATGTATTGTGTTAGATCTCAAGACCAAATTTGTCTTCATATGCATACATCAATAGATATATAATCTACTCCTATAAATCATTTGATTACATACATAGATTTAACAAACATTCAAGAGCAGGAGAATTAATGCATCATTAGAAGCTTTTAGCTTCATTGTTTTGCTAACTTGTTTGTTCACTGTGCAGGTATAGGTTCATTTGATATTCCATATTTTCATGGTTTGACATCACAACGTGTGGAGAAGAATGGGATCCCACAAGGTTTGATTGATCCCAACATATTACTCTCTTGGATTTTTATAGGGGATATGAAGTATATTTTAATCAATGGATGTGACCTCAATCATGGCATTCACTACAAGTTTCTAAAGAAGCATATCTCTATCAATGAATACAATATGCTCAGAAAGCAACATATCATCAATGGAGGAAACAAAAATATACATGCCAAGATTCAATAATTTCACTCTATTATCATTGTTATGGGATAGCACAATGCATAGATATTGTGAACGTTATTTCAAACACATAGGACAACTAATGAATAGATGATAGCCATTATGTCTTGAAAAGAACAGAAGATACACATTGAATTTAATATAAGTTCACCATGCACAATGGAGTACATTCATTGAAGAAGCAATGATTAAGCAATAAGAGGATTAGTGCCATTTAGTGCTCTAAGAATAGTCACTATTTATAATAGAGGTCCAAGTAAAAGCTAAGGTCAAACCAACTGATTATAATGATAGTGTTCAAAAGCTTTTAAAAGGATCTAGTATAGTTAGCATGACAGTATTTTCTTAATGAACATGTTTAGCAACAAGGTGAAGGCACATCAAAGGCAGCATCAAAGGGAATCCAAGTATATATAGGGCAGTCATTTTGAAATACTAATGAAGGAAATCATATTATTCAAAGTTTTAGTTGGTTGTGAGGAAGCTAAAGTCAAGTCAGATACATAATAGGAAAAAGTAAAGGATTTTTCAAACAAAATCATAAGGAAGCAAGAGCCAAAGAATACTATGAAAAGACAGTAATATCATGACACTATGAGGAGGCAACCCGAGGGTCTTCATAAGGAAAGTCGTTATACAAATCAAGGAGCCAGAGATTTCATTGAATAAAAGTGACAATGTTAGTACTAAGTACAATATCTTCATAGGATGTGTTTTCAGATAAATCCATGACTGTAGATAGTGCTCAAAATGATTATTTTGTATATCTATGCCTAATCCAGTTAGGTTCAACCAAACACTTCTACTCTTCATAGGAGGCTTCATAAGTGAATGCTCAAGATACATGACCAACCTATAGCAAACATTCATAAATAATTTTTGGGAAGTGACAGTAATATATTGTGACATTTTCTCTAGGTCAGTGCCTCTAGTAAATGCATGATAGCAGTTTATTTATGAGATGATATAGAGGTTAGAATGTTTGCATTTTGTCTCTTCAGGAAAGATAAGCAAGAAGACCCAGTGAGATTAAAAAAGGTACAAACCCAGAATGAGTTCAAGGACAATCTAAAAGTAAAGAACCACGGTCTTCATATGCGATCACAATAATGAAGCTACAACTTGCATTTCAAATTTAAATCCCATAGCCTACTAAAATGAACAAAAAAAGAATGATTCTAAACCAAGAAAAAGTCGTGGTAAAGACTGGAAGAATAGGAGTTATCTTAGTATGTAAAAAGATGAAGTGAACAAAAGAACAATGCCAGTCGAGATGATTAAGATTTAGACATAACGAAATCCAAGAGAAAGTAAAGAGAAATTTGTTGTCACAAAGAGCCATTTTCTTTCATAGAAAGAAGGAAAAAACAACAAATTTTATGCAAATTAAGGCTTATCCACGTGTAGTTCCATTTTTTTTTTGCATAGGAAAGCCTTCAAATTTCTAGAGAAAGATCAAGCAAACCCTAGCATGGCAGTGGAAAAAGCAATCTTGAAGCAAAAGTTGGAGGTTACAAAATGAAAGTGAAGTCAAGTGGTTGTGGGTTTTTTATTAGGGTTTATTTTACCCTAAAGTGGCCAACTTCATTTAGAAGGTATTTTTTCCTTTGATTTAAACCTTTTCATACAAAATTAATATCTTGTCTTATGTTAAGTTACCCTTGTAAACTTCTACAAAGTTGTGTGCAAAGTGCAAAATCAAACTCAAGGTCGACCTCCTCAAACCTTGCATGAGATAAAATGAAGGTAAATAATTTAATCATTAAATCAATAAACTATAAATTACTTTAGTGTGTGTCATGTAGATGTAGAACCCAAAAAAAGTAATTCTTTATTGATTACTTTAATATCTATTAGATCAGTTAACTTCATTTCAAAAAATCATGCAAAATATGAAGAGGTGGAGTTGAACTAAAGCATTTAGGCCTGATTTTCAGTTAGATGGCTGAGTTTGAAGTCCACTTGGGTCAAACTAATTGTAAGGGGAAGTTTCAAGCTATTTTTGCTCAATTTACATTAGTTTTGACTCCTCTTTTTAGGGTTTTTCTCTTTTTCCCGTGGGAGAGTTTCTTGGAGATATTTTTAGATGTAGTTAACTACAAGTGCTACCTCTTGGTGATTTGAGACTCTTTTTGTATATAGGAGAAAAGACTTATGTTTTTTCTTAGTTCTGGATTTCTACTTCCATGCTCATTGTAGAGAGTCTGAGAAGTCTTGTAACTCGGTTTATAGATTTATACAGAGCAAAAAGTTATAGGTTACTTTTTATTGTCATTTATGGAGTATTTTCTTGCTATTTTTGTTCAAGATTTATCAATTTTACCTTCTCAAATTAATGTGAGTGTCCATATGAATGATTTTGATGATGTTAATGTGTTTTAATCACCAAAACCTCTAGTTTTGTCTCATCCATTATTGTACATGCACAAAAGCAATTCTTTATCACAGGTCTTAGGTTGTGCTTGAGTTATTTTTTTCTTCCAAGTTGTGAAACATAGTTTTCCTTTTGAAAACACAGATTAGTAAGCCTTCTTTAGAAATATTATTGTGATCAAATTTCCCTTTTATGAGCTATGTGAACAATTTTTTTTGAAAAAGTGGTTGTGAATAAGTTTGCATTTTCAGCATCATTTAGGTGCATCACCATCCTTCCTAGTTCAATTTTTCCATTTGTTTTAAACCCTTCTATCCCTTTTCATGCATAATCATTGGTTTCCTTAGAAAATCAAAAGGGGAACTAACCCATAATCTAGAGGTCTATCTTCACTATAGGGTACCCACAACCTAAAGATATTCCAATGTTTTGACAAGATTAGCTGAGTCTAGGCTTAGCTAGGGTGCAATCCTAGTTGATAACACGATCTACTCTACCATTCCCTCGAGTGGCCAACTCTCGGGTATTACTACGCTTAACTCGGGTCACATAAACTTTTGTATCTTCAAGATTAATCCATCCAAGATAATTCCATCGCATAGTACTGGTAACTTAGAATGAGATGAGAAAATCTTATTTTTTTCATATCAAAAGTGTAACATAGAGATATATTCAAAAGCACATTATGATAGCATAACGATATCCAGTATATATTGTTTTTGGAAGTTACATATATATATATAACTTCTAACAAAATCCTAGAATTCAGCTGGTGAAAGATCACCACTGAAAGTCTTTAATAGAATTCTACTACCCATGGACTTAGGTCCATAACATAAAGCATTTAAAAGGCCCAGAGTGAGCCATAAATTCTTTAAACAAAAAATAATAGAAAGCTTTAAAAGACTTGATCCACTTTGCACTTCCTAAAATTTTGGTGCCTAGACTTCTGACACTTGTCTTCAACTACTTTGAAGTCTGCGTTAAAATCCACTTGGCTAAGCAAAATGACCAGCCATGCATAATGACCTGTACAATACTAAAAACTATACCATTATGTTAGCGTTGGTCAACTTATTTCAATCAATTTTAGGAAATAAAGATTATATATTTTTTCACAAAAAGTAAGCAACTAATCCTAAAGATAAATAATTGGCAAGGTAAAAGTGATTGGCAGAAATAAGAAAGGGTATTTGGATTATTATATTAATGAGGTTATTTTTACCTCATCACATATTATATAATATTTTCTTATGGCATAACTTATTTATACTCTTATTATCTATTTTTCCCTCAAGAATTATTCATGTGTAGTTTGTAAAATTTTACATTTATGTTTCAATAAATATTGAACTTGATTTTATTTTATGTGAAAATGCTTTATGTATCAAGTTCAAGGATTCTTTTAGTGGCGAATCTTCACCAATTAGCGAATAATTAAAATCGAGACCTCTAGAAATGGCGAATAGTACAAGCTAAAAAGGAGACTGAATCACCAAGTTTTTACAAAAAATTAATTTCATCTCGATTAATTCACCTATACATTATTTTTTAAACTAATAAATTGAATTGATTCACCATGTAAACGATGCATCATTGGAACTAATTCACCAGTATTTTATACTATAATTACAAATATTAATTATATTTGCCAGTAATATCATATTCCTACCATTAATTTTAGGGCAATATCGCCACTAATAATAAATTACCATTTAATTTTAGGGATATTTTAGCCTTGAATAGGGCTTTTATTTATTGTCATCGATTATCTTTTTAATCAAATGGCTACAATTTGATTCTACAACCTATATGCACATTCCTTTTAAAAGGCTTGTTGAGGCCCAAAAAAAATTTTGGGCCTCAATAAGCCTTTTAAAAGGTATGTGCATATAGGTCACGGAATCAACCTGCAACCATCCAATTAAAAAGCTAATCAATGGTAACAATTTCACTTTTCATTTAGTCTTATTTTTAAAGTGAGATTTTAAAAAAATACTTAATTTGTGTGTGCTCCAATGCATTTTTGATAGTGAATTTATGCTTGGTGGTAAGGGGATCTGCCCCTCGACCCTGACCCCACCTGTATCACAACAGGAGCACGCTAAGGCCATTGTCCCCAAACCCTGCAAGGGGGCGTTTCCCCCTTGACCCCCGCAAGGGACACTGCCCCTTGACCCTGTCGGTGGTTGTTGCCCCCAAGCCCCTGCTTCAATATTACAAAAAGCAAAAAAATATGAGGGAATTGTGCCGACCAACTAAGGAAATTTTTAAAGGAGAGATTTTCCATTGTAGTTAATCTTTTTAGTGATTATTCGCTAGGATTCACCACTGTGATTATTATTTTTACCAATTATTCATTAAGATTCGCCACGATTTTACATTTTTTTTAATAATGTGCATAGATTCGCCAAGAAAATTAATAATTTTTTCAAAGAAAAGGAAAGGTTCACCAAGAAAATCATAGCACTTAGCCAAGATTCGCCAAGATTTTATAAGTTTTTTAAGGGGGATTCCTTAAAGTTATCACTGATCAAGTTTCAATCCATGACCAACACTATATTATAATTTTCTTGAGTGTCACAATTAAAAATTGGTAACATTTTTAAATGTACATTAAATATCTATCTTGGTCATTTTTCATTTAAACTATGTTACATTAAAGTGAGTGTAGTTGGAAAATATATTTATTTTTAGGTAAAAGGCTTAAAGCCTATATATTATTTTATAATAAAGGAAATAATTACATTTTTGGAGCCAAAATATCATAGCAAAATACCAAAATCAACTAGTGTGTAAATGATAATACAATATATTTTTTCACACCAACTGCAACATGAAAACATTTATGATTTTCACACCAACTTCAACTATATGAAACATGGAAAATATAATTGATTATATAAATCAGACATAGAAAATCAATCAGGGGCCTTGTTATTGGTAAATAAAATCCATGATACTATAGCAAGAAAGAAAAATGGGTTACATTCAAGTAGCATAAATAAAGGTTGGTAAATCAAGAGGATTTAGGGGAATAAGTTGCATAACTTAAGAGACTCCCACTAACATAACGAGACACATTAAAAAAAAAACTCGATGCAACACAACCATGAAACACAAAGATAGAAAGGGTTTTAGACAAGGACACAAAGATAAACCATAATAGAGAACATAGTCCAAAATCTCCAAGGACTAAATTAATAAAATTGGAACACTTCCAACACATTCTAGACTCTATCCTATACACAATAAAGAATATTTTACTTTTAATTAGATTTAAAAAATAGGGGGAGCAGGCTAAACTTTTTCTTTTTAAGATGTGCCCACTTTGAAAACTAGTAAAAATAATATATTCATAAAAAATTGGTAGAAAAATTAGGCATGAACAATGTTATGTTAGCTAATTTTCCATCAAATTGATTTGTGAAATACTTGTAAAAATTCAACACTTTAGGGGAGCACATTAGATGCTATGTTATATTTTTTTGACAAAATAAGAGTACTTTGTGTGCTCCCCTAATTTGAATCTCGTAATCTCCATTGTTTTAAAAAATAGTAGTAAAAAAACTAGATTCCAAACATTACAAATCTTGTTATTGACACATCTTCAAATTTTGAGTGTGGCTATCTTCAATTTATCATCCAAGACCAATTTTTATATTTTAGAATAAAAAGTGACCAATTTTGACCCACTTTTGGTCACCCATTTTAATGAACATACTCTAAATCTTATTTTTTAATTTTTCCTCTACTATTAGTGCAAATTGATATGCTTCCTCTATCCTTAGGATATTCAACATACTCAATTCCTTTTTTAATTAATATTCTTAAGCCATTGAGGTATCTTTTCACCTTCCCCTATCCTTTGTCATGATGAATTGTTGTAATTGCTAGAATGTGGTATTCTTTAGGATAATCCTTCACACTCATATCATTTTGTCTAAATGATGCAACTTCTTCAATAGTTCTAAATGATAATTAGGAGGAATGCATTTAGATTTCAACTTAGACACCATGTCCTATCCCATTTTCCAATTTTGGGCTTTTGTTTCCTATTTCTTTCCAACTGAACTTATTTCCACCAAATGACAACATGACCTTTCAATTTAGTTTTAGAAACTTCAATCTATCCAAATTATCAATTCCATCATACTCAAAATGTTATTATAAATCAATTATCCAATCTATCAATTCTTAAGTATTTAAACTACTAATTAAATTTCTAATATATACTTTATTTTTCTCACCAATAATTAATATAGCTTTTAACATTCTCTCTACTATATTATCTTCCCCACTTTCAATTTACTTCATATGATCAACTTCTTATCCTTTATCACTCTCAATATCCCTGGGGTTAGTAACCCCTCTACAATATTCTTCAAAAGCATCCATTTGGATCTTCATTTTTTATCATCTCAAACATTTCTTCCATATTTCTAACATTAATAATACACTTCATGGTGGCATATTATCTTGGATATGATTTAAACTACATCAAATTGGAAATTTATCCACAACCACTTGTTGAATAGGATAACTGAGAGGGGGGGTGAATCAGTTGTCACATAATTAAACCTTTAAATTCAGTTATCGGAACTAATACTTGAAACTTCTTAAATTATTAATCATCAAATGCCAATGCAGAAACTCAAATCCAATACATAAACACAACACTAGATTTACATGGAAAACCTAATAAGGGAAAAACCACGTTGAGAATTAACTCACACTATAGAGAATATCAAAACCGATTACAAAAGGCTCATTTCCTGAAATAAGGACTCATTGTCCAGCAGGGCTACAACCCGGAGGGCTCACTGCCATAGAGATACAAAAAAGAAAAAGAAGACTTGTTATAGAGAGACTACAATCCCAATGCAAAAAAGGATTCCACCACAGTCACTTAATCAACATGCATGAATGATGGATTTAAATCCTTTTTCTCATTGCATCTGAAAACTCATCATTAAGCTTCGCATTGATCTCCCAAACTTGCAACACACACACTTACTGAATAGAATCAATGTCACATCAAAGTGAACTTTCTCTTTTCTCTTATCGCTCTTCTTCTTTGCTCTTGCATCTCCACTTCATCATTATCTCATCTTGCATTTTATACCATCTTCAACTTTGAAACATATCCAAAGTTGGCCATCCAAATCCAAATTCAAATTAGGTTAGCGCCAAAACATCCTAGGGTGGAATTAGAATGAGGGAAACCCAAACACATGCTTCAAGGGACCCAAAAGGATCCAACATGCTTCATCATCCTCAAAAGTAGTATTTCACACAAGGTCGGCCAAACCAATGTAAAACACATAGAACAATTAAGCATGAATCTTTCAACCACCAAAACTATCTTCAATAGAACTAGGGAAACACAAATTTAGAACTGAAAGTCATAAGACTTCATCAAAGAGAAATTTGGACCAACAACATTTCTCCCGGACCTCAACCAGAAACAGAGAAAACCATAGTTCACAACTGGTGAACACAACTTGCACTCAACAACGAATCAACAACCAAAAATTTGGATATAACATCTATTAACAACTATGAACAGCATATCTGAACCACACAACCACAGGAGAAAATATATACCAAAAACCAAAGTAACCACTGAAGACTTGCAACATATCTTTATTACAATTTTCTCAATATCCTCGACATATGCAACCAACAACAACTAGTAGATAATTAGTTGACCAGTTGATATCAATGACAACAGTTGCAAACTTTCCACAACACTTTCATTCTTGCGAGAGCACTCCTATAAACTACCTTTCATTTAGTTATTTACAAGATATTTGTAGAATACCTTATATCAGTGATCTATTTACAAGAAAAAATCTTAGAATTCCAAACCATCATTTTGATACAGCTTGATGAATTCATGGTTGGAGGGTCCAATGGAGGATTATCCAACCATGCAACCTACTATGAACAAACACAAAATACAATTGAACTCAAATAATGTGAACGTCAATGTGACCTTTATTAATTCCCAATCATGAGACAATTATAATATGTTGGAATGGGCTTACAACATGCTAGGCTACAACTATTTGATCACATGTGGAAAATAATAATGAATAAAAAAATAAGTCTGCTCGATCAAAAAATTTGACTTTTTTTCTACATATTTGATGATCTATCATTTACCAAAGTAATGCCTTAATGCTTCCTTACAAAATGTCACAAATAAGGGTACAAGTAAATTCTTTTGCTAGAAGTAACTTGTTATAAAATAACTTATTGCCAATAAAATTCTTGTTTGAATCAAAGATATAAAAGAAAACCCCTCCACAACCACTCAAATTTAAATATTATAGGTGTTTATCAAAAACATATAACACTTCAAGAACAATAAAATATAAGATACACTAATGGTGAGCGGCGAGAAACAAAAGGGGGTAGGATTTTGAATTCCCCTATTGTAGAGGATGAGGGAGATGTAGATTATGAGGATGAGGCAGATGGGTTGCGATCGGTGCTTCCTAATGGATAGCTTATTAGAGTTGGAAAAGAAGCACAGGGCATACTTTTGGGTGCTATTGTTGATGGTTGCATTTTGGGGGAGCTGATGGAGAGCGATGGTAAATGGAGCGTGGGTAGGATTTTGAATTCCCCTATTTTCGAGGCTGAGGGAGATGATGATTATGAGGTCGAGACATCTGGGTTGTGGCTGGTGCCTCCTAATGGTTGGCTTTTTGGAGTCGATAAGGAAGTGGAGGGCATCTCTTTGGGTGCTATTGTTGATGGTTGTCCTCTTTCAACTTTTTTGGCCTCTTTCATGCTTGTGGAAGGTTCATGTGGTTGTAGATTTGACTATTTATAGTCGAGAGTAGAGACTTTTCTTCTGCTAAATGGGGTACCTTATGAGAGTATGGTTGTTTCCTTTTCCACTTCTTGGTGGTGCATGGGCCTTCTGCAGTAGTTCATTTGCTGAACTAGAATTTCCCCTATTACAGAGGGTGTGGGTGTTGTAGATTTTGTGGTTGAGATGGCTTGTTTGTGGTTGGAGCTTCCTGACACCTAGCTTTTTGGAGTTGGCAAGGAAGCGAATGGATTCTATCTTGTTCTTGTCATTAATGGTTGTCTTGTGCTACTTGTGGTTGTTGCAGGGGTTTATATTTCTAGGAATGATGTTGGAGAGTTTCACCCCTGTTCCATGCTTATCTTTGCAGCTGGGATGTTGTTTCAAGATTTTTACCTCTAGGAGTGTATTTTCAGAAGTTGTGGGGAGTGGTTGAGAGACCTATCCTCTAGTGTTGTTTGGTTTCTTTCTTGGAAAACAACCGAGGTTGCTATCTTCTTGATAGCTGAGTTGTTACAAATGTTTATGCTAATGGCTTAGAAGTGTTTATTTTTAATGTTGATGGTTGAAGAGAGTTTATTTTCTTCTTCCAAGTTCTAGTTTCTCGCTTTTCCAAAGGATGTTGTGTCTACCATTTCTATGGGAGTTTCTTCTTTTTATCAGGTTCTACAGGTGATGTCTTCTATGGAGGTGGATACTACTCATTTTGAGGTGGAGCCCTCTCCTATTGAGGTAGAGTTGCGTACTATAGTTTTGGTGGGAAGAACTATCTTTAGTGGTAAGGGTTCTCATTTCATCCTCTCCTATAGAGGGGAGCTCTCTCCTATTGAGGTGGAGATTAGGTTGGTGAATTGGGAGGGGTGGTGTTGCAAGAAGGTTGATGATCTTTAGTGTTTATTTGTGCTCTAGATAACTCCCCTATTGAGGTGGGGAGTTTGGATTGCTATTTTGTTGCAAAAAAGGAATTTGTTGGTCTTCCACATGTTGGAAGTGGAATTACTCAGAGAAGGGGGGGTGAATCAAAGTAATATATTTAAAAAATTTATAACTTGAAATGAAAATTTATTTTAATCTTAAACAATGGTGACATGCAATGTAAACATAGAGTTTTGAATGACTTTTTTAATGATAATCAAATATAACAACTCATATCAAATCATATTATACATTGTTCATATAGTACTGAATGAACAATTTTTTATGCTTTCTTTTGCACAAAACAACAGACACACTTATGGAAGAGTTTCACACATTGAATATGAGCAAATGAATTATGATCTTGGCAACAACTTGAAACTATGAAAAGTATCAGAGCATTGCATGAACAAATTTACAAATAACTAAAAGAAAGATTATGCAAGATAGACACAACCACAAAAGAGAGACACATAATTTTTACCGAGTGGAAAACCCTCTTGGGGTAGAAAAACCACTCCAAAATGCCTTGCAGGCTTAAATCCAAATTGTTTACAATATTTTCAGAGCACCAACTCAAATGATAAAGTGGAGCACCAACTCCTATAATAAATTGAAGCACCCACTTCAAATTAGAAGCACCAACTTCATCCAAAACTAATAGTATTGCAACCTATTAGGACCTTATAACTGCAATGATTATCTGCAGTCACAAAATCACAATAGGATACAAAATGATTTTTCAATAATGCTCAACTCAAAATAATCTCTGTAATACAACCAGATATGAAAACAATATAAGCCCTCTTCTCTTTTTTATAGAATGATATCACAATAATAAACAATACTCTGTTTAGACTATATCTTCTCATCACCGTGTCATGTGATTTTGCCAAGTATATATACAATGTTTTTATAAACAGTTATTCTTTTCCAAAACCCGTATCCAATAACCAAGGATTTTATAAACTAGTAAGAACAATGTTGTTTAATCATGATACCCATCAAGGGTTTTAAGAGGAACCACAGAAAAATAAATGATATGTCGATGAAATGCCACTGTAAAATGAAACCCTTGAGTTTAAACTCAGGTTAATGAAAAACTACAACTAATCTTTAACAAGTTTCTAATCTTCAACGAATCTCTTAATCCATTAAATCGGTTATTTTTTTGAAACCAGCATAAGCACTTTCAAACTGAAAAACCAAATACTTGTTAAAAAGTTGCCATTTGACTGTGCAAATTCTTCATAACTGTCTCACTGAAGTTCATCCAGCATTCAGCTTCAAAACCAGTTGCAAACAGTAATCCCATATCCTCCATGGCAGCATTGTTATTGCCTCAGAGCAAAACAAAAACAACAAAGTGATTTTCCCTAACTTCTTTTGAAAACCATTAGTCTGCCCTTTTCATCTTTTGATAATATTTGGAGTCTGATCCATCATTAATCAAGCATAATGATGTTTTTTAAGTCCGCCAAAAATCATTGTTAACAATACACAATAATAGCTGTCGACTTTTCTAAGTCAAATACTTTGCAAACATGATAAGGCCAACAACAATCATAGTAAGTCCAATGAAGTATGTTATACTCGGTGAAAAATAATGTTAGGCCCGATAAAAGAATCAAGCTCAGTGTAATATGAAGTATATTTGGTGTACAATGTATAAGCCCAATAAAACCAACTTTGGAAACATTCAAATATAGTATGCTTGGCTAAGACTTGGAGTATTACAATGTAGACTAAATCACTTGTGAAGAGCCCGAATGATTCAAAACAAAGCCAAGAATGGTTATACCACAAAGTCATCAAATATAGCATATTTTTCTATAAGAAGAAACAAACCTTTCTATATACCATTGTATGAAGTGATATGGTAAGCCCAAGAAATACTATTGCTTATTTCCTTTTGTAAATAGAGGCAATAAATATATGTAATATTTTTCAAAGATGAACTCCATGTAATGAACCAACTCATGAATACAAAACTAAATGTGTATCAATACCAAGTATAGCATGAAATATAGCTTGAAAGAGCCCTATATATGTCTGAATAGCATCAAGTAAGAACTGAAAAACATCATGCCAAAATGAGTCCAATCTGATTCAGTATCAAAATGATATAATGATCAAACATATAAGATGATATCACCTGAAATCCAATACCAAAACCCAACACCTATAAAGCAAGATAACCTTTATCTGCACATGAAGCTCAACCTAATCAGTACCACAAGATATAACAAATCTGAATGTAAACCAAAGCCACAATACTATCCATAGCCAAGGTATTGAATGCCAAATCAAGAATAGACCAAGAGTAAGCCAAGACTGAATCAAGTATCACAATGTCAATACCAAAATGCCATGAGTCATAATATCAAAGTGTCAGAATTGAACCAATGAACATGCCAAGACCAAAGTGCCATATTATTAGGTTTGACATCAAGGACAAATATGCACAAAGAGAAAGTGAACAAACTGCCCCTTTGTCCTTGATGGCAAGAATTGAGCCATCAGAAACAATCAAATCTCATCTAAAATGAACTACCAATCAAATCACATCAAAGCCAAACCAAAAGATGCCAGTCTACCAATGAATCACTCATATTTCTCCCCCTTTTTGTCTCAAGGACAAGGGGTAATCAATGAAATATCAAAAACCAGTAACTGAACCAGCTACAAATAGAGCAATGAAGCAGCAAATAAATGATGAAAGCAACAAGAAGTTGCTAGGAGAGCTAAAAAACTCCCCCTGAAGCAATGATAGAGCATTAAGAGAGCAGGGATTGAGAGATAACTCCCAATCTAGACCAAAGTCTTTCAAATACCTCCTTAGCCAAAGGCTTAGTGAAGATATCTGCCACCTATGCTTGTGTAGGTACATATTGCACAGTAACCTCATTAGCCAAAACCTTTTCCCTCAGAAAATGAAATTTAATTGTAATATGTTTAGTTCTCGAGTGCATAACAAGATTATTTGATAAATTAATTGCACTTGATTTATCACAAAAAATTGAAACAAGTTTAGCAACATCAATACCCATGTTTGAAAGTGTCTGAGCTATCCAAAGAAGTTGAGTGCAGCAAGATGTGGCTGCAATATATTCATCTTTTGTTATTGATAATGAAACTAAATCTTGCTTTTTGTTGTTCCAAGCAACAAGACAATCACCAAGATAAAAATTTGCACCACTTGTGCATTTTCTATCATCAAGACAACTAGCCCAATCAGCATCAGTAAAAGCCATTAAAGTAAAATCATTACTCTTAGGATACCAAAGACCAAAGTCAAGAGTACCCTGGATATACTTAAATATTCCTTTTATAGCAGTAAGATGAGACTGTTTTGGTGCAGATTGGAATCTAGAGACCATACAAATAGCTTGCATTAAATCTGGTCTGGAGGCAGTTAAGTATAACAAGCTTCCAATCATTGACTGTACTCAGATGGATCAACATCAGGAGAATCATTAGTTTTAGATAACTTACATCCAGTCACCATTGGTGTACTTACTAGATGACAATCATCCATTTGAAACCTTTTCAACATTTCTTTTACATATTTTGTTTGTGACAAAAATATTCCATGTTCAAGCTATGAAACTTGGAGGCCAAGAAAGAATGTTAGTTCACCTAACATTGACATTTCAAATTATGATTCCATAATCTTTGAAAAAAAATTGGATAAGGCATCATTGTTGCAACCAAAGATTATGTCATCTACATATACCTCAACAACTAGAATATCATTACCTTCTTGTTTAACATAAAGATTGTTGTCCACACCATCTCTTTTGAATCCATTTGTTGTTAAGTCTGCATCCAATCTAGAATACCAAGCTCTAGGAGCTTGTTTTAAACCATATAAAGCCTTTTTTAACCTGTAAACATGATTAGGATTATCGTGTACAACAAACCCTTTAGGTTGTTCCATAAAAACTTCTTCATCCAAATATCCATTTAGAAAAGTAGTTTTGACATCCATTTGATATACCTTAAAATTCTTAAAACAAGAATATACCAAAAATATTCTAATGGATTCAATTCTAGCTACAAGTGCATAAGTTTCACCAAAATCAATACCTTCTTGTTGTGCATATCCTTTGCACACAAATCAAGCTTTTTTTCTAACCACTTTGCCACATTCATCTAGTTTGTTCCTGAATACCCACTTGCCACCTATGACATTCTTGTCATCAGGTCTTGGGACTAATTCCCAAGTATTATTCTTTTCAATTTGACTAATTTCTTCCTACATTACCTTCAAACAACAATCATCATTTAAGGCATCAATAACAGTTTTAGGCTCAAATTCAGTTATCAGACAAAAATGTTTAGTAATTTGTGCTTGCTCATCAACTTTTTCTCTTCTTGTTAAAACTCCTGCATTTTTATCTCCAATTATTAGATCTTGAGGATAATTTCTCATAACAATCTTAGAAGTTGTTTTTGGAGGTATTACTTTAGAATTTGTGTCATCCTCCTATTGTGAATCAACTAATTCAACAGATTTAGGAGTGATCTCAATATCTTCCATAACCTCCTCTTCATCATCCTGCACATTATCATAATCTAGGAGCAATATTTCATCAAACTTGACATTAATAGATTCAACAATCTTATTCAGCCTTTTATTGAAACATTTATAGGCTTTTCTATGAGTAGAATATCCTAAAAAGATACCTTCATTAGATTTAGATTGAAAGCTTCCTAAGTTTTCATCATCTCTTTTAATAAAGCATTTATAGCCAAATATTCTGAAGTAATTAATAGAGGCAGATTTACCATACCAAAGCTCATATGGAGTGAAATTGGATTTCACTCTTATTTGTACTCTGTTTAGAATGTAAAAATTTGTATGAACAACTTCTTTCCAATACATATCTGGCAGTTTGGCTTCATCTAACATTGTTCTAGCCATTTCTTTCACTGTTCTATTTTTCCTCTCCACAACCCCATTCTATTGAGGTGTCCTTGCAACAACATATTGCCTTTTTATGCCATGTTGCTCACAATAATCAATGAATTCATGAGATGTAAATTCACCTCCCTTGTCTGATCTTAAGCATTTAAGTTTCATATCAGACTCTTTCTCAACCATCTTACGAAATATTTTAAATTTGTCAAAATCTTTAGATTTATGTTTGAGAAAGGTTACCCAAACCATCCTTGTATAGTCATCTACAAATGACATGAAGTATTTTTCACCATTTATTGACCCAATCCTAGTAGGACCACAAAGATCAGTGTGTACAAGCTGCAATGGCTTAGAAGAAGAATGTTATTTAGATTTAAAGCTCACCTTAGTTTGTTTGCCTTTGAGACATTCTTTGCAAACAGTATTTTTTGGTTTACTCAATACAGGAAAACTTCTCACATTCTAATTTTTACTTATTCTAACCAGATTGTCAAAGTTAATATGCCCTAGATGCTTATGCCATAACCAGTTTTCTTCCACTTGACCCATAAGGCACATACCTTCATTGCTTTCATGATTAGAAGAATCACGAAGATTGTAAATGTTTCCAAAAGTTCTCAAACCAATTGCAACTGTTTTACTAGATTTTTTGTTTTTTATTTCATAACCTTGTGCACCAAATGTAACATGGTATCCATTATCACAAATTTGACTAACACTTATAAGATTATGTTTCAATCCTTCTACATAATACACATCATAGATTGGTGAATCATCATTTAGAAGTAGAGAACCTTTACCTTTTATTTGAATACCTGAGTTGTCACCAAATTTAACAAATCCCCCTTCATAATCTTCAAGTTTCAAGAACTTGTCTTTATCACCAGTCATGCGGTTTGAACAACCACTATCCAACACCCAGAATGCCTTCTTCTTGGAGAGAAAGGCAATTTGCATAAGCATAGATTGTTCTATACTTGGAACAAACTTGGGTCTCCAAACTTTCTTTGTGATAGGCCTATTTTGTTTGCCTTGTTTGGATGTATGACCAATAGTGTTGCATTTGAAATATCTGATTGTATTAGGAAAAACAAAGAATTGTTTGTGACCAAATCTTGGTGTTCTAGACAACATGAATCTGCAATTGCTCACTTTATGCCCAAATTTATTGTAGTAAAAGCAATAGCCATGGAAGAATGCATTGAATCTAATATTGTTTCTTTTATGCTCAAAAGATTGCTTCTTACCAGTTATTTTCAAATTCTGATTTGAACATTCACTAGTACTGAAACATGTACCAGTCATGTCCTTATGTTTTTTTTCTTTCCAAGCAAGTCATTTAAATGTAGAGTGCTTTCATAACCTTCTATTTGTTTCTTAAGTGTTACTACTTCCTTTTCAAGCTTTTGGATTTCCTTGTCTTTATCATCAAGAACTGATTTAAGATTGTCTACAGTTCTCCTAGAATCATCAAGTTCGGTTTGTAAAGATGTAATTACCTTATTTGGACTTTTCTCTTGTGAAGCAACTTGTTTCTTTAATTTTTTGATTTCTTGTAGAGCACAAAGTAACTCACCTTCAAGACTTACTTCTAATTCAAATTGATTTTTTGTTGGACTTTTTGACTGATTGCTTGAATCCTTTGGTGTAGAAATTTCAGCCATGAATAAAGTTTCATCTTCTTCATTTAAGGACTCATCTGTCTCAACATCTGAGTCTTCTTTGCTAAAGAGACTTTTTTTCTTTTTGAGATTATTGTTAAATTTCTTTTTAGGATTCCAAGACTTTTTCTTAAATTTTTTTTCTATTTTCTCATCATCATTGGTTTGATCTAGATAAGGACATTTAGCTGCAAAATGACCAACTTTGCCACAATTGAAACATTTGAAAGGAATTTTCCCTTTATATTTCTTTGTCAACTTTCTTACCAAAAGAGCCTCTAAGGTATCAAACAAATCTAATTCACTATCTAAGTCTTCTTTCTTTTCTGCTTTAAAAGAAGTCTCTTTAGAGGTTGAAGCAGAGCTTCCTATCCTCATTTCATATGTTGTTAATATTCGTTGTAAATTGTCCAAGGTAAGTGAGTCAAAATGCTTCTTTTCTTGAAGAGCAAAAACTTTAGACTCAAATTTAGGATGTAAAGTTCTAATCACTTTTTGAACAACATTAGATTCTGCAATTGTTTCACCTAGACCTCTTCTTGCATTGACAACTTCATCTATCCTTAAGAAAAAATCAGGAATATTTTCATCATCCTTCATTCTCATTTCCTGAAATTGACTCTTGAGAGTAAGGATTTTGGATTGCTTAACTTTTTCATTTCCTTGATAAATGTTTTCAAGTTTTTCCCAAATTTCATATGCAGATTTACAATGCATGACTTTGACAAATACATATTTTTTCAAACCACACAACAATGCATGCTTAGCTCTTGCATTCATTTCATATTTTCTTCTCATCATGATCTGTAGGTATGGCATCAGGTACAACATATTTACTGCACATTGAGTTCCAGACATCAAGATCTAGAAAAATCAGATATGTTTCCATTTTGATTTTCCAAAACACATAATCAATGCCATCAAATACAGGAGCTCTTGTAATACATGAACCTTCAGGTGCAGGTGCCATAATAACAAACTTCCAAGACTAGAATCAATCCTAGGAGGTAAAACCTAATGTAGGACCCTACGCTCTGATACCACTTGTTGGAAGTGGAATTACTCAGAGAAGGGGGGTGAATCAGAGTAATATATTTAAAACTTTTATAAGTTGAAATGCAGATTTAAACTCCTTTTATTCTTAAACAATGGTGGCATGCAATGTAAACATATAGTTTTGAATGACTGTTTTAATGATAACAAATATAACAACTCATATCAAATCATATTATACATTGTTCATATAGTACTGAATGAACAATTTTTTATGCTTTCTTTTGCACAAAACAATTGACACACTTATGGCAGAGTTTCGCACATTGAACATGAGCAAATGAATTATGATCTTGGCAACAACTTGAAACTGTGAAAAGTATCAGAGCATTGCATGAACAACTTTACAAATAACTAAAAGAAAGATTATATGCAAGATAGACACAACCACAAAAGAGAGACACAAAAAAATTTCCAAGTAGAAAACCCTCTCGAGGTAGAAAAACCACTCCAAAATGCCTTGTAGGCTTAAATCCAAATCGTTTACAATATTTTCAGAGCACCAACTCAAATGATAATGTGGAGCACCAACTCCTATAATAAATTGAAGCACCCACTTCAAATTAGAAATACCAAATTCATCCAAAACTAATAGTATTGCAACCTATTAGGACCTTATAACTGCAATGACTGTCTACAGTCACAAAATCACAATAGGATACAAAATGATTTTTCAATATTGCCCAACTCATAATAATCTTTGTAATACAACCAAAGATGAAAACAATATAAACCCTCTTCTCTTTTTTACATAATAATATCACAATAATAAACAATACTCTGTTCAGACTATATCTTCTCATCACCATGTCATGTGATTTTTCCGAGTATATATACAATAATTTTATAAACAATTATTATTTTCCAAAACCTGTATCCAATAACTAGGGTTTTTATAAACTGGCAAGAACAATGTTGTTTAATCATGATACCCATCAAGGGTTTTAAGAATAACCACAGAAAAATAAACGATATGTCAATGAAATGCCACTATAAAATGAAACCCTTGAATTTAAACTCGGGTTAATGAAAAACTACAACTAATCTTTAACAAGTTTCTAATCTTCAACAAATCTCTTAATCCATAAAATCAATAATTTGTTTGAAACCAGCATAAGTACTTCCAAACTGAAAAACCAAATACCTGTCAAAAATTTACCATCTGACTGTACAAATTCTTCATAACGGTCTCACTGAAGTTCGTCTAGCATTCAGCTTCAAAACCAGCTACAAACAGTAATCCCATATCCTCCATGGTGGTGTTGTTATTGCCTTAGAGTAAAACAAAAACAACAAAGTGATTTTCCCTAACTTCTTTCGAAAGCCTTTAGTCTGCCCTTTTCATCTTTTGATAATATTTGGAGTCAGATCCATCATTAATCAAGCATAATGATTTTTTTTAAGTCCGCCAACAATCATTGTTAACAATACACAATAATAGTTGTCGACTTTTCTAATTCAAATACCTTGCAAACATTATAAGGCCGACAACAATCATAGTAATTCCAATGAAGTATGTTATACTCGGTGAAAAATAATGTTAGGCCTGATAAAAGAATCAAGCTTGGTGTAATATGAAGTGTATTCGGTGTACAATGTATAAGCTCGATAAAACCAACTTTGGAAACATTCAAATATAGTATGCTTGGCTAAGACTTGGAGTATTACAATGTAGACTAAATCACTTGTGAAGAGCCCAAATGATTCAAAACAAAGCCAAGAATGGTTATACCACAAAGTCATCAAATATAGCATATTTTGCTATAAGAAGAAACAAACCATTCTATATACCATTGTATGAAGTGATATGGTAAGCCCAAGAAATACTATTGCTTATTGTCTTTTGTAAACAGAGGCAATAAATATATGTAATATTTTTCAAAGATGAACTCCATGTAATGAACCAACTCATGAATACAAAACTAAATGTGTATCAATACCAGGTATAGCATGAAATATAGCTTGAAAGAGCCTTGTATATGTCTGAATAGAATCAAGTAAGAACTGAAAAACATCATGCCAAAATGAGTCCAATCTGACTCAGTATCAAAATGATATAATGATCAAACATATAAGATGATATCACCTGAAATCCAATACCAAAACCTGAACACCTGTAAAGCAAGATAACCTTTATCTACACATGAAGCCCAACCTGATCAGTACCACAAGATATAACAAATTTGAATGTAAACCAGAGCCATAATACTATCCATAGCCAAGGTACTGAATGCCAAAACAGGAATAGACCAAGAGTAAGCCAAGACTGAATCAAGTATCACAATGTCAATACCAAAATGCCATGAGTCATAATATCAAAGTGTCAGAACTAAACCAATGAACATGCCAAGACCAAAGTGCCATATTATCAGTTTTGACATCAAGGACAAATATGCACAAAGAGAAAGTCAACACCACACCATTAAGATGACTATTTTTCTTGGCTCAACGTTGGTTATCCTAAGTGGTTGGTTTGTTGCAGCCTTGATGATGTAGGTTGTGTCTTTTCTTACATAAGGGTTCAAGGTCCTGGTCAAAACCTAGGTGTAAAGGGTTCAAGGTCCCTTCATAACCTTTTTAGAAAATTGTGTAGTCTTTTTTTTTGTTTGGTGTTGTTGCTAATGGGATTTTATTGGCTTGCAAATTATCATTTTAGCAGCATGCTTTGCTTGGAAAAGGTTTCGTGACCCTTCAAAACCTATATGTAATGGGTCTCAGGTCCCATCAAAACTTATGTTTCCTCTAATCAAAAACATATTAAACTTGAATATTTTTCCTAGATGAGTGGCATGCAAGCTGTAGGGTAAAATATCACTCTTTCATAGAACATTCTATATCAAAAACCCAAATTATCCATTAAACTTCACAATTGAGTGATCCAAAGGTAGATATACAAGAATTCATCACCAATATTCAACATCAAGGTGAACAAACACATGTATGTTGTAAACAAATAAAGGAAAGTGATATAGAGGAGGAGGATGTGGAAAATAAAAGCAAAAACATGTTGACAATGTAGGTAATGAGGGTGCAAAATAGGTGGTAAATTGGTTTATCATTTTCTAAGGAACTTGTATCAATTGGACCATTTGTCAATCTGCATAATTTTTAAGATTTATTAGATGCAACATGAAAGGAAACTTGCAGCCATCTAATGACAATTTTCACATAACCCAAAAGAGAAATCTATGAAAATAAGTACTTAGAATCCATATGCAAGATAATAGACAACATACCCTAGGAAAATGCTCAAGAGGGAAAAACCCAGTCTCCAAAAGCATCCATCACCTCATGTATTACTCAGTAATAAACATTACAATACTTCAAAGCCTCCATGAACTCCATGGAAGCATCAAGCCCTCAACAAGAACTCCATGTGAACAAGCATGTAACCACACATCCCATGACATGCTTCAACCCTCACAAATGCTAACAAGAGCTAACCTACCAAATGACCAACCTTAAACAACTACCCATGTGGTTGCTTTTATAGAAACAAGCTCCCACAAAACCACCAAGTGGTATTATATAAAACCATGTGACTAAAACCATAAGATTACAAAACCATGTCCCCACATTTAATATTGGGTACTTTATTTAAATTACTTTCCCCAATTACATTTTACAACTTAACTTATGTCTCAATGTTACATACAACATAAAGTAGCCCCAAGAATATTAACTCCTAGTGATGCACGTACTTCTAAATCCCCTAGGTGTACCACACACATAATAATAAATAATTACATTATAATTTTATGCAAGGTGTACAACACCTAATTCCCAACACAACAATGTATTTATATGTAGCTTCTAATGTTGATTGAATTCTCCTTTTGAATAAAATTACATATAATACATTATCCACACCTATTCTTAACCATCACCTAGTCTAGAATGGTCAAAGGTAAATTTTGGCCGCTAAATAAGACACCTATTTACCACTTTGTGGTGAGAATGAGGTGTTAAATTATTATTGACTAATTGAGCATTAAAACAAGTGATGTTTAAGTAGGATGATTATTCACACACCTTAATTAAGAACAAAGTGCATTATAGCGAATAAACCATAACACTGAAAACAATGGGATTGAGGTTGTATGCCCAAATGAAAATATTCTAAGCTTTCAAAAAAGTGTAATACTTTCTTATAATTTTAAATTACTATTTAGATGCAATGGTCCAAGAAAAACAAAAATCCAAAGCAAGGCCATGTTACTAGTGTTGTCCCTTTAGCAAATTACTTACAATTTTAGTTTTCTAAAATTGTTTAGATGTTACTTATATATTTTCCAAATTGTTTGGATGCAATGCTCAAAGAAAAGAAAACACCCAACACAATGCCACTAGGTTGGTCTCTTCACTCATTTGATTATAAATATATCACTCTTTATTATTTGTACACATGATTTTCAAATATATTGTTCTAATGAAATATTCTAGTCAAAACAATATAGCATGGTTGTGGGCCATCTTTTTTTGTCGGGGACAATTTAGGTGTGTTTGTGATTGATGCATTTAGAGTTTCCCCATACCTTTATGGATAAATAATAGATCAATGTTGGGTAGTTGGATACATGGAAATGATAGTTGGGGCCCTAGGGTAAGATCCTAACAATTATGACCATCAAGTCACTTTACACATTCTATTGTATGCATTGAAATTGAAACTTGTGTTTGATAGACAGTAGAGAATCACTAAAGAACAATTGGCCTCACTTTTGAGCCAAATTTAGTTATGACAATATTTTATTAGATTTTTTTCTTTTAGTAAAAAAAAAATATTTTTTTGGGATGAATATTACCTATTTAGTTTTATTAAGACAAAAATATTATGATATTCACAAAAATAAGGTGGTAGAGAGACACACCTACAAAGTCCAATTGAACAAATTCCAAACAAAAGATGAAATAACAAATAAAAGTTTAAGCCCATCCAAAGCCTAACCAACTACTACATATCCAAAAGGAGGGGAATCTTTATCATCTAGTTTTCCCCAAACATTAGCCCCTAGCTTGTGAGAGTGTCTTCTTCTTCTTTAGGAGAGTTGTTTGTGAGTTGTTGAAGCTAAAGCTAGCCAAGGGAGCTTGTCCAAATCAACACCATCTCCTATTCCACAAAAAAGAAATAGAGGGCAAGAAGTGGTATTCCTAAAGATTCAAATGTTGAGAGTCACGACAACCACAAGAGTGGGAGCCATTGTCAAGTTGGATTTGATGAAGGTTGGCGACGCCCATACCTACGCCCACACGAAAGAGAGTTGTGTGATAAACTTCCTCCTCCATTATTCAACAACACAATAAAAGTTGAACATGTTTAAATGTGTGAAATCCTTTATACATGAAATCAAGATATGATAGTGGAAATCTAAAAACTCCATACTCTAATTTGTATGTTACTCTTAAATATTTATACATAATATACTAAAATTATTCTTATTTCCATTATAATATTTTTTATAAAGATTGAAGGCAAGTTAGGTATAACGAAAGATTAAAACTGCAAATGTTTAAACAAGAAAATTAGATTTTGAATTCAAGAGACACTACCGAACAAGACGGCTACAGCCTGCAGTACATTAAATGAAATTTATTCTCAATCATTGGTATCAGGCAAATTAAACTGGCCTGACAGTGTGGATGCCTTATTCACCTATTTTCATTACTTCTTTTTAATGAGACTGGTAATGCTGGTAAAGACAAACACCAGAATTGTGAAGGGTACAACACTTATTGTTGCATGCACTGATTATTATCTTATTTTCATATAAACGTTTTGGCATGAGGGCCTGCATGTGGCAGTGTCCCTACCATAGATTGTGATGTTAGCTGGACACTAATTCTGACAGATAAAAGCACAGCCGGAGATCTTGAATGCGGTGACAAATAGGGTGCCAGCGAGCAAGGCCACTGGGAGTTAAGTCTATAATCATGCTTAGAAATGTAATGACAATAACATTCTCATTATAGGAATTCATACGTAAATGAAAGAAAATTGCTTGCATGTAAGTTAGAGTTTTTCATATCATGAAATATAATTTAGAATACCAAACAAGAAAGGAAACACACTTATTTCATTCTCAAACAAAGCATTATGGTGAATCTTGAAGGTAGAAGACAGCAAAGCATTATGGTGAATGTTAGAAGGTAGAAGAAAGCAAAGGAGAAGGTAAAGAAGTGAAAGGAGTAGCATGGTATAAAGGGAGAAATCTAGTCTCAATAGAAAGGGAAGTGCAAGACATTTTAATGCTAATGAAACATAATGGTAGGTGCTAAGAAAATGGATAAACATGGGTAATGAATCAAATAATTTACAAGAGTAGTAATGGGAAACAAAGGATTAATTTAAGCCAAAGAAATAAATTATGTGCTCAAGAGTGAGTATAGAAGAGATGATAATAGAAATGGGTATTATTTAGCTTTTCATTAAGAGAAGTGCGAGAAATGGTAGAAGTCATTAGTAAAGAGAGGAAGAAACAAGGAGTGAGTTGATAAAATGAAGGTGGCTCATAGAGTGAATTTTTAAGTATGGTGATCCTAGTGACAAGAAAGGGGGGAGCTCTAAGAGTTTGGATGTGTGAAAAGGTTTAAATGTGAAGAAAACTAAAAAACAACTCTTAATTTGAAACCTTAACAAGAGCAAAAACAAAAATGGGTTGTTCTATGTAGGAGCTTGTATGTGTTTGAAGCAACAAATAAAGGAATGGAAATGGAAGAGGGAAGCTCTCGTTTTAGACATGATGCATAAGAAAGAAGAGGAGTTAGGAAGATGAAGTTGTGTTTCTAAAGTTTGAATTATATTAGAAAATAACGGGTTTCTCAAGGAGTTGTGTAAGAAGGTTGAGTTCACCAAAATATAATAAAAATAAAACTTTTACTAAGTGTGTAATATTCTCTTTTTAGTTATAATGTAATTTTCTTATTCATTTAAAATCTAAAACCAATAACAATTACAACATTTAAGTCAATATTTTAGATTTTAGACAACGATAAATTATCATTAAAAAAGAAAAACACTTAAACAAGAAAAATAGATTTTGAATTCAAAAAACACTACAATGCATAATTATATATAAAACACTAGTATCTAAAATAAACAAAGTAATAAAAAACAAGTGTAAGAAGATGGCTTGAAGTGACATGATCTTGGTTTGGTGTGGTATATGGGCATGGTACCACTAGCCTTTTTAACCCAACCAATCCAGATATTTGAGTCCTAGACTATTGTAACCCAACTAACACTGGTAGAGTATCACTAGCCTAACATGTTTACATAGACTTCCACTTATCGTCTATTATTTTGTTTATATATACTCTCAAGCTATTCAGTGTCAAGAATATATTTTTGTGTGTTGTTGTGCAATGGAGGAGGAGGGTTATCAAAATAATGGCAATGGGTTGTTGCACATCCTAATGTTCTTGTGGCTTGCCCACAATAACATCTCTTCTTACACAGAGCTCTCCATAAGGCTTGCACAACAAGGCACTAAATTTTCCTTCTTTTTAACACCATTGAATGTGTAAAAGTGGCCTATTTTAAAGCTAAGAGAGAATATTCTACAATTAATAGTTCCATGTCAATAGTAAGGTCCTAATATTATGGTGTTCATATGAGCAAATAATTTAAGAGTGAAATTTTATATGGTGGAAATTTATTAAAAAATCATTAGTAGGGAAAATAATATAGTGAGTTATCTTAAGTTTTAGGTTACCTAAGTAGGTTTTGCACTGAAAAATATTTTTAATCAGAAATTGAAACTTTAATCAAAACAATGGATTTGAGTACAATAACCTATAAACATACACTATTGAAAAATTGAATAGTAAATACTTTAAAAACTATCATTTATTAAATTGAAATTGAATTATACTCAAACATTGTTCTTTTGCATTTTTTATTTTGTTATGAAGAGTCATGTGCCCAAGATCTCTTTTATAGAGTAAGAAAGTCTTTTGGACTTTACACTCTTTTGGCTCAATTGAAGCATCAAATTTAGTAGAATAAATTTTTTATAGAAAAATTTAAACAAAAAGTTAAATATATAGAAGACAAAGCATTGTATTCTAGAAACAAAGACAACTTATCTTCATGAATTTAGAATCCCTCTAAATACATGAAAGATAGAAGAGTCAAATTCTTAGCTAAAAATAGGGGAAGTGGGAGGGGGAGTAAAACTTAGAGTTACTCGTGGTCAAGCTAAGGGACAAAAACACTAAAATTAAAAACTAATTTCTTGCACTTAGCTATAGGAGAACAACCAAGAAACACAATGAAAATTTAACTATCCCTATTTGCGAGGATGGTGTTCTCCATCAAATTTAATCTCCTAGTGTTTCAAACTTCCCTTTGTCCTAGGCTTTATCAAAATATTTTTAAAACAAACCCATTTAAGGGTATATAATAAAGAACGAGTTCTCCCTTCTTAACTTTATATTTGAGGAAATGATATTAAATGCCTATATGTTTAGAGCAATCATGAAACATTATATTTTCAAAGAGTGTGATATAACTTTAATTTCCGCAATATACTATTGCCTCCTCCAACATTTGATCTGTAATTTATGTCATCAATTTGTGAAGCCAAATAGCCTCACAACTAGCAAAAGAGATTGCTATGTATTAAATGTATCTACTAAACTCAATGCTAGTACTACCCACTTCCTACTGAACTAGGATATCACAACTAGCCTCAAGCTAAAATAAAAACCTAAAGTGATCTTCCTAGAACTAGTGTCACTTTCTCAATCAAAATCCATGAAGTCATACAACATTAACTCTCCATCTCCAACATATCTTAACCCATAAAAAAATATTCCCTTCAAGTATTACAACACATCTTTGCAACCATATAGTGATTTTTCCTTGACAAAAATACACTTACATGGATTAAACTAGGCTAATTAATTTAATAATACAACAATAAAAACATAATTAAATATGGATTAATCTGAGTAAGGAATTGATGATTGAAATGATATTTTTGGAAATTAAAATGCAATGGAATAGTGTACTTAGCTTCAAGAACAATGATGAACTATAATGTTGATGTCACATAAAATTAATCCACTAATGTACAACATGATGTCTTCTGTGTGTTCACTGTCTTGAAATTAGAATAGACTCAATTTCTTTAAAGTCAAATGAAAGCTCCTCAATATCAATCTTGAGCTCCATGAGAATAAATTGATCTGCAGGATTGACCTATATTCCATGAGAACAATTTGGAAAACTAGAGATTTCTACATCCAACATTACCTTAATCTCTAATATTTATTTTTGCACAAGGATATGAGCTATTTATAAATACCTTAGGGAAATCTCTAGATCACTACAGTTAAGTTCTCCTAGATCAGCCCCCTTGATGGTTGGTTTTACAACCTTGATGAATATTTGGAGAAAATATTCTCAAGCTTGTGATTTGCAAAGGGCCTAGATGCAAATTCTAATTTTGATGTAGATATGCATTTTAAGCTCCAAATCAAAATGTTCCTAGAATGATTTCTCCTTGTAATTGAACTTATGAACTATTTATATATTAAATGTCTTTAAATTTTAAGACATAACAATAAATCAAGAAAACATCTACTAAGTCAACTCATAATAACTAGTGGGAAAGGGAAAGGGAAAGAGTCATCAGTTTGAATTAAAAATTATAAGATCTGAGTATATCTCAAGCCTCTCAAGGTTGATCATAAGTATCATGGGATTGATCTAGGAAAATAAGGTATATATCCCAAGGTGTGTATCAAATGTATGTCATAATGCTCGTACAGTAAATGGTTAATAGTAGTGAATGTGTAGGAGAGTGTAAATGGATGTGAAATAATATCATATAAGAGTTGGGGAATGTACCAAAATTAACACAAAGGTGAGTTGCTTATCAATATATAATTGTATTAAAATAGTAAATATCAAAGTAGACCCAAAACTAAATTAAAATCAAAATTGGCATATGTGTGAGGTAAAATGTGTAAATGAATAACAATCTATCACACAAGTAATGAAACGTATTACATTGGAAGATTGAAGCACAAAACTAATCTAATTGCAAACGCAATCTATTACTAAATTTGTTCCATTGTTCTCTATTCTCAAGGATCCTCTAAATCATTAGTGCTCTCATATTTGTATATTGCACTATGACTGCTTGGATGACAACCTAAGAAACGAGATGTTGTAGAATGTAATATAATCTAAATTCCTACATGATATTGAATGTTGCAAATGATAATGGTGATATGACAAATGGATATGATGTTGAAGACTATGATGCAAATGTTGTATAAGAACTAAGATGATAAATACAATGCAACTATGAAACTAAGCCATGATTCTAAACTAGAATGATAAAACAATTCTAAATGTTAAGTGCCTAAATGTTCTATTCTCAAACTCTAAATGCTCAAATATTATTTACGCATAGTAAGTTTAATCAAAGATGGATTGCCAAATATTGTAGAATGGGCTTGTATTTATAGGATTTCCAAAGCATCTTGTGATGTGGCAGCAATCAACGGTCAAGATTTCAGCATGAGAGATGATTGGTGGAGATGGAAGAAGTTAGAAAGAATCATGGAGAATGTTCCATTGACCAAGGGCAACATACCAAGTGTATGAGGGAATAAAATGTGTGAAAGAGCCAAGTGTCCAAAGTTTGTTTTGGAATTGGTTGAGGATGATGCAATTTAAATATTAGACATATTTAAATTCATGTGACACTTGATGATGATGTGGCAAGAGGAAAAGTTGTAGACATGTGCTTAAATTTCAATTTGGGATTTAAATTTAGTGAAAAGATTATTAATTAAATAAAACAAACTATGTGAATTTGCTTATTTAATTAAATTTAGAAGAATGTGATTTTAGATTGTAGAATTAGAAGAGTGTGAACTATATAAATAAATTTGGAATTTATTTATAAGTAGACGAATTAAAGGAGTTCATTAATTAAATAACTTTTATTTAATTAATTAATTGTCTTGACCGATTTTAGGTGTATACAGTATATAAATTGCATCGTTACAATAATATAATGATCAAATTTTCAAATTTTAAATTAATTTTATAATGTAATTTAATCTATCCATCTTCAATTCTACATTTTTATTTTTTATTAATATTTAATATAAAAACTATTTTTTGTCCATGTCTATCAGAAAAAATTATATAATGGAACATAATATCGGTGAAGGATACTATGTTTCCTTGCAAGAATGCTCTATGTTATTTCAAGTTGAGTGAAGCATAAAAAAATATTTATAATATAATCATAAACATAAATGCTTAGATTTATATCTTTAGTGCTTCACTACCTTTACAAAAGAAAATTGTTTAGCCCATCTTTTGAATGGTTGGTATCAAAAAGCATTGAAGGTGGTACAAATGAAATTTTTCATTAATTATTATCATTGCCTTTTGTACAACTAATTATTTCCCATTAATGATGTTGTCTTTGATATTTTCTTTATTTGCATCTTTGAATAACTCATGAGTTGTGTGGAAGTGAAACATTAGGAGGTCACTAATTGGTCTTAAGGGAAGCCTCACTTCAAGAATTGGCTAGGGGATTGGAGGGCTCTTCATAATAGTGATAAGCCCCTATTGGCTAAGGCCCAAGGCCTCAAGACCTCTCTATCAAAACTTAAGTTAATGTCATATACATTTTAAATAAATTCTCTAATGAGACCAACACACAGAGCATGGGTCTTGTTACTACTAGGTATGCCATTAACTATACCTTGATAAGTTATTTATTACACCCATTAGAGATTTTAGCTAAGTTGACTTTCTTAGATCATCTTCTATAACTTACATAAATTTAAACTAGCTTGCATGAACATTACACTTCTCCATTTATATGTAAGTTATGGGTACCATTAACATTAGGAAGGCCCTTTTTAATTCAAGGGTAAAATGTAATTTTTAATGTCTCACACAAGTGTTAGTGTAAAGGCATAAGGCTATTTTATTACTTCAATTCTAATATTGTTTGTTTAATTACACAATTTAAACCAATTAACTAATATTTTAGATTAGAGATATTTCAATTATACTCATAAGATATCACAACTATCATCAACTAATTTAATTAAAATAACACCCATATAAATGTCATTATTGAGTTTGAGGATATTATAATCATGATTATATTACTACTTGAAATGCATTTTCCACTTGATTATAATTTCACTTGTTTAATTTTTGTATTTAAATTTCAAAAATAATTTACTTACACTTATAGCATCACTTTGAAAATTATCCCAACTAATTAACATTTATTACCCCTTCTCGACTATAATTAACCAGCCACCATTGTGAACAGCTCTCCAATCCCCTAGTCAATTCTTGAAGTGAGGCTTCACTCAAGACCAATAAGTGACCTCCAAATGTTAATATATAATTTTCTTAGCTACAAGAGGGACCCTTGGATATTGAAATGAAAGAAATCCTCTTCTAAAGTGGAAATGTTGAGAATTTGTTCCTCTTATATACTAGAGAAATGAAAGAAAATGATGTAAGACTTGACATGATTAACCAACTAACCAATAGCTATAGAAAATATATGAAGAGACTTCACCAATCATTGAGCTTCCAAGCAGGTAGCTTTACTTAGAGGCATATAATCATCCAAGAATTGAAGACGAGTGAGCGAACAAGCTCCTTTGACCAATCTAAAACCACTAATATTATTTTCTAACAAAATTTAGTTGCCAATCTTCCAAGGAACTCTTCCATAATGTTAAAAAGGAAGGGTGATTATAGATCAACCTGATAGATCCCCCTAAAATTTGAGAAAATCTAAGACGGAGTACCATTAACCAGGAAAAAGGTAAAATGGGAGATAAATAAGCTCTAACCCAATCAATCCAATCCTCAAAAAAATCAAATTGAGGCAAAAAATTACATAGAAAATCCAATCCATTAGTCATAGGCTTTGGATAAATCCAAACTAATAAACATAGAGGGATATTTCTAGGTATCCATGGAGTGCAAGGCCTCCTGAGCTAACACAGTCTCTTCATGAATTTGATAACCTGAGATGAATCCCCCTTGTTCTAAAGAAAATATCTTATGAAGAAGATATTTTAGCCTTTCTACCATAACTTTGGTTACTATTCTATATAAATTTTTACATAAAGCTATAGGTCTAAAGCCTAAAATGTCCTCTAGTTCAATACCTTTAGGAATAAGAGCTATAATTTTTTCGTTAATTTATTTTAGCATTGTTTTTGTTGTCCATACCTCTTCCACCACTTGAAGGAGATCCCTTTTAATAATGTCCCAAAACATTTGATAGAATTCAATTGGGAATCCATTTGGTCTTGGAGTTTTCCCTTCTTTAGATGAAACACCGCTATTTGCAATTCACTTTCCATAACTGGAATGTTTAGCTTTGCATTATCTTGGTCTAAGATAATTCTAGGAAGGATCTAACATAGTGTGTTGGTCTATCTCATCCGAAGGTTGGGTTGTAAATAAGTGATGAAAATAATACTTAGCAATTTTCTACATACCTTTCAAAGTGTACTCCTTCCCATGTTTCATAGTTAGAGCATTTATGTGGTTATGAGCTCATCTAGTCAACAAGGATTTAATAAAGAAGTAAGTAATTTTACCCCATGTTCTTTTAACCACTAAATTCTAGATTTTTTCCTCCACATACTTTCTTCTCTAGTTTTCCATTCTTGAAGAGCAAATTTCAAAAGGAGTTCTTTTTGAAGCAAACCATCATTACTTCTAAAGGTTCTAAGGTTCCAATTGAGCTCTTCTTGCTGATCAAGGAGATATATTTTCCTCCTTGATGTCTCCATATTCAATCTAGTTCCAATTTTTCAATTTGACATTAAGATAATTTAAATGTTTGGCAAAGGAGAACATGTGTGTTCCATACTTGGGTTTTCCTTCCAACTACCATTGTTGAATGAGTTGACCTATATTTTCATGTTGGAGCCACATCAATTAGAACCAAGATGGGGCATGATACAAAATTGATTTACCCATCTCCAAACAAACTGGCTAATAATCATAACCAATGTTGTTTGGAATTCGAGTCTTAGGGATGTACTCCTTTAACCGCCATTCTTCAAACAAAAGGAATAAGTCTAGATGTTCTAGGATGCATTTTGGGCCTTGTCTTTTAGTGGACCATGTCGCTAAAACCCATTACTAGTCGAAACATCCACTAAGTTAAGAGATTGTATGTATCTAGCCATATTGAATGAGCTTGAATCTAAGTGTGATTCTTAGGATGGTATTGAAATCTCCTCCAAGGGTAATAGGAATATAAGGATAAGAACAAATCATATAATCAATATACTGCCATTGCAACATCTTTTCTTCTATGATACTAGGAGTATAAACATTTATAAATAGAAACCGTTGGTCTTACTCTTCCACTATAGACTGAACATTCATTGTGTCTTGTGTGTTATGTGTATGAAATTTGGGACTCAATGATGTCCTCATTATCTTTGTTATGATTTTCTTGTTGGAGGCTAATAAACTTAGGGGAGAGGACCCAGGAGTTGAGCATGTTTCAATAGTTGTGATAGTAGTTGTTTATATAATGCCCAATAGTTGTGACTTGACTACCCATAATTAAACAAAATGTATTCCTTTGATCTAAAAAGCAACCAATCATGTGATGTCACATCATCGCTCAACTATCCATGATGTGAATGCACAAGTATTGGTCTCACTATTTTTGGGGGCCTTTTTGGACACCTTGACAAAAAGCATGCTAATGTGGCATCATATCTGATGATGTGGCCCTGAAATGAAAGTTATAAGCAGGGAACTTGCTAGGTAAGCTGTTGTAAAAAATTAGGAGTGATTTGAAATTTCCACGTAGGATAATTAGAAGCACGAAATTAGGGTACACAACTATTGGGTCCTCTCCCCTATTGCTATTGCTACCATCAATATTCTCGTGAACAAGATTTTGTGTTGTTTTCTTTTTCTTTGAAATAATAAAATGATCCTAGGGTTTCTCTTATACTCTATGGCTTTTAACTAGACAACCTTTCAACAAGTGTCAATACCTCATGACAAATCCAACGACAAAAGAGTATATTTTCATAATCCACCACATGATCCCAATGATCCTCCACCTCAAGAGAAATCCTAGTTGGCAAAAGTTTACTAAGATCAATAAACACACAAATGCACTCGTAGATCATTTGTTCCAACTATAATGAGGAGTATGTCGTTGTCATGTGTATGTGCCAAGAGTGTCACCAATTGCAATGAAAACTGGGTTATTATAGTATTCCACATGGAGCCCAAACCACCTCACCCATAGAGGAGCCATAAAAGAAAGTTCATTGTCTACCTTAAGCATCTGATGTTAGGATTTCATAAAAAAATTGCGCTTCCAAAAAAAACCCTTGGCCCCTGTTTGAAAGATAAATTTTGTGTCTTCCATTGAGACAAAAAATATTAGAAAGTATCCATTTGAATAAAACAAAGATCATAAACTCACCTTAAATTATTTGTCTTCTGTTGAGACAAACAATATTAGAAAGTATCCATTTGGATTCACAAGATCATAAACTGACCTTTTTGTGTGTAAGAACTTCCTAATCTAGTCTTTGAAAGTGATCAATTAAAAATAGAATCCGGATAACTGAACAATCAAATCCTCAATTCTCAAGTTTGTGGATCCCACCTTCCACCTTGAACAAAGTTATCATTCTTGACAACTACATGACATCTTGATGATAGATTACTCGAAACATTGAACAATCAAAACCAGAAATCATTGCAAAGAACTACATGACACTCCAGTACCGAACATGACAGCTACAGAATGCAGTACATTGATGCATTGAAGAGACACTACCAGTACCAGACATGACAGCTACAGAATGCAGTACATTAATGCATAGTTGTCGTATTTATTCATTCATTCGACTAGGCAAGGGACCAAAATATTCTGTAATATCGATCGAAGGCAAGACAGCTAGGTACAGCCTGCAGTACATTAAATTAAATTTATTCCCGAAAATCGGTATTTTGCGTGCAAATTCAAGTGTCCCGTCCGTGTAGATGCCCTATTCACCCATTTTCGTTACTTCTTTTTAACGAGACTGGTGAAGGCAAGATGAGCAAAACACCAGAATTGTGCAGGGGATTTCTATTTCATGCTATTTTTATGCAAAGCCCTCTTATGGCAAGTTCAATGCAGACGTGGCAGTGCCCCTACCAGAAATTGTATAAACTGGAGACTGTAATTCCGGCAAATAGAACCACGGCTGCAGATCTTGAATGCGGTGAAAAATCGAGTATTAATTCTAGCACAAAAGTAAGGTCGATGGGAAATATTAATGTCACCGGTTGGAATTGCTGTTGTATTTGTCAGACAGTCAATAAAGAGCGCAATAAAAGAGGTTCAGTCCACTTCCAGTGAATTATTTCTTGTTGACAGATTTAATTAGGTTTATATCATTATGTGTGCAATGTAAATTATATATTTTGGATTGAAGGGTACAGAACTTATTGTTGTCACATGGCATTACAGAGACTTCTTGCTTCTCTTCTATTTATTTGTACTTTAGCTATATCAGTGTCGAGAATACATTTTCCTGTGTTGCTGCGCAATGGAGGAGGGGGTTTCTCGAAGTAATGGCAATGAGCCGCTGCACGTCCTAATGTTCCCGTGGTTAACCCACGGTCACATCTCCGCTTACGCAGAGCTCTCCATCAGGCTTGCACAGCAAGGCACTAAAGTTTCCTTCTTTTCAACGCCGCTAAATATAGCAAAGATCAAGCCCCTGTTTGCGAGCCGCCAGGTCCCAAGCATTCAGCTACTGCAGTTGCCGCTGCCTAAAGCGGCAGGGCTTCCGCCAGAGATAGAGAACGTCTCAGACCTCCCAATGCATTTGATCCCTCTGTTTACCACAACAGCGGATGGATTAGAGGCCCCCTTCGAAAAGCTTTTGGCGGAGATTCGTCCGGACTGCGTGATCTACGACTTCGTGCAGTGGTGGGCGGGGAGAGCCGCCTCCAAAATTGGCGCAGCTTCTATCACTTTCTCTACATTTGGCGCCGCTTATGTTAGCTGGGCTATGCATCCCGTTTGGCGGCAGTACGCGAACGGACTTACGGCGGAGGATCTGATGGAAGAGCCAAGAGACTACCCCTCGCGGGCGGTCACATTGAAGCCGTATAAAGCAGTGAGGGATTTATTTTTCCACAGAGCCCCAGAACCAGGTGCTATCACTTTCCCCGAGCGCATCTTGCGTGGCATTGACGCCTGTGACGCCGTGGTTGTCAAAGCATGCGCTGAGCTGGAGGGCAAGTATGTCGAGTATTTTGGGAAGGTGACCGGAAAACCAGTTGTTCCTCTTGGCCCTCTCTTGTCCCTGCCCCAAAGAAAGGCCGACTCGGATTGCATTACGTGGCTGGACAAGCAGTTGGCAGGCTCTGTTATCTACGTGTCGTTTGGGAGTCAGTGCTGTTTAAGCAGGGAAGAGATTTCTGAGTTGGCACTGGGTTTGGAAGCCAGCAGGCAGCCATTCTTGTGGGCCCTACATGACCTTTCACATTGGCTCCCAGAGGGCTTTCTAGAAAGGATTGGCAAGAGGGGTGTTGTGGTGAGAGGATGGGTTCCCCAATGGGAGATATTGGGCCACCCTGCCATTGGAGGTTTAATGACTCATTGTGGGTGGAACTCTTTGATGGAAGTAATGAGTAAAGGATTGCCAATTATAGCTTCACCTATGCTGTTTGATCAGAGTCATAATGCAAGGTTAGTTGTAGAGGAATTGAAGGTAGGGGTTGAAGTTGGGCGAGGAAAGGATGGAGCATTTCAAAGGGAGGAGATTTGCAAAGCTGTGAGGGTGATTGTAGGTGATGAAGGGAGAGAGATGAGGGCCAAGGCAAGGGAAATTGGTCAAATGTTCAAGGACAAGATATTGAAGGATGGCGGATCTCAAGATCAGTATATAACTCAATTTCTTAAGCTCTTGTACCTCCTCAAGGCCAATGCATGGCTTAGAAAAAGCAAGGAAATCGAACATTAAGTATTTGTTGATAATAAGGTAGACAAATTCTCCATGTCATGTATTAGCTTTCTCCCTTTTTAAGAGTAATATACCTCGTCTTTATCTCCTAAGAGAGTTCAACACAAGCATCTTGCTCAAACTAAACAACTTTCGGAGTAGGATTCCAATCAACTTATTTATACTAAATATATGTTATTGTTATTTGAAGAGTTGAGAATAAATAAGGCTTGGATACATGGAAGAGAGTAATAGCACATCAATCTTTTTTAAAGTAATGATATGCCCTTGAGGTTTGCTTTAGTTTGAAATTTAAAAAAAATTGTTAAGACCTCTAGATGAGGGTGTGAATTTAGTACCATTTAACCTATAAACTATATTGAGACTTCTCAAGATAATATAATCATTACACAATTTAACAAGTTAATTATTCAATGGTATTTATCCTCAATAAATTTTGTTCTACATTAATAATCATGTTTTCTACAAGATTTTAAGAGTTTAAGGAATTATAATTCAACTATAACTCTTGTATATAATAGCATTTGCAATATTAATAGACAAAACAACCTAGAAATTGATGGTAAATACATAATAGTTTTGTAACATTTTATAAATTTGTTCATATGATATGTCACTAGATTGTTGTATTTATGAACACTTGTGAAAATATACATATCTTAATTTTGTCAATTTTTCTTTTAATTGAAAAAGAAAAGAAAAATATTAAATAAGAAGAATAAAACGATTCACAAGATGTATGTAAAAGTGGCCTATTTTAAAGCTAAACAGGAGAGAATATTCTACAATTAATAGTTCCATGTTTCATGCTAATAGTAATGTCCTAATTTTATGGTGTTCATCTGAGTAAGCTCTTTAGGAGCATAAAATTTTATATAATAGATGTTTACTAAAAAAATTATTAGTGCAAATAATATAGTAAATTATCGTAACTTTTAGGTTATGGTAAATACACACTCAAAATAAAAAATTAAAAATTAAAACTTTAATTAAAACAATGGATTTAGTATAGTAACCTCTAAACATATACTATAGAAAAATTGAGTAATAAATACTTGAAAATAATGTCTTTATTAAATTAAAATTGAATTATACTAAAATATTGTTGTATTGCATTTTGTATTTTTTTTCTAAAGAGTTATGTGCTCGGGACCTCTTTTATAGAGTAAGAGAATATTTTGGAATTTACACACTTTTGGTTCAATTGGAGCATTGAATTTAGTAGAAGAAACTTTGATAGAAAAAGTAAAGCAAAAAGTTAAATAAATAGAAAGCAAATCATTGCATTCTAGAAACAAAGACAACTTATCTTCATGAATTTAGAATCCCTCTAAATATATGAAAAGCTAGAAGAAGCCAATGCTAAGCTAAAAATTAGGGGAAGTGAGAGGGGAAGTAAAACTTAATGGTTCTAATGGTCAATGATCTGATTAGGATCTAGACTAATTGCGTATTTGAATGCTTAATTATGACAACTTAATCGAAATACAATTCATGCATACATTATTGAAACTATGCATTAAAATTGAAGGTGAAAAACATAATTGAGAAATAAGAAAAGAGAGAAAGTGCAAATGATCTGATAACGAAGTTTGCCACAAATGTGACTACGTCTCCGGGTCCGCTCCAATAGAGTGAGACTGATCTGATTAATCTCCAAAAATCAGTTACAAATGCACCAAGAGCACGTTGGCAGCATGAAAAGACTCCAACTTACAAAAAGGCTCAAAATAATCTCCTTAGAGAATCTCCCTGTTTCTCTGATTCACATCTTCACCACATAAACTTGAAAAATCTGAGTTAATCCACTCTCACACCTAAACCCCCTTTTTATACACAAAATATGCCTAAATAGGCTTAACCACCAAAAATTATGACTTAACCTCCTCTAACAACTCGTATACAACTCCTTTTGTTATTGAGGACCTCTTTTGTTTTAGTGGTTAGAATGGTTTTGTTTGCTTTTGGCTTTATTGGCCATTTTGTATTGCATTCGGCCTAAAATCACTCAACAAAACAAACCATGCCCTAAATATAATTAAAAGAGTTTCAGTGGTCTAACGGTTATACTATGTTTTGCTAATCACGTGGTCAGCGGTTCCAACCGAGCTGACCACGTTTTGATCTCATAGGCCGCAAAATAATACAACAAAAGAAATCCTTACTCTATAAATAATAAAGAAACCATCAGCAGCGTAACAGTAGGGCCGTTGGCTAGCCCGCAACAGGTCACGGGATTGAGACCCGTAACAAAACCTTTTATTAAACAAACGCTCTAACTGCCTCGCCAACCTGTCGAAAGAAGATGGAGGAAAAAGGGGCACGTGGAATTTTGTGGAGCTGCCACGTGTCAACACTTGATCCATTGCCGAAGACACGTCAATTCCACCTCAACAATGACTGCACTGCCACTTGTACGCTGACTCGGCCGCCACTGTACGCTGACTGGAGTGCGCGTATGCCACTTCACCTATATCGATGGACATGTGTCACAATCTGATTGGTTTGTACGTATGACTTGACTGCCACATGTCATGCTCTAGTTTGTCCATATCGGATTCCATACAGTACAGACTAATTGATGATGTCACCCTTGTACCATCAAGTCAACTAAACTTTGACTACCAATATCTCAAGCATATGACATCAGATTTCAACGAAACGAACGTTATCAGAATCATCTCGACGAGCTCTTCAACTTGATGTTTCTTTTGTCAATTTTCAAGGTGATCATTTCTTCCACTCCCTGGACGACCCCTGATGGCATTTTGACCCAAGGTTTGACTGGCCATAACTTGTGCAAACAGACTCCTTTTTGCTCCGTTCAAGTTGCGTTGGAATCAGGACGTCGAGCTCTTTCTGATGGTGCAGATTCTGGAGAGATATGATAAACTTCAAATTTCACTAAAAAATATCCATCGGATCATGCCTCCCCATTGAAGACCTTTTGGACCTCCAAAAGTGGCATTTATTCTAACATTAAGTGAGTACTTGGCCTCCCCACTTGTCCTGTATCCTCTATACATCTGTATACCTGATTCACAATCACAGCAAAGACTGCAACAACATTGTTGATCATAAACATCATTTTGTCACTTCCATAAGCATCTACATCAACTATCGTAGCCACTAACCAACAAACATTGACTAGCATCAAGATGAACAATAATGCAAAGATGAATGAGAATAAATCAATAACATATCAATCCTTCATAATAGAAACATTTTTACCCAAGGATTCATCAATGCTTTCAATCACCATTCCCTCATGTTGTACTGTGGGTGCATCCTGTGACATTTGACCCTGGTTAGCTACTCCAAGTTCCTATCTAGAACCACCTGTGCTGACAGACATAAGAGTTAAATCTTTACTTGCATTAATCACCCTCTTAAATTGCCTTGTGTTTGTAAAAGAACAATCAGTCTTAATCCTGTGAGAATGTATAATATACTATATGCCATCTTTAAACAAATGATAATGATTCTTTTCCCTATAGAAAATAGCTTTCCGATCATATAGATATGGGCTACCCAACACTATCCCACATATATCTAGTGGAACCACATCAAACTGTACTTCATCCACAAACTTACTAGTGATTGCGAATTTTAAAGTGCATTGTCTTGTTACTTGCAATTTATCATTCTAGCAAATCCATCCTAGTGGATAAGGTTTCTTATGCAATGTAGTTTTCAATCCCAAGTTCCTTACAACATCTTCAAAAATTAAGTTAACTTGAGAACCACTATCTATGAGTGCATCAATTTTAATGTTCTTAGCAACAACCCTTAAATGAAATAGCTCGTTCCTTTTCTTATCTTCAGAGACATCATTATCTTTAGAAGTAGAAGCACAACTATCAAAGGAAACACTGAAAGTAGGAGCTTTACCTTTCAAACCCATAGCTGCTATCTTAGTTTCATCATCAAAATCAGAACCAAGATCCAAAACAACACTTGTGGATTTCTCCTTACCCTTCTGTTTCTGATTCTATCTCTGAGCCCACTTAGGCTTCAATTCAGGATGTAACTTCCAGCAGTGATCTTCATCATGACCCTTCTTGTCACAATGAGAGCAAGAAAACTTGTCATCCTTCTTGACTGTAGTAGTCTTCTTTCCTTTCCCTGTCTCTGCATTCCTAGAGGATTTCTCTACAGAGTTATCATTATCAATGAAAAAACCCTTTCCCCTCGACTCTAAGTGTGTAGCTTGAACATACACTTCATCTAAATTACAAGGGTTCAAAACCAAAATAGAATGTCTAAGATATGAATGAAGACCTCCTATGTACTTTAACAAAGTATCCTGGGTGTACAAAGGTACATTTAATGCAATATCATTCTTTCTGAATTCATGGGTGTACTCTTGGACAATTTGACCTTTTCCTTGTTTAAACACTTGCCAATTCATCATTAATTGTTGCATGTGACATAAGGGATAGAATTGCTTTTTAAGAGAATTAATAAATTTTGACCAAGACAAATTGACTCTACCATGCTGTGAAATTTCTGTTCTAGTCCTACTCTCCCACCAAGTAAGAGCTGAACCTCCCAACCGAAGAGTAGCTAACTAGATCCTAGAAACATCATCAAAGAGATTTTGAACTCTACAATAGACTTCTACTTGCTGAATCCAGTCATCTAGTTTTTCAACATCTAATTCACCAAAATACTTTGGTAAGTCAAATTTTACTTCCAATTTTATCTTAGGCTTATGCCCACTCTTGAAAGGATTAAAAGAAATAGAATGAGGAGAAGGTGGAGAAGGAGAAGAGGGAGGAGAAGGAGAAGAGGGTGGATCTAGTTGTTTTTCACCATCTCCATGATGTTTCCCTTTCTTGTCTTTACGAGCATCTTGCTTCAATGAACCTCCTTCAAGTTCCTTCCGCTTTTGTCTCTCTTGGAAAAGTATGTCCACCTTAGCCTTCATCTTGAGGAATGCTCTACGAAACTCTTGCTCACTGATTTCTTCAGGAACCTCCATTCCAAACACAAACATCTTCAGAAAACTTCTTCGCTTCCCAATCTCAGGATCAAATTCTTCAAGCTTTCCTTCGCCCTTTTGAATCCTGGATCTTGTTAGCATTCAAAACAAATATGCAAAACTTGTTTTGCATTCAAGTTCCTTCTACTCTTGTCTCTCTTGGAAAAGTATGTCCACCTTAGCCTTCATCTCGAGGAATGCTCTATGAAACTCCTGCTCACTTATTTCTTTAGGAACCTCCATTCCAGACACAAACATCTTCAAAAAACTTCTTCGCTTCCCGATCTCATGATCAAATTCTTCAAGCTTGCCTTTGCCCTTCTGAATCCTGGATCTTGTTAGCATTCAAAACAAATATGAAATACTAGCCACCAAAAGCTTTGATACCACTTGATCTGATTAGGATCTAGACTAATTGTGTATTTGAATGCTTAATTATGACAACTTAATCGAAATACAATTCATGCATACATTATTGAAACTATGCATTAAAATTGAAGGTGAAAAACATAATTGAGAAATAAGAAGAGAGATAAATTGCAAATGATCTGATAACGGAGTTCACCACAAACGCGACTATGTCTCTGGGTCCACTCCAATAGAGTGAGACTGATCCAACTAATCTCCAAAAATTAGTTACACATGCACCAAGAGCACGTCAGCAGCATGACAAGACTCCAACTTACAAAAAGGATCAAAATAATCTCCTTAGAGAATCTCCATGTTTCTCTGATTCACAGCTTCACCACCTAAACTTGAAAAATCTGGGTTAATCCACTCTCACACCTAAACCCCCTTTTTATACACAAAATATGCCTAAATAGGCTTAACCACCAAAATTATGACTTAACCTCCTCTAACAACTCATATACAACTCCTTTTGTTATTGAGGACCTCTTTTGTTTTAGTGGTTAGAATGGTTTTGTTTTCTTTTGACTTTATTGGCCATTTTGTATTGCATTCTGCCTAAAATCACTCAAAAAAACAAACCATGCCCTAAATGTAATTAAAAGAGTTTCGGTGGTCTAACGGTTATACTATGTTTTGCTAATCACGTGGTCGGCGGTTCCAACCGCGTCGGCCACATTTTGATCTCATAGGCCACAGAATAATACAACAAAAGAAATCCTTACTCTATAAATAATAAAGAAACTATCAATAGCGTAACGGTAGGGCTATTGGCTAGCCTGTGACAGGTCACGGGATCGAGACCTGTAACAAAACCTTCTATTAAACAAACGCTCTAACTGCCTCACCGACCCACCGAAAGTAGATGGAAGAAAAAGGGGCACCTAGCATTCTATGGAGCTACCACGTGTCAACACTTGATTCATTGCTGAAGACACGTCAATGCCACCTCAACAATGACTACACTGCCACTTGTATGCTAACTCGGCTGCCACTGTATGCTGACTGGAGTGTGCGTATGCCACTTCACCTATACTGATGGAAATGTGTCACAATCTGATTGGTTTGTACGTATGACTCGACTACCACGTGTCATGCTCTGGTTTTTCCACATCAAATTCCATATAGTACGGACTGACTGATGATGTCACCCTTGTACCATCAAGTCAACTAAACTTTGACTACCAATATCTCAAGCATACGACATTGGATTTTGATGAAACAAACATTGTCAGAATCATCTTGATGAGCTCTTCAACTTGATGATGCTTCTGTCAATTTTCAAGGTGATCATTTTTTCCGCTTCCTGGATGACCCCTGATGGCATTTTGACCCAAGGTTTGACTAGCCATAACTTGTGCAAACAGACTTCTTTTTGCTCCATTCAAGTTGCATTGGAATCAGGACGTTGAGCTCTTTCTGATGGTACAGATTCTGGAGAGATATTAGAAACTTCAAATTTCACTTAAAAATATCCACTAGATCAGTCAATTTAGAGGATAAAAACACTACAATTAAAATATAATTTATTGCACCTAGCTATAGAAGAACAACAACCAAGAAGCACATCAAAATTTTATTAGTCCCTATTTGTGAGGATGGTGTTCTCCATCAAATTCAATCTATGAGTGTTTAAAACTTCCCTTTTGTAATAGGCTTTGTCAAAATATTTTTGAAACACCCACTTAAGGGTTTTTACTAAAGAACTATTGCCCCCTTCTTAACTTATGAGGAAATGCTTTTAAATGCATATATGCTTAGAGTGATGATGAAACATTATATTTTCAAAGAGCTTGATGTAACTTTGATTGTGACAATACACTATTACCCCTTCCAACATTTGATTGTAATTTATGTCATCAATTTATGAAGCCAAGTATCTCACAACTAGCATAAGAGATTTCTATGTATTATGTATCTACTAAATTCAATGCAAGTAGTATTTACTTCTTATTGAACTAGGATATCACAACTAACCTCAAGCTAAAAGAAAATCTTTAAGTGATCTTTCGAGAACTTGCATCACTTCCTCAACCAAAATCCATAAAGCCATACAACATTAAATCTCCATGTCCAGCATATCTTAACTCATAAAAAACTATTCCCTTCAAGTATTAGAGCACATCTTTGCAGCCATATAGTGATTTTTCCTTGGAAAAAGTACACTTACATGGATTAAACTAAGTTAATTAAAATAATACAAACAATAAACACATAATTAATATAGATTAATTTTTGGTAGGAATTGATTATTGAAATGTTATTTTTGGAAACTAAAATGTAATGGATTAGGGTACTTAGCTTTAGGAACAATGATGAAGTATAATGTTGATGTCACATAAAATCGATTCACAAGTGTACAAAAAATGATGTATTTGGTGTGTTCACTATTTTAAAATTAGAAAAGAATCAAAATTTCTTCTAAGCCAAATACATGCTCCTCAAGATCAATCTTGAGCTCCATTAGAATGAATTGATATGTAGGGTTGACCTATAACCCATGAGATCAATTTGGAAAAATAAATATTTCTACATTGATCATTGCATCAATGTTTAATATATATTTTTGCATAAGGACATGTGTTATTTAGAAATACCTTAGGGAAATCCCTATATCTCTAGGGGTAAGTTCTCCTAGGTCAACCCCCTTGATGGATTGGCTTTACAACCTGGGTGAATATTCAAAGACAACATTCTCAAGTATAATAATTCCTATATGCAAATTCAAATATTGATGTAGATATGTTCATTTTAAGATCCACATCAAAATGTTACTACAATTATTTCTCCTTGTAATTGAGCTTATGAATTATTTATATATTAAATGTCTCTAAATTTTCTAAGTGAAGCTATGGAAAATGATTGAAACATAAAAAAGTAGAAAACAAAAAGCAATGCATACAAATAGCTATACCTCTATACCCTTGAATCTTCATGATTGCGCTACACAAGCTTCGAACCCAAGAAACTTGCTGATTTACTCTCTTGTTCACTAATGTGGGTCGCTCAATGATAATTCCAACATAATCTAGATATCACTCAAGACTTGATGAGAAATGTAAGGTGAGAGCCTCTATTTATAGAAAGACTCAAATGGATTGAGGGATAAGATATTTCCACAAGATCAAGGGCTCATGTTGAGAGGTGTTCTCAAGCAAAAGAAAAAGGATAAGTGTCATGTGAGTGAGTGAGCTTGGTTGGAAATGATTGGAAGGGATAAGGTATATTTTAAAATTGGATTTTATGGACAGGAGAGAGATAGCCCTATACAAAGTCAACTCAAAGAGTGGCGTTTGTCTTTAATGGATTAAATGAGATGGATGTGGGCATTTATTGGATTGATGATAGAGCAAGCATGAGAGGGGAAATGATATGTGGCATTGGAGGAATTCAAAATTGGAGAAAAAGGATAAGTGGCTATTAATGAAGAGGGATTTAATTAATTAATCTAGGATTGATTAATTAGTGGCTTTTGAGTCACAAAATACTAAGGTTGTGTTTAAATAAATAATCTAACCTTAGTTGGGAGGATAAGATAGAGTTGTGCTAATTGTTTCATTATCCTTACTTCTTTTTCTGAGAAAATCCATTATTCTTTCTATCCTTGTTCTTTCTCAATTATTTTCCTACCCTATTTTAGGATCTGGTGATGTTCTTGTTTGGTGGGGTGGAAATTTTCTTCCCCTTCTAAACTCTCTTCTTCTACTAGTACCGCATGTTTTTCAATATTTAAACCTTGTCTAGTGACTATTACTACTTTACCCTTTTCTATTGTTATAAGGTCTTTGTGGTACTCATCTCTAGTGCTACCTTATTTTGTGGTGTACCCTTCATCCCTTCCTACCTTTCGACATCTCCTTTTTCCTCTTCCAGATTCTTGGGTACCTTTTGGAGAAGTCTTGATCCTTTGTTTGTAATGGATCTTTATGGTTTATTAGTTTGAGTTTATGGTGATGTGATTTTGTAATACTGATGTGCCTTTTCACAATTAAAGGCATTGTGATCTTATTGGCTATAGAATCCACATTATTTTCTTCTTTCCCCCTAGCATTCAGTTGTAAACTGCACCAATTTTTTGCAATTGAAACAGGTAGCATTTGCTCTCCTTCCTCTTCCTTGACCTTGACCTCTTCCTCTGCAAAATGAACCATTTTTATTATATTGCTCCATATTTTAGCTATTGTTTGTATTTCCTTGGTTTTATTGCTATGGTGGTATTCTATATCTAATATTTGGTGCATGTAGTTTTCTTTTCGCCAGCCCCTTTACATATGCTAGTGTATGCTACTCTTGATTGCTTACTACAGTAGAATATTCTCTTAACCAAAATAAAAATGATGGATATTCTTCAATATCATGGTCATCCCACTCTCCACACATTCCACAGTAGATTTAACTTACTTTCTTGGGTATTATCTAGAGGTCTACATGTAGCACATTTTCTTTCTTTTCCCCTATTTATTTGGGACATTCATTCCTAACATGACCTTCTCTTTCGCATTAGGTGTGCCATATGTTAGGCCTAGGTGTATACATGTCTCTTTTGGCCATTATGTCTTGTTGGAATCTTAACTATTCTACACCAAGTCTAAGTTTTTCCATTTCTTTATTTTCTCTTTCTTTATCTTATTTGAACTATGGCTAGTTTTCAATCCAATAGGTGAATGTAAACAATTATGGATTTGTGTTGAAGTATCTTCTATCCAGTATTATTCATAATTCCAACAAGACTCTGGAGATAAGCCACTGGAACTTTTATTTTTCACTTAGAGGTTCCTCTAGGCATCTAACAACCTCTTCGAATATTTTGTCAAAGTCTTTGATTGATTCATCTTTGTGTTGTATTAGAACTTTCCTGGAGTTTACTTACCCCTTCTGTAGGTAATTTTGGTGTAGCAAAATTTTCTAGGAAATCTTTCTTGACTATATCCCAATCTTTATTATGGTTTGGATAGTTTTTCTAATACCATTATAATGTTTCTCCATGAATCGATCCTATAAAGTCAAATAATTTGATGCCATTTCTAGTTAGGCTTTGTCTCTACCATAAATATTATAATATGAACACATTCTCAATTGCTTTAGTTGTATCCTACCCAAACATGGGTAATTTTATTGTGGTATTAATTATTGGTTCTTCTTCCAAAACACTATTTGTGTATCCTATATCATTTTTTGTTTGCTTGATGTATCTATATTGTTTCCTTCTTCTATGCTCTATTGTCTTAATTTTTTTTCTACTTCTTATGTTGAGATTATCCTTGCTTTTATTGGCATTAGGGGTGACTCTTGGTTTGGGGGTTGCATCTATTCAAAGTTGCTCTCCATTCTTGAAGGTGTTTGTTTATTTGTTAGTGTCATTTGATTATGAGATGGTGTTGCTTCGTTATAAGGTGTCAACTTTATAGAATCCTCTTTATTTTTACTGCATCTTCACTCCTTACTTTTAATACACTTCTTGTTACTAATTAATCCAAATAATTGTCATTAAATGATATATTCCAAAGTTTTTGTATTGTATTTTCTAGTAATGGCCTATCTTCATTTATCTCTAGTTGGATATGTGTCCATTTTGGATGTGTCATTGGTGCTTTATTCATAGGAGGTGTCATAATTCTTAGTACCACTTATTCCATTTATTTTTTGGAATTTCCATAACCCTCAATTTCTTCTTCTATATTTTAGATAATTTGGTTTATTCTATTTATGATATTACCTAATTGTGAAACCTCTTCCTTATCTCCTATGGTAGCATCATCTATATCACACTCTTCTTCTTCGATAGCACCCACATTGGAATGCTTAACAACACCCTTAATAGTGTGCTCACTCTCATTATTCTAGTTTTCTCTCACAACCTCTAAGTTTTGTTCCTTTGTCCTTTTCTCTAACTCTTCCATTCTTTTATGGTACCTTTGTTATCTTTCCTAAATTTTTTTTAGTCTCCTTTCTTCTGCATTCATTTCCATCCCTAAATTATTTCAAGTATCTCTCTTTTTCTTTTTTTATCTCCTACTCTCATGTGTTTTCTAGGTCCAAACTTCTATTATTATTTCTATATGTATCTTATATTTGGAAGAAAATATTGAACAGTTGCATCTTTTTGTGGATCTTTTCAGATCCCCCCCTCTCTATTCTTCATCCCCTAATGGCCCACCCCTCTCATAGAGGTGTCCCTTAGGGTCTAACAAAAAATTTTGGTAACAATTTTTGTCCTTTTATGCCTATACTTTCTTTATTGTTCTCTCCAGGGTCCCAAAAATGGAACCAATATTCGCAAGAAGGTTAGGGAAGTATAGTCTAGATATTTGTACCCCAATACTCATTATGTAGTTTGTTTATACCCTAGATGATATAGTAAGAGAAATAAGCATTTGTGGTAGGATCTAGAAGGAATACTTAACACATATCATATCAACTACAAAAGAAACATTCATACACTTACTACACAAATATAATCCTTATAACTCCTTTATATTATATCATAATCATATAAAAGAAGTAGGTCTTATTCTTTTCTTATATTATATCTCTCTATAAATCTATATCTATTATTGGAAACACAAAATATTGAGAGGGGGGTGAATAAGTATACTTCAATTTCAATTTCAATCCTAAAGTGTTGAAGCTAGGTTATACCATTAAAGCATTCATCTACTTAATCAAATCAGGAAAGAAGATAAGTATCCACATAAGAAACACAGTTGGCACCAGATATACGTGGAAAACCCCACAAGGAAAAAACCACAATGAGAGAAGTTGCTTGGATCTACTATCCAAATCCAACCTGACAAATGAACAATAATTACAACTTTTATTTAGGGATACAACCCAAGGAAACTACAACTCCCTAATTATGGATTTAGGGTTACACCCAAGGAAGCTACAACTTCCAAATTGAAATAACTAGAATATGACTGACTTTATAGCTTCAACCAACTAATAATCATCAATTTTGCATATTAGGTCTATGGTAGACCTTACTATATTCTTCCCATACACTTACATATTCTTGCTCACTTACAAACATATTTTCTCATCTTTGATCTTCTATATATATCATTTGCATGCTTTGCAAAAAAATAAGTTGATCATAAACAATAAAATATGTAACTTGTAGCATGTTGACCTTCACATCTATTGGTGGAAAAAATAATGAAAAATTATTTAAATTTCTTCCAAATGAGTCGACATGACCCATACAACATCTTCAACCACTGCTTAAGCTTCACTCAATCTTGAATTAGTGGCACACACCATCAACATACCTTAGTCAACCTCAAAAAGTATAACTTCACAAAATGACTTGAAACAATGTTGTGGTGTTGGAAACAAGAAAGGTCTTCATGTGCTTCATACCTTTGAAACTACAAGACATGTGGAGTGTCCACACAAACTCATACAACTAAAATTCACAACCTTCTGCTTGTGCAAGTATCCAAACACTTGTTCTGATGAAGGTTAAGCATCGAAAGCCAACTATATCACTTTGACACTTTGAAAATTGAACTTGTAGAGCACCAAATCACTTGAAACTTCAATATAACATACTTTAGACATCACTGGGTATGTCCACAAAGATGCTTGACTAGAACTTCACGTGTAGTAGAATGCAGAGCATTCTAACAAGTCTTCTAAACCACTTTACACTGCCTTAACACATTTCAATACTCTATCACTTCTAACTTTATTTGCAAAAGGATTATTGACATGAAAATTTAGATATAATACCTTCACATCTCAATGAAATTAACTTTTGAACTACAAGACTAGATCTTGTTTTGCGGAAGGATGAAAACCAAAATACTGTGTCTTTTCCTTAGATTATATATTGTGAAAGCCTTAAACTAAACTTTTGCAACTTGTCACTGAGTGTGATACACCAAATTGACAAAATATAATTGTATGCATCTTGAAAACACATCAATACATGTGTACCCACAACCACATCATAATTAGACATTAAATTGTCTCTTAGTCTTCCAGATCATTTCAATGTTGACCTACACCATTAGATATCTCTGCACACTAAAAATATCTAAAGCATATACAACCTTAAGCACAATTTTGACATCAATTACAATCAAGCTTATGAAGCTACAACATCTATATCTTTCGCATATGATTTACAATCCATATATACATACATTCCCTTGAAGGGACATGACTCCTAGAGATATATACTATCTTTTCCTAGTATTGTGGGTCTTTTATGGTAGCCTCAATAGGTTCTAACCCTATCCCTAACTAGCTAACATTACCCTTCTCTTTTCCATTTAATATTCCTAGAAATCATGATTCTCCAATTAATATTGGCTTATGGTTTAAATTCAAAGTAAATTTAATTTTAATATTTCCCAATTAATTTCATTCAAGATAACTTTCAATTACTTGTAGGCTCATGACCTAGCTTTTGGACCTCAATTTGATAATACATGTAATAACCCATTCCAGTTTACCCAAAAATGCCACTATTTTTTTATTCTTATTATTTTTCTCAAGTTATTAAGTGTTCATCCATTTATATTCTTAGGTACTTCTATCCATATGAGATCCTAGGCACTCATCCAATTTGAGACAAGCATCTAGCCATATAGGCTAGACATCTACCCATATAGGATAGGAGTTCATCTATCCATCTAGGATGAACATCAAATAAATGAGGTAGGCACATATCCATAAAGGATAGCTATATTCTCTAGCCAAATAATTAGACTCATCGATACCATCTGATTCTTGAGTCACTCTCTAAATACTACACTCCCCTATTGGAGTGCACCAAAGTCACTACCTTTAGGAGTATATCGTATAAAATTATTCCTTAAATCCACCTCATAATTTTTCCTAAATCCTTTAGGAGTCAAGCAATCCATTCATTGGATTTTTATAAGTATACAAAGAATATAATTTATCTTGGTAATTATCCTAAATATTTTGTTCCCCTTTAAACAAATAATTTTCTTGAATGACTAATTAGATTGTATTATTAATATATTTGATATGATATTCGTTGGACACTCTCTAATTTCCATCCCCAAATGCCTATGTACTAGGAACATCCTTCATTTCCCAGACAACCTACATATATTGATTTTAAACAAGATAATGATAGAACATATATGTACTTATTTTTTCTAAGCTAGGTTTGATGTGAAATGTTTATGTGGGTATGCATCCCTTTCTATATCCCCTTTTTCCTAGATAATTCCTATGCAATTGCTATCCATGAAGGGAAGCATTTAAATTAATTGATTAGCATGACCATTACTTATTTCCTATTTTGATATAATGCCTAGTCCTATTAAACAATGTCACCCTTTGAACCAAGAAATAGATGTTCTATTCACATGATTTAAAAAATAAATTATGTTTACAAATGTTCTTCATCAAGCATTCCTTGTAACCCTATCTCTTCTTATGGGTTCACTCCTCCACATCATTTACCCTTCACTTATGTGGCCAAGATCCTTTGTATCCCCTTGCCCCTATAATATCAACCCTTTAGTACACCTATAACTATTCCCTCTATCCCCACCACACATGTTGTTGCCACTGCTACACTTGATACTACCACTACTCTCCCCACACTAGTTTTCCCATGATAAAAAAATCATAAAAATAGATGAGAAACATTCAAAAATAGCTTGTTCCTCTTGCTACCACTTTGTAGTTGATGATCACATAATACTATCAACATATTCACTCTCCCTTGAGATAATTTCTACTTCAACCCCTATTAGCTTTGACGCCCCCTAGTTTAAAAATTCCACTTCCCTATCTAGTGACTTTATCTTTTAATATAATTTGTTAGAAAAAATATTCCTATTGTCCCTTAAAGAGACTACTTTGGACTGGATTTGCATACTTCTTTACCATTCTATCAATTCATTTGATCAACTTATTGCATTATTTTTATAACACTTTCAAGTGAACATTTTCTACTAGGCTACCTACACTAACTTGGTTCACTACAAGTAGGGCATAAAAGAAAAGATCACTAATTAGATATTTTGCTTCTAGTATTTGCTCTCTCAAATTCCATACTCTCTCCCTTAATTTGATATTTAAATATTTTTAATTGGAAACCTTAAACCTCAAATTAGTGATAAAATTCTTCTCATGTGGTATTCATCCTTCCTAAATCTTTACTAACTTTAAGATTATTAATAGATGGTTAGCAAGTTTGAGAAGTCTCCTTCTACCACTTTATAATATTTCTTCCTGAAGGCATTTTTAATTATATAATAAACATATAAAAAATGGTAAATTATTTTCCCAAAAGGAATAAGAAAACAACCACTATCAACCATGATGGTACTACTAAACCCTCTTGTTTAGTGTTGACTATATCTATATGATGATAACACAATTATTTATTCACATAGTTGTTCAACCCTCTCCACTCATTTTCTTAGAAAAGTCTATCCAATAGTATCTGTAAGCTATATGTAATTATTCCCCTCAACACTAATCTTCCACTTCCTAAAAATTATTATCCTAAATACTTTTGTCAATATTACTACAAGCTTAGGAATGACACAAAATTTCATGAACCTTAGGCACGTTGTTTATGACTTAATTGATTCCACTATCATATAGTTCAATAGTGTAAATGATAAAGGCAAAAATATATTTCTCAACCAAACTAGAACTCATGAATCCACACTAACCCATTTCCTTAACATGTTAACGCCAATTTCATAGATTGTGTCCCTTCATAAATTTTACCTCTTGATTATGATCTATAGAGAAGGGGGATTGGCTGCTTCAGGACTCCAAGTCATGGGAGAGTCCTAAATAATAGGCTGCCCTAAACTACCTCAAGCTTTCTTAGGTAAATTGAAAAGATTAAAGCATAAGGCCGAAAAGGAAGAGAAATCTAGGCACTATTATCCTTCTGCTAAATTGAATGTTTCATGGGGTTAGGAGAGTTGATTTTGAGTTCAATCTGCCCATACAACTCACTATATGAGGATAATAACACAAAATACGAACTCTAGCATGGCACGCTGACATCCGTATGGATAGAGGGTCTTAGGAACAAATTAAAATGCCAAAAAATCAACTAACTACCAACTACTAAAGTTTTATGTTATGATAGAATATTTAAAAAATGTAGAATTGAAGTACACCAAGAAGAATGCTATGTTTAAACCAAGTTAGAATTGATGAAGAGAAGGTGAGAAAAATGGACCTTTCTAGACCTGAGAGTCGAATCTTCCAAGAGCTCCACATGAAAACACCTACACACACAAGACCAAGGAAAAAGTTGGGGCTATTTTTAAAGGACCACCTTAGTTAGTCCCCTGCTTTGGTTTTTCCACCTCCATAGATAGCTAGATAGTAACAATATAGAAAATGATAAAGAGATGTATAGAAATAGTAGTGCCAAGCAAGAAAACAAAAAATAGTATCCTACTATGTAAATACAGTGATGCAAAAGCAAGTGACAATGGAAGATATCACAAGGAAAGTAGAGGAAGAAGTGAGCTTGCAATTTCTCCAACAACAAATTTGTTGCAATAACTGGAGTATAGGATCTAAGAAAGTGGCATCTTGCAACTATAATGGAGTGATGGTGAAGCTTGAAGTGTGAGAGTTGATCAAGAGAGCATGAAGAATTCGATTAAGAAACAAGAAGGCATGAATGGATGGGAGATAGGATGATTTGAATGATAAAAGGAGGAAAAAGACCTATTTCTCAGTGTTTAAGGGAGGTAGAGATGTTATAGTTCATCGCCAATAGAGAAACATAACGCCTCTACAAATTCTAGAGGTAGGAATCTTGTTAGGATAGCAGTGCACCACAAATGTTTGCCCAATAGGATTCTTCCACCAACATGAAAACGGGCTTCCACATGGATGGAGAAGGGTGGCATATATGAATTTGCATCATCATAATTTTTTATTCTAAGGTAGGGGTGATGTAAATGGGGAATTTTCCTAGGGGCGCAAATTCTCTCCATTACATGATCATACATCAATTATTTCTAATACTAATGTTGATCCTTATAATTCTCTATAATTTCCTTCTATGGTGGGTGTGGTGGATTCTTAAGCCATATCTCTAGAGTTGAGCCTGTTATTGATCCCATCACCTATGGGTAAAAACACAAAGTTGTGTAACACTTTTATATAGGAATTGGCCAACACTGATCTAAATTTTAACTTGAATTGCTAAAAAATGACATATAGATATTAAATTTTGAAATGATGTAAAATAATAGAACATTTATTTTTTAGTGTATTCTATGTTTTTATTTAAATTTTTTTTAAAAAAAAATGATTTGAATATAGTTTTTGTAAAATTGACACTATAATTTAGTTATTGATAAAATGCTGAAATAATGAAGTTAAACGGGATGTTGCTCTTTAAATAGTAAATTTTATTTTTTCCTTCAATTTTTTGTGTATGTTTATAAGTTAAAGCTTTAGGTGCATGGATTTATTTTTTCCCAATTTTGATAAATAGTTTTTGGAATAAATATTAAAATGTGTGTGTATTGAAAACACAACCATTCTCATGGGACACCACCTTTTTTCTTAATGGTTGTTTGAGCATTGAAATGTCGCAGGATGCTAGCACAACACATGGATGTCCATGTGACACGCTAGTGTCTAGACATGTCATGCTACAAAACAACGCGGATGGGAAAAACGCAAAGTTTAACGAAAAGCTAACATGTAAGGGTGGCTTTTGAAAAGGGGTGTTGGAGCATCCTGAGAGGGAGAGAGGTTGATGTAGGGGCTAAGATGAGCCTACTCAAGATGCTAAGGGAGTGGACACTAAAGCGGATGCAAAGATGTATGTGAAACTGCAAGGGTACAATTTTACTCTTATACAATCTCATAGAGATTGGTTTACAAAATATGAAAAGTATGTTGGTGGAAAGGTGTATTTAGAAAGTGTCTCATCTCCGGAAATTGTTGACCGTGGAGGAGTTAGAATTCAATTTCTTGATAGAAGAATCAAAGGGATTGATGGTGTAATGCACATACTAGGTTTGGCTTGAAATTTATTGTCTCTAAGCAAGCTGAATGATGTTGGCGTACAAGTTTCTTTTTCAAATGGTGGCTACAAAATGACAAGAGGCTCGATGGTGTTGGCTAGGGATGCTTGAATTGGTACTTTGTACAAGCTAGACACACATGTTGTTTAATGCAACAGTGTCTTGAAAATTCAAGCAAGGTTGCTCGAGTATAGAAGGAGATTGAAGTTCCTTTGGGGGAAAATTATTTGGAGGTGAAACTTCCTACATAAAAGACCATGCTCTAGCATCAAAGGCTTGGCCACATTAGTGAGAAAGGCTTAAAATTTTTGAAAAATAAAAAAATGGTTGAAGGGTTTGATGATTGTAACCTTGAGTTTGATTTTTGCGAACATTTTATATATGGAAAAAAACATCGTGTTTCATTTTATTCTAGTCCTCATAAATATTCTGGTGTTTTGGATTATATTTACTCTGATGTTTTTGGTCCAATAAATGTTCCTTCATTATCAAAATCAAGATATTATGTTAATTTTATTGATGATTATTCGAGAAGGGAATTTGTGTACTTTTAAAAAATTAAATCAGAAGTGTTTAGTTGGTTTAAAGATTTTAAAAAATTGGTAGAAAATTAGACTAGTAGAAAACATAAATGCTTGAGAACAAATAACAACAGTGAGTTTTGTTCTACAGATTTCGAAAGGTATTGCAAAGACCATGGAAGACCATGGAATAAAAAGGCATAAAACGACACCTTACACTTCCCAGAAAAATGGAGTTGTTGAAAGGTTGAACAGGATGTTGATGGAAAAGGAAAGAAGCATGTTGAGCAATGCTAGTCTGGAGCATAAGTTTTGGGTTGAGGCTATGGCTACAACATGTTATTTAATAAATCGATCTCCCTCTTCAACACTTGTTGATAAAACACGTATGGAAGCTTGGTCTAGTAAGAAGCCCTCTTTAAGACATCTTAGAGTTTTTGGTTGCAAAGCATATGTTCATGTGTTGAATGAAAATATCTAAGCTAGAGAATAAAGTTGAAAAATGTATCTTCATTGGCTATGACATTGGTGTGAAAGGATACAAGCTTTGGAATCTAGTGACTGAAAAGGTTGTATACAACAGAAGTGTAATCTTTCATGAGCTAAAACCTTCTTTAGTGGATCTACAGTTAGAGATGAAAGAAGGAAACAAAGAAAAAGTAGTTGAAATTCCTCAAACTCCAAATAAAGAGGAACTACCAAGTGTACCTGAAATTGAGGAGAGTTCAAGTAGCTCTAAGAGTTCTGATGAAGAAGAGCCGCAACCTCAGCCTCAACCTTTGGGGAGGTCTATACGTGAAAGGCGACAACCTGAAAGGTATGGTTTTTCCATGTTGAATGAAAATTGTACCTATGCTTTGATTACAAGCACTGACGAGCCTAGGACAGTGAAAAAGGAAATTGGAATGTCTGATTCAAATTATTGGTTGGAAGCCATGAAAGAAGAAATGGTGTCATTACAAAAGAATGAAACCTAGGATTTGGTGCCCTTTCTTGAAAGTCGAAAGCCTATTGGTTGTAAGTGGGTATTTAAGAAGAAAATTGGTCTAGATGGTAGTGTTGAAAAGTATAAAGCTAGGTTGGTTGTGAAAGGTTATTCCCAGGTAGAGGGAATTGATTATGGCGAAATATTTTCTCTTGTAGCTAAGCTGACATCTATCACATTTCTTTTGTCACTTGGAACAACGTATGAATTAGAGATTGAAAAGATGAATGTGAAGACAAAATTTCTTCATGGAGATCTTGAAGAAGAAATTTATATGTCCCACACTGATCACTTTATGGAAAAAGGTAAAGAAAATCTGGTTTGCAAGTTAAAGAAATCTCTGTTTAAAACAATTGCCTAGAATGTGGTACCAAAATTTTGACACTTTTGTTTTGTCATTGGGATTTGTAAGATCAAAATCTAGTCATTGTGTGTACTTCAAAACTAATAATGATCGAGTGCTTATTATTACCCTATATGTTGATGAAATGGTGTTCATAGGAAATAATAAGATTATGATTTTTATCTAAAATCTCAGTTGTCTACAAAGTTCAAAATGAAAGATCTTGGTGGAGCAAGGAATATTTTGGGGATGGAAATAAAATGGGATAGAGGAAGTAGAAATCTTTGGCTCAGCCAGAGTAAGTATATCAATATTGTCCTGGAGAGATTTTGTATGACTGATTGCAAGCAGCTAGTTGTTCTAGTGTTGCAAGGAACAAAGTTATCTAATGAGGATTGTCCAAAATCTCCTACTGAGATGGAGGACATGACCAGAGTGCCTTATGAAAATGCATTTGGCAACTTAATGTATGCAATGGTCTGTACAAGGTCAGACATTTCCCAAACAGTGGGAGTACTTAGCCGATTTATGGAAAATCCAAGAAGACTGCATTGTGATGTTGTGAAAAGAGTCTTTAGATATCTAAAAGGTACCTTTTAGTATCCTTTGTGCTATCATGGTAACTTGGTTGGGTCACATAGATCCATTGAAATTCGATGTTATGTGGATTCTAATTGGGCAAGGGACATTGATAGTAGAAGATCCACCAGTGGATACATCTTCACGTTGAATGGTTGTGCAGTTAGTTGGATGAGAAAGTGATAAGTTGTAGTCTCTTTAGCTACTAATGAAGCAAAATATATGGCAGCAACACATGCCTATAAAGAAGCTATTTGGCTTAGATGTTTGTGTTTTGATATTGGGTTCAATGTAGGGAAAATTACCATTTGTTGTGATAGTCAGAGTGCCATTTATTTGGTGAAAAATCCAACTTTCCATGCCAGGATGAAACATATTGATGTGCAGTATCATTTTGTATAGGATATGGTGGAGGATGGAAAGGCCAGTCTTGTAAAAGTGGATACTTTGGAAAATTTTGTAGATGCATTAATGAAACCAATTAGCACAAACAAGTTTAGGTGGTGTGCTAATTTGATGGGCCTTGGGGCCTATGACATTCAATAATCTCAGTTTTGGAGAAGCCAGTAAGCCTTTGCCAAGTGGGATCATGTTGGAATTGTGCCTCAACTTACTGGCATAATAATGGCAGCAAATAGTGATTAGTTGGTCTTTGATTGACAAGACTATGTTCTATCGTTGGGACCTTGTTCTTTGTCCCAAGGATGGTCCAATGAGTCTTCATGTATTCACTAAGTCCTTCGTTGCTGAGACACTTCCTGGTTGGTGGGACCTCAAAGGTTGTCCTTGCAATGGTCTAACAGTTCGTGGTGTTGGCAACTTCTTCTATCAGCATGACATGGCTTCGTTAGTGAGACTCTGCCTTGGGTCTCTTCGATGGACCGACAATACTGTAAAGGGAAGTATCATTGACGAGACTATGTTCCATTGGTAGGACTCTAACTTGAGTCCCCTCGATGGACCAATACCTAAAGATAGTTGACTGGCGGTGACGTGGTGTCAAGTTGGAAGCAGTGGGGATCACTTGAAGTATTTTCGAAGGGACCTCCTTATATCAATGTGGCTTAGGGACTTTGGTGGAACTCTCCATCTTGTCTCGATGATGGACTGATGATCATGGTGGGGCCCAAGTTGGTAGGTGGAAAGCAGTAGCTGGAGTTGACTTGATAATGGGGACCACATTAACCATTTGGTACTTCGTCGATATGACATCTGCATATCGGTGGGAGTCAGTTTAGTGTCTCCCTAATGTGTTGATGGTATGTCTAATCATTGGGATGTAACTCCATCATAGGATGTGAAGGTTGGTCTCACTAATAGACCAATACATGGTGAACCTTTTGAGTGGTAAAGTGAACGTAGGTGGGACTTGAACAGATTGGCAGGAGGTTTAATGTTGTCTCATCGACAACCCAATATGAAAATTGCTAAGCAACGGTTAGTCTACTGTAACAATTGGAAACCAAATTGGATTCTTTCCTACATGGGTTTGGTGATGCAGATTGATTGGAATTCTCTCAGAATGTAAAAAAAGCTATAAATTTCTAATACTTTTTTAATAGATGAGAGAGAAAGTTTTTAATGAGACAAATTGAGTAGTGAATCTATAGAAAGAGAACGAGATTGTTCAGTGTTGTATAGTTGCTTGTATTGAGACTGAATAGACATCTGAGAGTTGGAAATTGTAACTTTGTATGTGAATCCTTTTCACTGTAATACAAAGAGTTTTTTCTTTGTGTGGTGGATTTTTTCCCTGAAGGGTTTTCCTACGTTAAATACTAGTGTCTACTCAGTGTTGTTTTAATTTTGTTCTTATCTATTCCTGTTACTTTGTGCATCTTTAGTGTACTATAATTGAAATTTGAAACTTAGGTCTGCATTCTCTTCTTAGAATTATCGTTAGGAAAGTGATTTCACACCTTTTCTTTCCTTACAAGATGTGTCTCAAAGGTAGGCCTCCTACTAAGAAAATGTGATTTCTATGTGTTTCTCATATACTCAAGATCACATGAAGCACAAGGGGAGAGGATACACACACACCAATTTGGGATTTAACACAACGTCCAAATGCACAAGTCACGAAAGACACTTGTTCTTTTTAAGCACCAATTCCAAATGTGCAAGTTGTTGTTCTTTTTAGAGCCCAAAACAAAATGTGGCATGTTCATGCACGTTGTTAATTTTAACCCACATAGAAAAATATGATAGTTGTCTTGTTCATTTTAGGCACCAAAAATTAAATGTGAGTTTGTTGGTTCATTTTAAAATCTAAAATGAAATGTGTAAACATGCATGTCCATTTTTATGCACCAATAATTAAATGTGACTTTTTTGGTTCTTTTTAAAGCTCAAAAGAAATGTGTAAACTAATCCTCTAAATTGCCACAAGCTGCAAACAATGAGATTAGTAACACAAAAACATTATTCTACATGAATTTGAAAACATAATTTTTAAAAAATAGCAAAACTAAAATCACGATAACTTTTGTAATTGGGTGCTTCCACAATAATGGGTTACACTTTTTGGGACATCCTAATTTTTTTCTTAAATCACATATTTTTAGAAAATACAATGATTTAAGACTTTAAAGGTTCCATTTAAACGATTTTAATTAAAGAGGGATTGGTCAAACCACCTCTGATCAAACCCCCTTGGATAAAACCTTGTTAGATTTAAATCATACCTATAATCGAGTCTCCTCTACACCTATCAAAATGCTGATAAAAAACCACTGTTGATTTAACTTTTGGGTGATCAAATGAATTCATTTAAAATTTATGTTTTGTAAGCATGTAGCCCTTATTATAAGCTTCCCAAAAAGTATAATTTTAAATATGTTTAATTTGATTATTATATTTATTTTTTATTTCTTGTGAATGTAATATTTTCAATGAACATGAAGTTCTTTGTTTCACACATACGAAAAAATAGAAAAATAGAGAAAAAAAAATTCTCAAAAATACATGTACACTAGGTATTGATGTCCTTATTCCAGCAAAAAAATAATAAGTTAATTGAATACAAAAAAAGTTATGTGAGTCAAAGTACACCTCTAGCCAAATTATAATTACTCTGAATTGGAAAATTAATTTAAAAAAAATATGTAACAAATTATTATGAAAAAATATCCATGCACTAGATATTGGTGTGAGAATTTTGTATTTTAAAAATTATAATTGTATCCTATCTAAAAAAAATGTTATGTGGTCCGAAGTAAACATCACTTTTTTAAAATGTTGATTAGTAGAAAAAATAAGTTATTAAAAATTACATAAAATGATTCACAATTTATTTTTTAATTTAAAAAAAATAAATAATTAGAATCTACACAAAAGATCTAACAAATAACTAGTTTGATTCATCTTCAAATTATTAATGGTTTAGCTACTATAGGTGTAAGAAAGTGAATATCTAGTGAAAAATCCTAATTTTAATGTCAAGTTTGGCCAAAAACTGTAACCCATTATTATGGGATCACCCAATTCTACATGAAATTGAAATCCATCAAATGTTCCAGAAAGGTAAGACTGAGGCCTACAAAACCTATAAACTATTTTGTAAAATTTAGTACATCCATTTTTTTATGATTAAAGGAATATGACATGTTTTAAATAAATTCTTGCATTGTAGCCTACAAAATTCCTTTAAAAAAACTCTCAGAAGATTTTATCTTCGTTGTATTGTATTGAATTACCTCCATTGTTATTTATTTTCTTTTCTATCGGTTTAAGTGTGTGCTTCTTCACTTCGATCTCAAGAATATGATACAATCATGATGATAAAAAAATTTGAAATTTCATGGTTAGCCTCGAAAGGAGAAAGAAGGTTGATTTTATAGAGGATTTGATAGAAAAGTGACAATCAAGATTAAAAGGAAAAATGAATGGATAAGATTATGAGAAAGAATGGGAAAGTTACCATTTTAATTGAAGAAGAGATAATATTGAATTATCTAATTAAAATGGTGGATAATGGTGCACATGAAGTTTCTAATTTCATGCTTCAATGTTTTGACTAAATATTTTTTTAACATAGAGGAAAGTTGAAGAATTAGAAAAGATTTGGATTCTAAAATAAAGACAAGTTGATTGAAGAGAAAAAAATGGAAAGATTGAAGAAAGAAGGTAAGTTTAATAAATAAAGAAAATTTATTTATTTACACTCACATGAATAATTAAATAAGTAAAAATATTTATTTAATTATGGAAGAATTTAGGAATTTAGTTGATTAAATAAATAAACGATTTATATAATTATGAAGAATGTTAGATGTTTCCAATTTGAAGACTTAGTTGATTGACGATGGAGGAAAGGGTTGAATGAAGAGATGTAAATGGAAATTATATGAAAATGGAAATCAACTCACATTTAATTAGATAATAAAATATTATTTAATTAAATGGATAATTGGAATTAGTACATAATTTTAAATAAATATGATTTATCTAATTCGTGAGGAAGGGTAAATTAAGATGAATTAATTAAATAATGTAAAACAAATTAATTAATAGTGGAATATGATATTTGATAATAATTAAATAATGAAGTATTATTTAACCATTAGGGGAAAGATGATAATTAGTGTTAAAATGCCAGTTTACAGGCTAGGAAAATTTTAGGTATCTCTAGAAATGACCAACACTCTTGATGTCCTTAAGCTCTATTATGTTGCTTTTAGATCACAGTTCTTTATTAATAAAAATGAGTTTCTCTATGGAGCCTGATCATGCCCTGGTGTTAAGATTTTGGTGACTTTAGCAACCATGATTTCCCCCCAAATTAATTAACGGGGAGTACAAGGGGGATAGAGCCCCTCCTGTTGGGTATGAGGGGACTATCCCCCTAGTGGACATTTAGGGGTGGAGCCCATAGTGGGAGTCTAGGGGAAACACCCTCAAAGAAAAAAAAATGATATATTATAATAAATAAATTTATAGATAATTTGGTATGAAAATAAATTTTGTAACTAGGCTCAAAACATTTAGTTTCTTTGTTAAAAATTGAAGGAAAAAGGTCTCACATGAGAAGGTTTTAGTACACAACAATCAACATGCATGATAAAATTTCAAAGGTCACACAATTTGAATATGCACACACAACAATACATGGAAAAGGTGAGTGTAGTTCATGGATGAACACACAACAATAAGGAGTATTGCATGCATAGAGTTTTTAAGTGTACATGTAGTTGTAGACATTGCCACATATTAATAAATTATTGACTTGTTTTTTTGAAGATATAAATAAAAATGGATAACAATTTGTGGATGTAGCCCACATTGGGTGAACCAATTTAAATTTTTTGTCTCTATTGAATTTATTTCATCCATTCTATGATCTACACTAGTTAATTGATTATTTTATTATTCCATCCTGCCAATAAATCCCAACATAAATGACCAAAATTCTTTATGTCCTTGAGCTCTTTTGTGTTATTTCTAGACCAAATCTCTTTATGAACAATCTTGAGTATTGTGGTAATAGAAAAACCCTTGCTTGGATTTGACTATCATGCCCAAAATTTTACACTTGGGAATAAACATGACAATTTTTTTTTATTTAAATGCCTACTAACAACATCTAATTGGCTCAACAAGGCATAGTATAATGCACACTTTATGTCGTTGCAAATACAACATCATCCCAGACACACACTCAAGAGCATGGAAGAGGAAGGCAATGCATGTGGGTGTTGTGAAACCCATTTTATCCACACTAAGATGAGGGGTCTAGCCTTGTTGAGATTAGGTGTCTCTTTGTAGGACTCCCCAAGGGAGGACCTCAATAGGGTCAACCTCTTTAATTTCTTCTATGCGAAAGTAGGAAGGTCACTCCACTAAGGTGTAACCTAACCCTATATGACTACTCAAATGAATTTGGTTCTAATAATTATAATAATGTTGGACTAATTAGTTAACTTTTTCATTCATTTTCATTGAAATGTTTTATTAAAGAGTCATTAATTATCTCATAATGATAGTTGCATCTTTTGACTAATTCAAGTAACAATAGAAACACTTATAATTCCAACTTATTAATTAGTCCTAGTGGTTGCCAAATTCTTGCATTCTTTCCCTATAAAAATGATTAGTTTAATTAACATTAGATGTTGGGTTGATTTTTCCCTTCTAAGATTGTTAGCATAACCTATAAATATCTTCTAGGTTCAAATTTTAGAATTTAATCTTGCAACACTATGATAGAAATTTCAAACTCTTGAGAGAATCAATATTTGAAGTATATAAAAAATTAATAATTTTCTTTACTAGAGTTAAAAAAGAAGAGTCATGACAACATTTGATCTTTCCCTAATTTATTTAAGGGACTAAAGCAACAATATTTAAATTTTTGGGAGCAATTTATCATTCATCTACAAGGTCTATTGATTTTAATTTCTCAAGGGTTCAAATTTGAATTTCATTTAATTACATCATAACTAATTTATAAATTAATTAATGGAAACATAAATGACTAATTTATTCACAAAGTACTTCATTTAAGAATTTCATACAACCATTTTGTAAGCCAATTTTTAATTAATTATAACTTCTCTCCTAATTATGACTAAATTCAATTCTTTGAGACAATTATATTTATTGATATTACGTGTACTAATTACCATACAACCAATAAGATTATGGTATACCTAATCTTATATCATTTGAATCCTTGTATAAATACTCTTTATAACCAACAAAACTAATTCAATATGAAATGAGTATTGCCACATGAAGTATATATTATTCTATCCTATCTTTTAAAGGCAATTTTCAAAAGAAATCCTAATCCTTACGAGTCACCAAACTCTAATGATTGAACCCTAAAACTACTTTGCATTGTCTCTGCTCAATTTTATCACACTAATTTAGAATAAAAGGTATTTTCGCAACAAGTATATATTATTCTATCCTATCTTTAAGGGCGAATTTCAAAAGAAACCCTAATCCTTACGAGTCATCAAACTCTAATGATTGAACCCTAAAACTATTTCTCATTATCCTTGCTCAATTTTATCATGCCAAGTGAGAATAAAAGGAGCACCTATCATGACACTCACAGAAGAATCCTTATGCACCTTATTTCCTTGATTGATTAGCTAGCCTTTGTTCCATCTTATTTTATTCTTTCCTAGGGTCCTATGGCAACAAGTAGGTGATAGCCTTAGCGGGAGGGGTGGACATGTTACCTAGGCAAATATAATGTGCATATTTTTCCATTAAATATTATTTTGTTTTCTTTTTTTTTAATTCCTCGTGATTATTTTTGTAGATTTTAATTTTTAGGTATGAGGTCTTAGAAACTCCTCGCGATAAATTTTGTGACAACAATAACATTTTTTGGTTCTTTATATTATTTATGAGGGTCTTTAGCCTCCTCTTTCCAATTTTCCTTCCCTTGCCCATATGGGTGGGTGATGGAATTCCAAGAGGTCATGGCCCTTTAAGGGTCATGATGCCCATGGGATCCACGTCTCTTATAGGGAATGATTGGGTGTGTAGGGTGTGGTCTTGTTTCAACCACTTCTTTTTAATTTTTTATATATATATTCAATAAAAAATACACAATTAAATCTAGATATTATTCTTCATGGAATATGGAAAAATGATATCTACTATGACATGCTCTTATTCAAATCTACTTCCTAATGTTTAATACATAGATATAAAATTATTCGTTGACTAAATAGCTGCAAACATACACTAGGAATTATATGCAACTAAGATAATACTAAAGTAAATATAACCCCACACTTATTTTCTTCGATGAAGTCATTTTACTTTATATATATATATATATATATATATATATTAGGAACTCTAAATTTGTGTAAACAACAATTGTAAAAGAGCTCATATGAGACACATTTATTTTCATTAAAATTTAGGAGGTACATAAGTTTTCTCCTTTTGTTACTTATTTATTACAATTCTACTTATTCTCAGTTATGTATATTTATATATCTATTTTATTTAATTGACAATGGATGAATGAATGATTTTTTGTTTCAATGACATGAACACATTTAAAAATCAAAACACATTTAAAATAAATTTGATGAATTAAATCACTTTGATTGTAACCCACACATAACAATGTACATTAGAGTAATATTTTCTTTCTTTCAAAACAAAATATCATACTATAAAAGATTGAATTGAATTTCTTGAAAATATATACATACCATTATAATGTTTTAAGTACAACCAAAATATTTTCTTACCTAGATTTCTTATTATATATATTCAACATATACAAATTGATATACACAAATATATATTTATAAAGAAGTTCCAATTACATTAGAATACAACAATTATATGCTTTCAAGAACAACAATAAAATTATTATCATATTCACTATAGTTCTAACAAATAAGGAAACTGATAAGAAATTTACAATATCATTTCCTCTTTACATCAAAATATTCTTCAACTTTGAGGTAGCATTTCTATAAATAAATAGGTGAGAATATTCTTCCAAGGATAAGAGGATTTATAAAGTTTCCATCTATTTGCAAAAACAACAAAAAAGAACTAAATTAGAATGCCAATGCTAGTCATAGGCTTGCTCACAAGCCACCTTTGAGCTAGGAGGCTTTCAAGGAAAATTAGGTTAACATACGCAATTAGAAATGATGCAACACTAACACAAAACATCAAACCAAAATCAATCCAGGGGAAGCACTCATAAGGATTGAAAACATATTAAGAACCAACACAACACTAACTATTATCTATCTTCTTACCCCAAAAATTCACAACGCAACACTATTATTAACAAGATCAAATCTTTAACCACAATAATTTTATAGTAACACAAATCCCATACACACATAGAAAAAAAACACTACTAATTACTAATATAACCAAGAACCCAAGCATATTTGCAAAATCGAGAAGCCATAAGACCTATGTTTCAAGCAACTTGAGATGCTTACCTTTTCAGGTCTCCAATTGAATGAAAAGGAGTTGGTGAAGCTCTATCCACAAATATTCCTCAAAATTTTTTCTTTCAAATTCAAAAATGCAATTATTCATTTTTTTCTCTCCAAAAATAAGTCTCCCCCAAAATAAAAATGAACAAAAAACCCCTTCTTAGATTTCTAATAGGGATGATAAATATGAATCTGATTTTGAATTCCACCAATGGGGAGGTGACACTTCCCCATTTACCTTCAAAATGCATATCCCCACAAAATCTTCCATAAATGTGAGACATTAAGAAGGCAAGGTGCATTTGGAAACTCAACCTCAAAAGTCTTGCAAGGTAAGTTCACTCATAAATGCACTTTCAAATTTAGGGGATGAGGTGGAACAAATCAATCACTACACATCCGCAAATTCTCAAATTTGTCACACCTCTTTATGGTCATTTAAGGGGATTTTTACTTTTACTATAGTCCAAGGTAATAGGTCAAATATGTACCTTACCCATAGATGGCAAAGGCTATAGAGGCAACAATTTCTACCGGCCCATGCATGCATGGCATGGATGCGGCACTGCCTCCCTCGTTTCTCTCACCTCCGTGCAACGTACAAACTCTGTCGTAACTCTTTGTCCCTGTCAGAGTAGAGTATAATTTTAAGGTTTATATTAAAAGATTAGATTATACTTTATCATTTTTTTTATTAAATAAATATTTTATTTATTTTATTTCTTATTTAACTATAATTTTAAAATTATAAAAAATATTTAAAATATTAATAAAATTAAAATTTTTATTTTAATGTAAAATATATAATAGATATTTAATATAAAAAATATTTGAATTTTCAAAACATCTTTCTATTAAATTAATTTAAATATTAAAATTTTGATATTTTAAATATAAATTAATTATAAGTTTTAATTTTTAATTTTCAAATTTGATTATGAAATATTTAAGATAAAATAAGATAGAAAGTAAAAATATTTAAATTTAATATAAATATTTAGATGTTAATGTATTTAATATAATTTGATATTAATTGAATTTTATTTTCAACTTTTTTTCATTTTTCTGAATTTTATTTACTTTTTTAAAGAGAGTACTTCTTAAAATCACCATATTTTAAAATAGAAAAAATTAACATTAATTATTTTTGAACAATAAGTTGGTAACTATCTTGACCTAATTATATATTTTGTGTTTAAATAGATCATTAAATATATTCTAATTAAACTCTAACCCTATTTGGAACCCTTATTCTAACCCCAAGCTTTATATGAGATAACCCTAACCTTAATTTAATTCTAACCCGAAACTTTATCCTAGAATTTTAACTCTAACTCTAACCCTAAACCTAAGTAAACCCTAACCCTAATCCTAATTAAAAGTTCAATCCTAACTATAATACTAATTTTAACATTAATCATAATTATAATCCTAACCTTAGTTGAACACCCTAACCCCAATCCTAATTGAAATCTAACCCTAACTGTAACACTATTTCAAACTCTAATCATAATTATAACCTTAACCCTATATTTGAACACCATAAGCCTAACCCTAACTATAGTTGTCCCTAATTGAAACCTAACCCTAATTGGACATAAAACTATTGTTAAAAAAATTAGAGTGACTAAGTCAAAGTGATTTTTGGGTGACTAAGTTTTATGTCCAATTAGGGTTAGGGTTCAATTAGGGACAACTATAGTTAGGTTTAGGCTTATGGTGTTCAAATATAGGGTTAAGGTTATAATTATGATTAGAGTTTGAAATAGTGTTACAGTTAGGGTTAGATTTCAATTAGGATTGGGGTTAGGGTGTTCAACTAAGGTTAGGATTATAATTATGATTAGTGTTAAAATTAGTATTATAGTTAGGATTGAACTTTTAATTAGGATTAGGGTTAGGGTTTACTTAGGTTTAGGGTTAGAGTTAGAGTTAGAATTCTAGGACAAAGTTTCGGGTTATAATTAAATTAAGGTTAGGGTTATCTCATATAAAGCTTGGGGATATAATAAGGGTTTCAATTAGGGTTAGAGTTCAATTAGATTATATTTAATGATCTATTTAAACACAAAATATATAATTAGGTCAAGATAGTTACCAACTTATTGTTCAAAAATAATTAATGTTAATTTTTTCTATTTTAAAATATGGTGATTTTAACAAGTACTCTCTTTGAAAAAGTAAATAAAATTCAAAAAAATGAAAAAAAGGTGAAAATAAAATTCAATTAATATCAAATTATATTAAATACATTAACATCTAAATATTTATATTAAATTTAAATATTTTTACTTTCTATCTTATTTTATCTTAAATATTTCATAATCAGATTTAAAAATTAAAAATTAAAACTTATAATTAATTTATATTAAAAATATCAAAATTTTAATATTTAAATTAATTTAATAAAAAGATGTTTTGAAAATTTAAATATTTTTTATATTAAATATTTATATATTTTACATTAAAATAAAATTTTAAATATTTTTTATAATTTTAAAATTATAGTTAAATAAGAAATAAAATAAATATAATATTTATTTAATAAAAAAAATGATAAAGTATAATCTAATCTTTTAATAAAAACCTTAAAATTATACTCTACTCTCACAGAGACAGAGTTGGCAGTGCGGGCACAGACAACAGAGTTTGTGCGTTGCACGGAGGGAGAGAGAAACGAGGGAGGTAGTGCCGCATCCATGCCATGCATGCATGGGCTGGTAGAAATTGTTGCCTCTATAGCCTTTGCCCCCATAGATACTCACTACAACGTCTTGAAAAACACAAACTGGAGTAAAAAAAAAAAATTTAAGCCCCTTTAAATATCCACTAAAGATCAAATTTGAAAATGGACACTAAGATGCTAACTCAATACACATCCTAACCCTATGAACATTAGGACACATAAAAATTAGAATTCAACATTCACAATTCACATTACAATTTTTAACATCACATAGATACTCCAATCCCTCTAAATGAAATATGGTTTAACATTACATGTGTAATCACGATAGGTTTTTCTAAAGACCTCTAATTCTATTGATCACCAAGAATTATCTTGCACATTTAAATTCACATGTTAATATATCTAAGTAATATCATAGCTGAAGCAACATAATTAAAATAACACATGATCATACACATAACTCAATAATCAATTTCACTCAAAATTTCAATACAACATCATAATAGAGTTTAATCATTTTTTGAATTTCAATTACACATACTTCTCATGTATCTCAAGTACAATGGGTGTATAGAGTCATTCACTAAAATTTTTCTTAGTAAATTATAATAATAGTATAATCCTATCTCATCTTAGGAATCAACATTAATCAAGCAAAACATATTAGTTCAACTAGGAAACATGATTCTTAATTAACCTTCAAACATAGTAGCCTCATCAAAGCATAATGAAGATTATTCTAAACATACAATTAATCATCTAAACATAGATTAATTTTAAAATCCAATGTATAACCCTCATAGTAATAGGCAATAATATAAGGTGTGAAAATAATAATAATCAAAATAGCACAAATGTCTAGAATCATATCAAAAGGGTCACAATCCACTATCTAAACATCCAAGGTATAGATGTATAAATGAACAATAATCGGTCCAAAAGAGCATATAATCTTGGCACACTAGTGTGGACCTCAAATTGACAACAGATTAGGCATGGAAAGATAATATATCTTGGGGCTCTACTTGGCCTAGGAGTCTTGCTATCAAACATGTAAAATTAAATTCTAAAAAATAGAACTCCAATAGTAGAGGAATATTTTACTCTCTCTTAGTGGAAGAGTACAAGTGGAAAAAACTATCTTTATATCCACTCATGTCTATTACTCTCCTAGTTGCCTTCCCTCTTAAGCCTATCATGAAGATCTTACCAAAGATGTTGGAAATTTTTTATGGGATAAATGGGATGGAAATAAAGGTTTAACTTTACCTTCCTCTTCATGGTATCATTATATTCAACCTAGAAATAGAAGTGACTTGAGCCTAATGGACCATAGAACACAATGAATATGTTTGATTGCTAAATGGTAATCCATGTCATACAAAGAAATGAGCCTTGGAAGGTGCTACTTAGATAAAATATTATCTTGGCCTCTACTAAAAACACTTTCATATATAACATAAAGATTATTTTATCCAATCAATTTAATCTTGATCCTCCCCTCCTATCAATAGCATGCATAAACCCTTGTAATTTTTATCAAAGTAGGGTGTTGCCACAATAGTGTGTCCCACTTCTGTGACATCTTGATTTTTATTTGAAATCACATATTTTTAGAAAATTTAATGATTTAAGCCTTGAGGAATTCCATCTAAAGGTTTTTAATTGAACAAGGTTAGCCCAAACCCTGTTAGATCAAACCCCCTTGTACAAAACTACCCTAGTCTCAAATCAAACCCTCAATGGAGTCTCCTCCACACCTATCAAAATGTTGACAAAAAAATCACTTTTACTTCACCTTTTGGGTATCAAATGAAGTCATTTAGGAGATCTATCATGTAAGTATGTAGCCCTTATTATAAGCTTTCTAAAAAAGTATTTTTCAATATATTTAATTTCATTAAATTACATTTATTTTCTATTTCTTGTGAATATAGGTTTTTCACCAAACATTAAGGCCTTTGTTTTGCACATATGGAAAATAAAGAACAAACAAAAAAAATTCAAAAAAATATATGTACACTAGGTATTCATGTCCTTATTTAAACAAAAATATAAGAAGTTAATTTGGATGAATACCAAAAAATATGCATTATTGAAGTAACCTATGTCTGAATTATAGTTAAGCTCACTTCAAAAAGCTAAAAAAAAATTGCAACAAAAAATTATGAAAAAATATGTGTGCACTAGATACAAGTTTAGAAATCTATATTAAAAAATTTATAATTTTATCTTTTGTAAAAATAAAATTATGTTTTACCGAAGTAATTTCACTTCTTAAGAATAATATAAAATATTAAAAATAAATTATTAAAAGTTAGGGAAAAGACTCACAAATTATTTCTTTTAAAAAAATAAAAAAATACAATAATAATCCATAGACAAAATTTAAAAAAATACTAGTTCACATAATTTTTAAATTCTTAATAGTAGGTGTCAAAAAGTGAAAATGCAAGGTGAAAAATTTGTTGATTTCAGTGTCCCACTTTGAAAAAAAAGTGGGACACACTATTGTGGACTAATCTAGTAGTTAATTAGGTTTGATCAATCTCTCAAACATGGTCTTAGCTACCCCTTTTCAATTTAGTGGAATTTCTAAGTTCAAATTAACATATAGCCTCTTTCTCTTTGTGCAAGGATAAAAGGGCACAAAAGGAATTCAAACATTCAATGACGTGGTATCTATCCACCCTTCAATGGAGAGATTGGGGCTAGATTCAATCATACTTCAATCTATCCAATAATTATATGGAAATTATTGTGGAGTTAGTTGACCATACTCTCCTTACCAAAATGTCCACTCATTTCTTGCAACTTCTTCAAGGACTAGAGATGGTCATGACAAAAGGATAAACCAATTCCCACTGAGATGCATCTAGGAGTTACTTTTCCCAAGCCTATAATTTGAGCAATGTTTCCATTCAAAATGGAAATTCAATCCTAATCAACAACTTAATGTGGTTAAAGCTTAGTTTTGCTTTTGGCATTCGAAAGCTAATATGCTTAGGTGTCATCACAAATGATTGCTTGAAAACTGCTTAACCAAAAATTGCCCAAGGGTAAGCGGGTTTGGCTCCTCTCCATCAATGCCTTCAAATGTACAAATTGTAGCAAGATTGTAACCATCAAGCATCTATTCTAAGACTCCAAACTTGCCAACTATATTTGGATTGTAGTGCACCATGACCTAACATTTTTGGTTGGAAACTCTATTAGAAATAAGGCCCTTTTGAGTCTAACTATAACCAGCAATATGATAACCTTGACTTTTAGATAGTTAATCATTACCATTTATGGAAACAAATATGCATTGTTTTTTCTTAACAATTATTGTTCTCTTTAGAGAATTGTTATTCAAAACCTTAACATGATTCCTTAGAAGTAAAATAAGTGTTATATCTTCCAAGAATATCTAAAGGCAAATAATAAGATAGCTTAGAAGGTTTAAATCATTTAAAACTACATAGCAATGATGGAGCAAAGCCAAGAAGGCCTCACCAAGAGGTTGGGAAATAATGTGTCTAATGTTGTTTAACTTTCCTCCATGGACTTGCCACACTCAGGGATGAAGACAAACTCAATGAGGCTAAGATCTAGTACATCAAAAGCATATATACTATGATGCAAAGCATTGCCTTCAAACTATGACTTGAGAACATAACTCCCATCATTGAGGAACACCAACTAATTTATTTCTAATGAATTGGTAAATTTGATAATGATTAAGTTCCTACTTATGTGGCTTAATCATTGAACTCTCCTATCCTTTCTTGTGTGTGGTTCCAAACTCTCAACTTTATTCAATTAAAAAAATAATCTAGCCATACAATATCAAGGATGAAATATAAATGTATATGCTTGATAGCATACCCCCCCATCCCACTACATTTTAGCATGCAGTTCATCCATTATATCCCTATAGGTAAAAAAATAGTTGAACCAATTATGGTATTATTAAGGTGTCCAAATATGAAAAAAGCATGTTTATGTGCGGAATGATTCCATGTCATAAAAAATCTCAAGAAGACTCAAATGTCAATTATAGAATATAATCATGTAGAATTGGGGATTCAAAAGGCTACAATAGAAACTTGAATATTTAATTTGGTATGCAAATTTATGGCAAAGGGGGATATAGGATAGTAGTAATTATAATATGTAATAAGTTACCCATTTGGTCCACTAGCTAGCCAATTCTCTATATTATGTATTATAAATGTAGCAATCAATAAATAAATAGTACAAATTCCTAGAAAAAACTCATTGAAACCATGGCAAGTGACTTACCTCAAGATTCTACACAAATTATGTGTGTGTTGTCAATGATGTTGATGAGGAAAAGTGGGTAGAGTTTGTAGGAAAAATATTATGAAACCCTACAAAATAAAAACAAAAAAAATAAGATGAACCAAACCAATCCCCCTAGAGTTGTTGCTTTGGACAATATATTTACAGTAAACAAAAAATAGATCTAAAAGTATCAAGGTTTTAGAGGTACTAGATTCTTTAGCTCGTGAGAAGATTTTTGCAGCCTTTTAAAACAAAAGTATTGGTTGCTAGTTAAAATTTGTTTTCAAGTGTGAGGCAAGGAATGTTTCAACCAACTAAAAGTTGTTTTCTCTTACATGAGACAAGTTTCTAAGTGAAAGCTCCTACAAAATATAACTATCGATAAAAGTAAATATTAAATTTTATTTATGTTATCTAAATGTATAGATTTTTGCTGGTATTGGCATGGTGTGATGGTTTAAAGGTGGCATTGTTGTTTGTGCTACCAAGGTTCAAACCCCATTGGGGTGGTATTGTTGATTGGTTGTAATCCAGTTCATAGCTCCGGTCAAAAGCGTTTACCCCTTCAATAAAATAAAAAATGTATAGATTTCAATTATTTAAGAAATGTCATTCAAGGAGATAATAATTTTAAATTCAACAAAGCAATCTAAAATTCATTTTTAAATCTATCCTACCACCTCATACTATTATGATGTATAGTGTTCATGTCATTCAAACCATTATTGATTTGAAATTTGATCCAAAGAATTAAATGCATTGGACATGTAATTTAGTAAAAAACTATTATGAAACTACTATCAGGATTCAAAATATCACAAATTGACATGCTGTGGAAAATACATCCTACTTATCAAAAAAATAGTAATTTGATTTTTGCACCGACTATTCCCAATATGGACCAATAGAAAGAAAGATAAATAATATGTGAAAATATTAAATAATAAAATTAATTGTAGACTATAGGATTGTTGCTCATTTTTTTTTTTAATTCTATACGCTCATTGACTAAACTAATTAAAAAAATTGAATGCAACCAATGCAATAGTGTTTATGCATTGACATGGACTAATAATTAATTCATATTATTAATCAAAATGGGTGGATTGGAGTCCTATCCCAAAAAAGACTTTGGGCTAAGAACTTAGGTGAGTCATAAGCTTAAGCAAACTTAATTACACTCCACAACGTTTTATTATTCACTTTCATTAAATAAATAATGCCCAATGATATATTATTATTCTTATGTGCACGATGCCATACAATTGGGAGGTTGTTGAGTTTGATCCCCTAAGGTGCGTGCATTTAACTCTCTTTGGGAACATGGATGACTCACAAAGATAATGCAAATACATGGTTTGGAACTTTGGAGAACTTATCTATTTTATTGTTGTAGCAAAAACTTAATGTTGGATTTCTTTACCTTTTTTAAGCCTCCCATTGGCCTTGAGGAGGTGCAAGTGCTTAACAAATTGAGTCATATATTCATCTTGAGATCCTCTTTCCTTCAATATTTTTTCTTTGAACATTTGACCAATTTCCCTTGCCTTGGCCCCTATTTCTTTTCCTTTGTCCCCTATTATCATCCTCACAGCTTTACAAATTTCCTCCCTTTGAAAGGCCCCATCCTTTCCTCGCCCAACTTCAACACCCGCCTTTAATTCCTCTACAACTAACCTTGCATTATGACATTGATCAAACCGCATAGGTGAAACTATAAAAGCCAATCCATTGCTCATTCCTTCCATCACAGAGTTCCACCCACAGTGAGTCATAAAACCCCCAATATTAGGATGGGCTAGTATCTCCCTCTGGGGGACCCATCCTCTCACAACGACTCCCCTCTTCCCAACCCTCTCTACAAAGCCCTCAGGGAGCCAAAAAGAATGGCCATGGAGGGCCCACAAGAAGGGCTGGCAGCTGGCTTCCAATCCCAATGCCACCTCTGCAATTTCTTCTCTGCTTAAAAAGCACTGGCTCCCAAATGCCACATAGATAACAGAGCCCAGAGACTGTTTGTCCAGCCACGTCATGCAATCCGAGTCAGCTTTTCTTCCGGACACGTCCAGTGACAAGAGAGGGCCTAGGGGAACAACCGGTTTCCCGGTCACCTTCCCAAAATATTCAAGATACTTGCCCTCCATCTCAGTACACGCTTTCACAGCAACAACATCACAGGCGTCAATACCACGCAAGCTGCGCTCGGGATAGCTGACAGCATCCACTTCCTGGGCACTATGGACAAATAAAGCCCCCGCCGCTTCATACAGCCTCAATGTGACCGACCGCGATGGGTAGTCGCTTGGCTGTTCCACCAGATCCTCCGCTGTAAGTCCGTTCTTGTACTGCCGCCAAACGGGATGCATGCCCCAGCTGATAAAAGCGGCACCAAATGTAGAGAAAATGATAGAAGCTGCGCCAAATTTGGAGGCCGCTCTCCCCGCCCACCACTGTACGAAATCGAAGATCACGCAGTCCGGACAAATCTCCGCCAAAAGCTTTTCGAAGGGGGCTTCTAATCCATCCACTGCTGTGGTAAATAGATGGATCAAATGCATTGGGACGTCTGAATCGTTCTCTATCTCTGGCGGAAGCCCCGCTATTTTAGGCAGCGGCAGCTCCAGTAGCTGAATGCTTTGGACCTGCCGGCTTGCAAACAGGGGCTTGATCTTTGCTATATTTAGCGGCGTTGAAAAGAAGGAAACTTTAATGCCTTGCTGCGCTAGCCTGATGGAGAGCTCTGCGTAAGCGGAGATGTGACCGTGAGCTAACCACGGGAACATTAGGACGTGCAGCGGCTCATTGCCATTATTTTGATAACCCTCCTCCTCCATTGTGCAGCAACAGGAAAATGTATTCTTGAGAGTGAATAGCTTAAGAGTATATATGCACAAATTAACAGAAGAGAACTGGAAACTAACGGTCAACGCCACGTGAGGCCAGCGACACTCTGCCATTTTAGTGTTAGTTGTTACTTACTCCATAAGTAACAGTAAGAAATGTTTATATAATCAAGTATTTAATAGCGACACCCAAATTAGGATATCGTGAGCATGTAGGAGTTTTTAGATCTCCATTATCACACATCTAAACATGCTCAATTTTTATTGTAGGCTATGGATTTGACTTAATCAAATCTTTTACATTGCTAATAGATACTCCTTTTCCCACAAGTTACAAAAAGGAAGTCCTAGTGCTTAAGTAGAGGTGATTCAATCTTTCTGAAATTTTATTAGCATGAAACAAAATTATCTTGAGACCTATCATGTGTATCAATTAAATGACAATAGGGTTTCATCCCTTCGAGCATTCATTCTTTAAGGATTTAACAACCCTTTTGAAATATTAGATGGTATTGTGTCCTCGGCCAAGATCATATAAAATTTAATTTTTCATAATTCACTAATTGTGTCCAAGTATTGTCTCAATGGTTTCTTTAGGAAAAAAAATAAAATTACATAAAGAATTCACAATCACTGAAGTCTGCCAATATTGTAATGTTAGAAGAGGAAACTTGCCTAGAAAAGAGAATTAGGGAAGAACCCCTTCTAGTATCGAATGAAGGATCCCAAGGCTTTATGCACATGTAGTTTTATTTCAAAATGAAAGGACTAGAATGTAAAGAAGATTATTTATCTTCACTAATTTAAACTTAAAAATGAAAAACCCCTAGACATGGGGGTAAATATATATTTTGTCTTTCAAGGCATGCTTCCAAGCCCTCAAGATACACTCATGCAATTTAGCTAGGTTTGACTAGAACTTATAAAATTTACATATTAGAGAATAATCAATAAAATAATCCTCATGATGCATAATTTTGGAGTCCATTATTACTTAGGAATGCTTATTGGAGTCTTCAATAAAAATAGAGATCTTTTTCCTAGAATTTCCACCACAATCTCAATGCCTCTATAGTTAGCACTAACCCCATTTCCACACCCTCAAAAGAATTATTAAGGTGACTAATGAGGGCTTCCTAGTAAGAGTCTTTGTTTAGGCTTGAGCCAAGACCTTGCCAAAATAATTTGTACTTCCCAAATAATTCACCATATTCTCAACTATTACACTCTTTAACTATTTGCTTGAACATTCACCATATTCTCAACTATTACACTCTTTAACTATTTGCTGGAACTTAAAAATTTCTTGACTATGGTTTGTTAAAGCCTCTAGATCAATCGTGCCTAATCTCCCTAACACTCAAAGTAAAATCCATAGAAGTGGAGTCATCTTCCTCCTTTTATCTTCCCTCCTCAAATAGTATTAGTATTACCCATAGTGGAGGATGATTTATATTCTTTGTTGGACAAGGATTCCTCAAAAGAGGTTGGTGTTGATGGTGGTTCTAGCACAACCAAATTTGGCTAGAACAATAGATCACTCTAATCCTCTTGAAATGTAGCAAATCCTACTCCAAGGTTCCTTTTCACTCAGTTCTCAACCATGTGAGATATCTAAGTGGCCCCTATGTGATTTGTTTATAAGGTGGCCTTTGTTGGTAATTCAATTCCATTTAACATAGATAATACTTTTAACACTTAGATCTATATTGCCAATAAAGAATTTAGGACTTCAAGAGTATAGGTCTAGAATTATGTGCTCATTTCATATAAAAATTAATTATAGATTTGATAATATTATGACCTTCTTTCCACAGATCTATTTTTTATTCTAATTTATTTATAAATAAATTTCAAAAGATTCAGAGTTTTAATTAATGATTCTAAACTATTTATCATAAAATGTTAACCACATTTAATTTTATAGATTTGAAAGGTTAAAAGAGATAAAAATTCAATAATGTGACGATTAATATTCATACAATCATCCACACTATCAATGCAAGAGTCTAAGGAAATTAAATTAACATATTTACAAATTGCATGTAATCACAATTATCATATTTCATGCATAGATTACAAGACAAAATTTTACAAATTCAATCAACAATTATTGATCTCTCCAAATATGCTTTATGATGTGTCATAACATGTCTCATAAATTGTTCAACAAGTGCAACTCTCTTATAACTATTTTTAGTGTCTTAGATGGTTTTATAAGTCTTAGATGGTTTTACATTTTTAATATAGGAAGCCATAACTTTTGATTTAGGAGGAGGTTGGGTCTTGTATTTTTTTGAAATTGTTGAGTTCAAAAAGATTTACACAAGCAAGTTTTGTGAAAGATTTACACAAAAGCATCTATGGAAGCAATTCCACAGAACTTGAAAGCCCTTTAGGCAATTCCTCATAACTTGAAAGCCCTAGTTCAATAGTTAAAGGTTACTTTTTCTATATGTAGCATTTTTATGGTCAACTCCTTGTAATTTCTAACTTAAAAAAAAAAAAAAATAATGAAATATCAATTTTGACTAATAAAAGGAGGATAAACATTTACCACTTGTTAGTGTGAATGGGGTGTAAAATTATTGACCATTTGACAAATGAACTAGATGATGTTTAAGTAGAGTGCAAATCACATAGAACATACTTGCAAGGAGGAAGATTATCCTTCACCAATATTCTATTGTATTATATAATTATAATAATTAGAATTTGTAAAAAAATAGATTTTAATATTATGTTAATAAAAAATAAAATTATGGAAAAAATATGGATAGATTAAAATTATATTATATTTAAAAAATATAATAGTGTGAATGGGGTGTAAAATTATTGACCATTTGACAAATGAACTAGATGATGATGAACTAGATGATGTTTAAGTAGTGTGAAAATCACATAGAACATACTTGCAAGGAGGAAGATTATCCTTCACCAATATTCTATTGTATTATATAATTATAATAATTAGAATTTGTAAAAAAATAAATTTTAATATTATGTTAATAAAAAATAAAATTATGGAAAAAATATGGATAGATTAAAATTATATTATATTAAAAAAATATTTAGAGTTTAATCATTACATTACTGTAATGGTAAAATTTGTATATTTATGTACATTCTTGTTAACTTGTAGATTCATTTTGATAAAAATTTCTAATTTAATTATATATCTACAACTAGCATATTTTTTGTTAAGTTCGGCTCATTTCCCCACTCTTATATAGTCTTATTTTAGACAATTTACACTTTCCTATACAATCACTATTGTTGGCCATTTATTGTACCCGTATGAGATCACATACATATCCATACATTTGATCTACATTTTGAGATTTGCACCCTTTTGTCTTGTACCCGTATGAGATCACATACATATCCATACATTTGATCTACATTTTGAGATTTGCACCCTTTTGTCTTAGATGAATTCCACAATACCCAAAGATTAATTTTGAGGGGCTCAAGACTTACTCTTGGATTCTAAGATATTTAATTAGATGAATTCCACAATACCCAAAGACTAATTTTGAGGGGCTCAAGACTTACTCTTAGATTCTAAGATATTTAATTAGATGAATTCCACAATACCCAAAGATTAATTTTGAGGGGCTCAAGACTTACTCTTAGATTCTAAGATATTTAATTAGATGAATTCCACAATACCCAAAGATTAATTTTGAGGGGCTCAAGACTTACTCTTAGATTCTAAGATATTAAATTTAAATGATCAACTTTTACCTTTTTTCACTAGTCATTATGAGCCCACTTGATACATGTTTGATTGATTTATTGCTATGTCTTAGGTGAATTCCACAACACCCAAAGATTAATTTTGAGGGGCTCAAGACTTACTCTTAGATTCTAAGATATTAAATTTAAATGATCAACTTTTACCTTTTTTCACTCATTATGAGCCCACTTGATACATGTTTGATTGGTTTATTGCTCTATCATGATATTTTTCACTAGTCATTATGAGCCCACTTGATACACGTTTGATTGATTTATTGCTATATCATGATATTTAAAGACGTTCAATATATAAATAATTTTTAAGATCAATTACAAGGACAAATCATAATTTTTAAGATTGAGCCCACTTGATACATGTTTGATTGATTTATTGCTATATCATGATATTTAAAGACGTTCAATATATAAATAATTTTTAAGATCAATTACAAGAACAAATCATAATTTTTAAGATCAATTACAAGGACAAATCATTTAACATTTCAACATTTCACTTTGGAGCTTAAAATGAACATATCTACATCAAAATTAGAATTTGCAACTAGGTCTTATCTCTTTATAAGAAAATGAGAAAAGAACAACAACATGAGTTGATTGATACATCTTACATAAATCCTTGAGCAATCACATCTATTGCATCTTGAACAATCAATTTCAAGAAAGAGAATTTAGGTTGGTAAGACTATGAGACATTTTATTTGATTTCTCTTTTAGTTTCATATGGAATTATGTTTAATTATAATATAAATAGTGTTAATTTTGCTTTAAATATTACATATACACATAATGATTACAAAATATACACAAAGTGGTATTTTGTATATTTTGTTTCCCCATCTTGCTCAGCTTGTATTAAATTCAAAAAAAGTTAAGACAAACAACTTCTAGCACATCAATTTTTGGCTTTCTCTAGCATCTGACCCTTGATGCTTTGCTCCATTTTTTCTGCCATTTAACTCTACCTACTTGGAAGACAGACTAAGACAATACATTTCTACCACGACCATTTTACCATCACTACCACTACCTTTAAGAACTGTTTTTCTAATTTTCATGTAAACGTGACAAATTGTTGCCAATATGACATTAAATAATTGTGAATGCCAATGAATTAAAGGCTATCTTAATGTATTCTAATAGTTTAATTTCTACTGAAACAAGTAACTTATAGATATAAGGATTATTTTCTGCTTCCTCTATTAAGAGCTGCAGTGCAGCGTAGTTCTTGCCGAGTGTTGGCAAGACAATTTTGAGAATCTGCAGATTGTCACAAAGAAAAGACCATAAATGCTTCTCGTCTTTTCAATTGAGCTAGAACTCCTCGTTGTTGGCTAGAATCGTAGAACAAAAGTCTACCCTATTATGCTTGGATGGAATATTGAGCTACAAAGGATACAAATGGAAAAATCACGATCCTTGTTGAAGTGAATTTTAAGCTACATGAATTCTTTTCCCATGCTTACCTCAAAACAACTTATTTCCTGGAATGATGTTCTCTTTCAGAGTGCAAATTATGCCACAAATTTAGGTGTAGCAGTGATGGAGAACCATGGCATCTACTCAAGGAAACATTGGTAGTCTCTAGGAGCTTCTGCTTTGTTGGCATTTTCAGTGCTCCTCAATGTTTCACCTTTGCACTTGCATGTCTAAATCATGAGTTATTTCAACACAGATACATCTTTTCTTTGTATATTGCTCTCTCTTTTATCCTTATTTTTCCTCTATGAAATAGTAGGGGATTTGGGTTTCTATAGCTCTTGATAAACATCAAGCTTTGGTCTCCAAGGAAGCTCTAGATGGATTGCAATCCTCTGAGAATGGTACAGGGCAGAATGACATTGAGATTAACTACATGATCTATTCCTAATGCATATAGAGCATTCCAAACTGGTGGATATGGGACTAATAGTGTTCACCTTTGATGTATGCAGAGATGCTATAACTATTAATAATTTGAGATGATTAGATGGAAAATTGTAAGTTTTCCATGACCATCAGTGTTATGTATTTAGAACTCCCAAGACAACTTATTACTATTTCTGACCCATTCTATCAGTATCTGGATAATCTCAGGCTACCCATGATCAAAGAATGTATAAAATCATCCAAAAACTTCTACGGCCAAGACAACATACCATTATAGATAAACCAATAATACCTGAACCAATAGACCCAAATGACTACAAAAGCAAAGAAAGATTCTAGGGAGCAGGCTGCCAAAGTAAAATTCACCATTGAACATCTTCCTATCCCCAGAAAAGGGAAGTCATCCCCTTTCAAACTTTTATCTGTGTCTGTCCAACAACAATGAAAAGCTATAACACCATAGATTTTAAGACAGACTTTTGATCGATAAGTGTCAATCAAGATGTTTTTGAGTCTAGAAAATTGCTACTTCTCTTAAAACAGGGGATTAGCTTCCATAAGTTTTTGAATTTTCATACAACAAAGAAGAGAAAAGAAAATACTAGACACACACCATATGTATACAAAATAACCATTTCCCGACAATGGCAAGTTGACAACCATAATTGAGAAGTCACATAAAATTTCAACAAGGATATTGAATCAGTAATAATATAGCAATTTACCTGCATTGTTCCAGTACTAAGTCCCACAGGTCCTGCAGGGAGACCAAGATGAACCATGGGCAGGATTAGCCATCCAACCTGCAAGGCACTAAATGGATTGCTAGGAGTTAGTTGGAATGGATGGTGACCAACACCCACTAGAGGATATCAGATTATATATATTATGAACACATACAACAAATTAGAAGTTAAGGAAAACATCATTCTCAAAAGTACAATAAAAATTGGTGCAGCTTCATATACTATGACTTGTGTTCAAACTAGAAGGAAAACATCATTCTCAAAAGTACAAAAAAAATTGGTGCAGCTTCATATACTATGACTGGTTACAGGTGGGGGAAAGGGCGTTGCTTTAGCAAATGCTCCCATAAAATTATTTGCAGGTTGCAGAGGGCATGCTCCATTTTTTGGTCCACAATTATTATCAACAGAAAGGGGTTTATTTCAGGATTAGGCCTTGGATTTTGGCAGAGTTGATGCTGCCAATTCAAACTACAAAAATTAACCAAGAAAATTAAGTTACAAATACTTAAGATGCCTACAAAGCCAGAGTCTGGGAAAAACTTAAAAAACACACAGATTAAATGAAGGTCAATAATGTGTAATTGTGACAGTGTATTCCTTATATGAAAGTAACATAAGAAATTGAAAGGATGAAGAACAATTTTTTTGTTTGTTGGTATTGCCAAACTGAACAACATTGAAAAGACAACACCCTAAATTTTAAGGCAGTCCTTTGATCCATAAATGTCCGCAATCAAGACACTTTAAGCCCTGGAAATGCAACTTCTCTCAAAACAGGGGATTAGCTTCTATAATTTTTTTGAGTTCTTATACATAATACATAATCTTAAGAATTGATTGCCTTTGACCAAAATTATTCTTCAAAACTATATCACTTTGAGCTAGCCTACAAATGGTTGGACGAGGATAAATATCATCTAGCAGCAGCCACTTGTTGCATGTATGCACTCTTATTCGCCAACATTACATTGGCAGAATGCCTACCATTTTTCTCGCACCCTTATATGTTCAGGTAAGTAAAATGTCTGCTACCTAAGATTTATTCTCAGCACAGACAAATATCTGTTAGAAATATGAGGTACATATATACCTTGTACTTGTAAATTGACAAAAAATAGAAAGGAAGATTTAATGGTTTTATGTGATTGTGAGCCAAAACTTGCAGGAAACGAAACTATTTGTTTCCACTTAAAAAGGGCCATATTGATATTTTAAATAGCTTTGAACAAAACCCATTTGGAATCTATATCCCCAAATCCATAACATCATGTGCTCACAAAGAATTTTAAATAGCTTTGAACAAAACCCATTTGGAATCTATATCCCCAAATCCATAACACCATGTGCTCGCAAAGAATTTTAAATAGCTTCGAACAAAACCCATTTGGAATCTATATCCACAATTCCATAACATCATGTGCCTGTATTGAGTACAATAATATCTGATTTCCCATACTTTGGGGCAGAGCTATCCATCAAATCCAGCCTAAGCGTCTCCTTCTTTGTCCCATTTCCCTCATCCACCTCCCATTTTTGAACTAGAAAGGGAGCTCTTATAAATTCTACGGACAATTGTAATCCTGTGAAAAAGGATTCGAATTTTAGAAATCCTGGCTACAAAATTATATAAAACAGAGCTCTTGTGAAAAAAATGAATACCTTGTACCGAAATGCATAGAAGCCCTCGACTCTAAATTGTTTTTTTCTAAATATTTCATAGACTTTGCTCTTGTTTGCAATGCACAGATTGAATGTCCTGCAGACCAGCCTCTATCCCCAGTTGCTCTATGAAGCCATGCGGCTATAGGTGACCCATTTGATCTGTTCGTTGCTTTCAAGCATAATGTCACGCAAAAACAGTCCACTTCTCCTCTGCATGCATAATTGGCTAGTATGTCAACTCGTCAACACACTTAAAAGGTCTTAATTGCCAATTGTCCAAACCCCAAATTACCTGTATCTGCATCGTGCATTAGCTTCATTCAATGTCTCTCTGCATGCAAAAACATTGACCACGACTCCTACCCTAATCGCCAACTGTCCGAACCATTTGAGCCTCCTTCGAAATTTGTGCACTCGCTTGCCTTGGTAGCTGTGAATGCACCTAGCAGCCATCTGCAGCTCCAATGAGAGGCCGCCAAAACACACTCCATCAAAATTTTGATTAAAAAAATCGCAACTTGCTCATAACCGAGTCCAAAATAAATCTGTGCAAAAAAATTCCAATGATTTGATTGGTTGAATGAAGAAAGATTAATCATTGTTTAACTTTTGCAGCCTCTGCATTAGTTCCCTGGCATGAACTAATAATATTTCGACATTTAGAAACCAAAACTGTTCCGAAAAGGTCTACATAGGGGACAACTTCATTTCAGAGCCAAGTTTCCATCACGAGACCTGTGGGCTCTCTTGCACTAGGTTGGGAAAAGAATATTGTTATTATATTTTGCAATACAATAAACTGCTAATTGAAAAGTTAACAAAATGTCTGAGCGCAGGTTCGAAGTAAAGAGAACACCGTTACAATGTTCTCCTTTAGGACGACTTTTTTAGAAAGAAAAAGAAAAGACAATTTGTCTGAGCCCAGGTTCGAACTGGGGACCTTTAGCGTGTGAGAGTAACGGGATAACAAACTAGATCACCCAGACGTCGTTATCAGAAGATTTGGTAGAATCGTTGACTTAATTTAAATGAATAGTATGTTTCTCTATTGCAGAACGCATATGCATATTCCCATTACACCATGCCTGCACATCACATAAGACCGAATCAAAGCAAACAGAACCAGTGTGGTCTCCTCGAAATTCTGTGTGGGATGTAGACGTATGGCCCCTAATTTAAACATCCAAAGGCGTTTGTAGTCCAACGGTTAGGATAATTGCCTTCCAAGCAATAGACCCGGGTTCGACTCCCGGCAAACGCACCTCTTTTATGCATTCCTGCAGTAGTGTTCAGAAAATATTTATGCACATTAGAGATGTTGCAGATTGTCAAACAACAAAAATGCAACTTCCGTTGCCGGGACTCGAACCCGGGTCTCTCGGGTGAGAGCCGAGTATCCTAACCAACTAGACTACAACGGAATGTCTGAGGTGTTTCGCTCCAGTCAAATATTTTACATTAAAATAGAATTCGAAACTTTTCTTGGTCTAAGATAATAGTTGGGTGTCCTAACCAACCACACTACAACGGAAAATATGCTTCCTTACGCTCCTGCTAATAATATTTCAGAGAGTTGGGATTCCAAACTTCTCTTTGCATTGGTGGAGGCAAAGATGTCTTTCTTTACGTATGGACAGGAAAAATCTCAACCATAGCCTTTAATACTTTTTTTTCCTGCACAGCCTAGGTTTAACTCCTGCTACTGAACCAATAATCCACGTGGCTACCCACACGTTGCAGAGGACCAACATTAAGCTTGGGCAGTAGCTATTCTCCCTACAAAACTCATGGTTAAATACCATAACATATAATACCATCCCCCATATCATGACATGATGACGGCAGATTAAACGAGAGAAATAGACGGACGGGCGTTTCAGACGAAGAGTTTAAAAAACGAGCATGAATTTTAAATGAGAGTGAAAATTTTAAACGCGAACGGGAGTTTTAAAATGAATTGCATCGGCAATGGAGGGTGACAACTGTGAAAAAAATGGGGATGGAGACTGAATATTTGCCGTTGGTTGATTGTGTCCACCAGGGAGAATGTGGAGGCTGTAAATAAGCACAGAAAGAAACAAAGAGAACTGGCTGCAAAACTGAGCACACAGCTTTTCTGTATTGATAACGAACACATTACAAACTACATTATGTAGCAGTTGGTAGAGAGTTAATTTTGAGAAGCGAAGTTAGGGTGTTCAACTACCAGATCCTCTCTCCTATAAATCTAAGGAAGAATTTGAAGGGCGGAATGTGTTGGTTGTTGGACATTACAAACTACATTATGTAGCAGTTGGTAGAGAGTTAATTTTGAGAAGCGAAGTTAGGGTGTTCAACTACGGGATCCTCTCTCCTATAAATCTAAGGAAGAATTTGAAGGGTGGAATGTGTTGGTTGTTGGATGTGGGAATTCTGACATGGAAATGTCTCTCGATCTATCAAACCACAATGCCAACCACTCCATCGTCATCCGCGGCTCTGTAAGTAAAAATTGGGTTATATAATTGGTGGATGGCTGTGATTTTATGTTTGTTAGAATGATCTTATGAACAAGTGACAATTGTTTTGTTTTCTGATTTTTCAGGTCCATATGTTGCCACTAGAAATGTTTGGGAGATCGATGTTTGAAGGGGCGATGTGGCTTCTCAAATGGCTGCCACTTTGGGTGGTGGAATTTTTTGTTTCTTTTGGTGGCTTGTGTGATACTGGGAGACACTATCAGATATGGTCTAGAGGACCTACTATGGGCCCTCTCAAGCTTAATATCAAGTGTGGGAAAACGCTTGTATTGGACATTGGAACTCTTGCCATTTTTAAATTGATCGCACCCCTCATGTTGTTGGACAATGTGAACCTTGACTTGGGTAGGCATTGAGTGAGCAAGTATTATTGGAGATGTTTACTACAACAAGGGACAACAAACTATAAAACATAGATGGAATGTTGCTAGAGAGATTATTAGATGCCAAATCCAAGTTAATTAGAGCTTGTATGTTCACTAATTTGGGCATAGAGGGTTGGCAACATCTAGCAGCATCATGCCTGTTTGGTGATATGCCCTTGTTTGCGGTGAAATAAATGTTATATGTAGCCTGGCCATAGATTGAACACCTCTATCTGTGTTCATGGGGATATAATCCTCGTAGATCTTACCAAAGAAAAGGCAAATGTTGTTTCGTAAGATTCAATTATTTTTGAGGTGTTTCCTCATGCATCTCTGTGGTTTGTTTTGTACCCAATCAATTTAAAATCTTATACATAATTTATGTTAAATTATACTTGAATGACATTTAGGTTATGTTAGCAATCTAATCATAGTGTTGATGGTTAAATTTATGTAATCTTTGGATGGTCAATCCTAATGTCAACTAGTTATTGTTGCTCTGGGTTACATTGTTTTGGTGGTGCGGTTGGGTGACACTAGTAAATATTGTGTTTAGTCTTTGATGTAAACAATCATGTGAATTTCGTTTAATAAAACATTTGGAGAATTATATATGTTCAATGGATTCCTTGCATACATTGCTTCACAACATTACTTTTATTCTTATACTGCATTAATGAATTTCAAAGTCTTAGTGTCATGATTGTTTTGTGTACTCTTTAATTGCACAGACCTATTTTTTTCCTTGATATATTATCCAAATTAAATTGAAGGCTTGTACGTATATCCTAGGTAATTGTGAATCAACATTGTAGATATTTTTGTATTAATCTTGGGAATCAACCAGTAGAGACAAGTGAACAAAAAAGATATAGAATTTAAGGGAAACATAGTCAGCAATCAAACCAACCACTCAAGTCTTTATGGCAATTGAAGGGAATGTATTTATATTTATATATGAGTAGTTATTTCATCAATAGTATGATGTACACTTCTTATATAGTAGTAACTTATGTTGTTTTCCTTATTTATTTCTTGTCAATCTTGTGATTCTTGTAGGAACTTTTCTATATGATTATTTGGAAATATCCTGAGCAAAAATTTGATATTCTTTCTTATATAGTAGTAATTTATGTTGTTTTCTTTATTTATTTCTTATGTCAATGGTGATTCTTGTAGGATCTTTGTTGTACGGTTATTTGGATAATGTTATAAGAAAAAAATTAATGTGAGTCTTTCTCTAAGCCTAGTCGAGTCAAGGATATAGAACACAGTGTCAGTTATGAATATCAGATTATAAAAAAAATGAGGTGTCAAAACATTCTTTGGTTTTTAATCTACATGTTATGGCATAAGGTTTTAACCTTCACAATACATGCTTCACATTGCACACACTACCTACTATAACAAATTGCATGCTTCAAAATGCATTGTGTTTTATAACCTATACTTTGTCATACACACAAACACATTGTGTTGAAGTGTTGTTGTTATTTGAAATGAATATGTAAGAAAACACATAATCTTGGTATTGTTTCTTTTCTTTTCTTCACAATGAGTTAAACTGCATATTATTACGCCGAGAGACGTATTCAGTTGTAGAGGGAAGAATGTTTCTCAGTAAACATTAACCCTTTTTCAAAAAAAATGACGTTCTTGCTGGCTATCACGGTGGAAAATATTAGAGTAATGGTAATGGAAGACAATGAGGCACATGTGACATGAGTAATGCCAAAATTTAATAAATTAAAGCGTTGTGTAATGGTCTTTCGTGAGTTTTTAATCACTTAGTAGGTAGAAAGGTGACCCACTATTTAGGCATATGATGGTGCATCATAAACCAGTGAATCCTTCATGGTTGGCATACACAACAACTTGGCAATGAGGACGACGATCAGCACAATAAAAAATCTAAGGAGGAGTGAGGCAAGGCAATGAGAGTAGGCATCCTATGTACAAGGGATTGAGAAATGACATGGGAAACAATAGGATTCTGAGATTCGAGAGCCTAGAAAGAAATCTCGCATTTGGTTGGGTACATTCCTACCAGGAGTCTATGCAATCGAATAATGAGGTCTTCTAATTCATCGACAAAAATGTTTCCACACTTGATACCAAACGGAGGTAGTTCGACCATTGCAATCTGCAACTCCTTCCACATTGCTTCAAACTTGGAAAAGAAATCATTTTTCGATAATAAAGCTATCGATGTTGAGCTTCTTGGAAAAGGTACGAGAAATATTTTATTTATTTTAGTTTACCTACTTTTATGGGTAGAGACATTCATTCCCCAATGCCATGGGTGGCAACATAATCTCTCAAAATTGTGTCTTCGTTGGTATTCCAAAACCCATGCTTGATTATTAAATGTTTAGAACAACAACGGGACTTACACATTCACATGTGATGATTAACAGATCACCACAATTTAGTTTGTGTTTGCTAATAAGGTGTTCAAATTTTTATGCAACAATAATTTTTGAGCCACATATATTTACGGTTAGTAGCAGTCGTAGCGCAATAAGTATAGGTTGCTAAATAATTAATGTAAATATTTTGATGCATAGTAAAAATTTATGTTTGATGGAGACCTGCGTAGTAAGAAGATTGTTGTTTTCGTAATCCTTTGGTTGGAGGAGCTTCACAAGCCATCGCTTCTTTGCACAGGTAATCCTTGCCCATCTTTAGCTCACTATCATGTATTTTTAATAGGTAATCCTTTCCATTCTTTGCAAAAAAGTACTATAGATTTTTAATAGTGCATTTTTAAAATCTTGCTAAGAATGCCCAGTTGTTATGTTGCACAACCATCAAGAGTAGAAGCATCTATCATAGTGGGAGTAGAAGCATCAGTTGTTTCTCAGAACCAGATGTTTGATTTCACACTGGAAGCTGTGAAATATGTTTGGAGTTTATTCCATTGCCCATTAAAACTGGTTGCTTTGTATTTAAATTTTCATGAAGTAATGGATTGCTTTTAGTATTGTATGTTTATGCTTTTTTGATATTGTCATATATGGCATTATAAATTAGACAAGAAAGAGGATCCTAGATGATACTACCATGGAAGTGATTTCTTGGGTTTTCCTGTCCTCCTTTGTTAAGTGTAATCAATTATGGGTCCAATGTTGTACTTATAATCATCACTTAGTAAAAAAGGTTTAAGATTTGTGGGTTGGTAGGTTTCTAAATATTTTCCTAATTTTGGTATTCACCACCTTGTCCTATTCTTATCATTGCAGACCTACACCATTGCCCTGTTTTACCAGGTGCATGGTGTAAAAGCTATGAGACACCTCTTATATCATCATAATAGTCCACAAAGGTAACATGGCATTCAATTTGAGTTGTTACTAACAGATTGTATGTTTTCAAGACATTTTTTAAGTAAAATGTATTAAGATTTTATTATTTAATTGCAAATGTGTTGATGGTTAAGTTAAACTTTAGATTACCCAGTTTAAATATGACTAGCACTTGCTATTGAAAATTGTTTGGATTACAGTCTAAGTTTGTCTCTAAATATTTGGAATGTATCAGTCTATTTGATGCAATCTTGATAAAACTGTGTAGCAATTTGATATAAAAACGGATTGCTTGGTGTACTCTAGTCTTTTTTAGGAATGACTATGTATCAACAATATGCATGGCATCTTCCTACAGTTATGGATTCTTATTCCAAAACAATCGTGCATTTCTAAAGATAGTTATTATCTATTTGTAATTTTTATCGGTTCAGTTACCAACATATTCAGAAGTAACAAAATGCGCACAACAACATTAAAACGATCCTAAAAAATTTTCCTGTTCTAGGGGGGAGGGGCCCACAGTGGAGCACCCTAACTTCGTGTTTCTCAAAATCCTATATGGAATTTCAAATCACTCCCAATTTTGTATAGCAGTTTATTTGGCAACTTATTTGCTTAAAAAATTTAATTTTAGGGTCACATCATCAAATATGATGCCACATCAGCATGCTTTTTGTTAAGGTATTAAAAAAGGCTAAAAAAGAAGTGAGACCAATAATGGTGCAATAAGTCATGTTTTATTGGTGCGCCGATGTGGCATCACATGATTTGTCAATGTGTGTACTTTATGGATAATTTTTTTTTTGCAATTGGATATTAAGATGCTCCACTGTGAGGCAGACTACTTCTATCCCCACTATTGGAGCCCGCTCCACTATGGGCCCCTCTCCCCTAATATTATATAAAAATCATGTGTTTCATATGTGACTTGAAGCAGTTAAAAGATATTGCTCACAAAGGAATCTCTAAATAATTGAACCGTGAAGTGTAGATAAACTTATATTATAAAATGCTAATTAAATATTAAATTAAATTTATTGGATTTACTTTCTTTTTAAGTTATTAATTTATATTATTATGAAAATGCTAAATAGTTTAAATAAAATAAAATAAATTGTAATATCTAATATAAATAATATTAATATATAATATTTAAGTGTTTAATGAGTTAAAACTATATAATAATTATGTATGTATGTTATACACAATTTAACATTAAATTATTTTAATTAAAGAGAATAATTAAAAAAATAATATTATGATAGTCATCAAATATGATAGTTTCTTATAAAATAATTTAAATAAAAGAAATTAAAAAATCTTTAAAGATTCAACAAAAATAAAATTATAAATATTAATTTTACTTTATTTTTTATTTTCTTTAAGGCAAGTGCTCATCATAAACAAGTTAGATCATAGTCTTATGAATCAAAAAGTAAGTTACTTTTACCATCATTTCATAGTGATGGAAATGTTAGTTAATTTTGAAGAAAGTTCCCTTGCCTATAAATATGGAGACAAAATATAATGATAGGGGAGAGGGGCCCATAGTGGAGCACCCTAACTTCGTGTTTCTCAAAATCCTATGTGGAAATTTCAAATCACTCCCAATTTTGTACAATAATTTATTTGGCAACTCACATCCTTCTATATTTCGTTTTAAGGGCACATCATCAAATATAATGCCACATCAACATGCTTTTTGTTGAGGTATCAAAAAAGGCCCCAAAAAAAAGTGAGACCTATAGTGGTGCACTAAGTCGTGTTTTATTGGTGCACTGATGTGGCATCACATGATTTGTCAGTTTGTGTACTTTATGGATAAAAAGTGTTTTGTAATTGGATATTAAGGTGCTCCACTATAGGGCCCACTAAGGACAACTTCTATCCCCATTATTAGACCCCACTCCACTATAGGCCCCTCTCCCCTAAGTATATTATTAGAGTAATAAGTTATTTCACTTAATTAATTACATTATATTGGTTAATTAATTAAGTCACTTATTACTTTAGGTTTGCTTAAGCTAAACTTAGGCACATTAATAATTATTTATTTATTTATTAATTATTAAGTGTGCACACTAAGGTTTTCCTTTTAGGTTTTACTTTAGGGTTTCTTGATCTCCTTCATAAGGATTGATCTCATTGTAATTATTAGATTCTCTTAATGCATTTTTCAGCTTGAGGTTTACATAACATTTTCTTTGGTTCTGAATATCTTTTGTACGTGATAGGTAATTGCATGTAGGTGATTCTTGGGGTTTGTGAGGTTGGGCTTCTCAACTTCTTCATGGTATTAGAGCCTTGATATGCAGCCCCTTCTTAGATTTTTGGAGAAAATCAATGCAGAGTAGTTCAGGATTCCTCGAGGGTTTCATGCCTTGAGTTCATCTATGCAGTGTTTTGGATTAGATCAGGCATCTCCATTAGATTCAGGGCGTTAGAAAAAGTCCAGATTGGCTTTTATTTTCCTAATTTTGGTCATCGTTGAAGAAATCCGTGAGGGTTTCAAGCTCGGTGATTTTTTTCAAGCTCTGGGGTAGCTTATTTTTTGGAGCATTTTGGGCACAAACGGAGGTCACCATTGTGTTCATAGTGCCCAAAAACCCCAAGATTGCCTTTCATTTCGTCGATTTCAAAGAAAGTAGATTCTGAGGAAAACAAATTTTGCCAAGGAGATCGTACGGCCTCCCCAGCATGCACTCCGAGGCATGATTTTTGAAAAAAATGCAAAAAAAATTCCAAAACCAGCATCGGCTTCGACACCTCCAGTTATAATGGATCCCGTCGTCAAGCGGCCACCCGCTGATTGCTCAGGCTAGCGGCACCACCCAAAGGCCTCTGGCCAATTAGCCCCCATGGGCTCCTTCAGGCTCCGCCCCGGTCACATGGAGGACCAGGGGCCCTCCGCCAGTTATAATGGATCCCGCCGCCGGGCGGCCACCCGCCGACTGCTCAGGCCAGCAGCACCACCCAAAGGCCTCTGGCCAGTCAACCCCCACAGGCCCCTTCAGGCTCCGTCCCAGTCACATGGAGGACCAGGGGCCCTCCGCCAGCCCCTGAGGGCTTCTACATCTACGACCCGCGGTCACATGGGGGACTAGGCGCTATGTGCCCAGCCCCTGACTGAACCAAGCCCCTGCCCGTCAGTCATATGGGCGACCAAGGGATCCACCACAGCCCCTAGCCTACTAGCCCCTAGTCACGCATAGGACCAGGGGCTTAATTTTTTAGCCCCTAGGGCAGCCTGTAGGCTAGATTGGCCTTTCTGGAGCACTTTTACAAAATCAGGCGTAACTTTTGCGTAAGGTGTCCTTTTTTTGCAAACAAGATACCTTTGGAAATCTGATTCTGACATCGATCCAATGGTGGAGGTAGTTTTTTATGATTTTCTCTAGATTTATTTTTCAGGTTCTTGAACTCAGATGTTGTTGTTTTCACTCTAGAGGGCATATCTTTTGACTCGGTTATCCTTTTTTTGCCATTCTTGCAGCATCAGAAAGCTGGTTCAGTCCTCTACATAGATTTGAGGTCCATTTTTATCAAGGAGGAAGATGTGAACTTTGGTTTTTGCATTCACTCATTCTTGTTTTCTTGCACTAGGTTTACTTTTTCTCTTTAGTTTATGCATGTTTTGCATTCTCTCCTTTTACAATCATGGGTTATTGTAATAAATGAACTGATATAAAGTTTCTTCAGGGGGATTTCTTGCATAATAATCTAATTAGAGTGTAGTTTCACTTTGATCTCCATCTTGATTTTGATGACAACTCGCATGGGTTATATATGGATTTTGTAGTTTCTTTTGGCCACATCTTTCTTATGGCTTGACACATATCAGATTCACATCAGTTCACACTTTAGATTGAGAGCCTATGGTTATTGATTCACATAATTAGGTCACATCTCAGTTTGAGGGCCATTAAATTTATGGTTAATGTTCCAAAATCTTCATGGTACTTGCTCCTATGGATCAATTTTAAAGTCATAGTTGGGCATCGGCATCGAGATACACATAAATTCCTGATTCTTTCATCATATCATTCCCTCTTATGGGGGGCATAATTTCATCTACTATTTCCTTATGGATTCCAGGGTTGTTCTAGTTTGTGAGTTTTCCAGTGTTTCGTGGCATCGGGTTTGTTGTAGCATTATTATGATTCCACCCGAGTCCTTCAGTGACTCTCATTTGGTTTCTTGTAAACAAAAGTATCTTTCCTTGCTTTTTGGATTCAAGTTCCAGTGTTATTCCACAGTGTTCTTCCAATGCTTCTTTGTAGCAAGTCATCTCATTGTAGGGGGGTTTTGTCCCACTGGGTTTTTCTTCTCTACCTCATTATTACATTTGTACATGGGTAAGTATTGATCAGGCCTTGTTGTCGAGACCCATTCATGCTTTCATGCATCTTTTCCTTAGTGTTTTAGCTACTTCCTAAGTTCATCTTAAGGGGGGGTGTTAGAGTAATAAGTTATTTCACTTAATTAATTACATCATATTGGTTAATTAATTAAGTCACTTATTACTTTAGGTTTTCTTTTAAGCTAAACTTAGGCACATTAATAATTAATTAATTATTTATTAATTATTAAGTGTGTACACCAGGGTTTTCCTTTTAGGTTTTACTTTAGGGTTTCTTGATCTCCTTCATAAGGATTGATCTCATTGTAATTATTAGATTCTCTTAATGCATTTTTCAACTTGAGGTTTACATAACATCTTCTTTGGTTCTGAATATCTTTTGTACGTGATAGGTAATTGCATGTAGGTGATTCTTATTGTTTGTGAGGTTGGGCTTCTCAACTTCTTCATACATGATTAAAATAAGTTATGCTTTATTTTAAGTTATTTTTACCATCACTTCATGGTGATGGAAATGTTAGTTAATTTTAAAGAAAGCTTTCTTGTCTATAAATACGGAGAAAAAATATAATGATAAATACATGATTAAAATAAATTATGTTTTATTTAAAATAATTTTAAACTAGTGATTAATTTAAATTATTTTATTATTAAACAAGTTTCTTTTAAATTAAAATATTGGATGTAAATAATATTAATATATAATATTTAAACTTGCTTTAATGAGTTAAAATCATATAATAATTATGACATTAAATTAATTTAATTAAAAATAATAATCAAAAGATTAAAATTAAGATAATCATCAAATATGACAATTTCTTATAAAATAATTTAAATAAAAAAATAAAAAATCCTTAAAGATTCAATAAAAATAAAATTATAAATATTTTTTTTATTTTTTAAGGCAAGTGTTCATCATAAACAAGTTTCTATGCAAAGGTTAAATAGATTAGTTTTTTTTTAGATCACAGTTTGATGAATCAAAAAGTTAGTTATATTTACCATCACTTCATGTTGATGAAGAAAACATATAGCATAACTACATGATTAAAATAAGTTATGCTTTATTTAAAATAATTTTAAACCTTTGATTAATTTAAACTATTTTATTATTGAACAAGTTGCTTTTAAACTAAAATAAGTCGTTGATTTTAAATTTTTAGTATAAGTATAATGGTGAAATTTGTATACCTTTGTCATTTTTTAATGTTTTGCACTTATTTTTAAATCCTATCGATAATGATATTATATTCAATCCTCTAAACTAATTATGACAAGAAATATTTTGCATTTGTATATGGATGTTATTTAAAAAAATGATTCTAAGCATGTGATTCATTTAAGTTATTTTACTATTGAACAAGTTTTAAAATTAAATTAGTGTTAGAATTAAGGTTCAAGTGAGTGTTCAATTAATGTTAGGGTTCAATTAGGGTTATGATTTATTTAGGGTTCAAGATTAGGGTTAATATATTATTAAGGTTATGATTCAATGAGGATTTAATTAGGGTTAGGGTCCAATTAGAGTTAAGTTTTAATTTGGATTATGATTGGGCTTTAATTAAGTTCATTCTTGTGGTTAGGGTTGAGATTTAATTAGGGTTAAGCTTCAACTAGGGTTAAGGTTCAACTAGGGTTTAGGGTTCAACTAGGGTAGAGGTTAGGGTTAAGGTCTAGAGTTCAATTAGGGTAAAGGTTAGGATTACAATTATAATTTAATTATGATTACTTTTAATTGGGGTTAGGGTTCAACTATGGTTACATTTAAGGTTAGGGTTAGGGTTTAATCATAGTTCAATTAGCTTTAGGGTTATCCAATAAATCTTGGGATTAGGGTTAGTTTTGTTATTTAAATAGGGTTATGGTTAGATATCAATTAAGGTTTATTAGGGTTATTGTTAGGGTTAGGGTTAAGAGTCAATTAAGGTTTATTACAATTATTTTTAGGGTAAGGGTTAAGAGTCAATTAGGGTTAGGGTTCAATTAGATTTTAGAGTTCAATTAGGGTAAAGGTTAGGGCTAGGATTATAGCTAAATTATGGTTATGTTTTAATTAGGATTAGGGTTCAATGAGGGTTACAATTAAGGTTACTACCAGGGTTTAATCATGGTTCAATTAGCTTTAGGGTTATCTAATAAAGCTTGGGATTAGGATTAGTTTTTGGATTTGAATAGGATTATGGCTAAAGATCAATTCAGGTTCAATTAGGTTTATGGTTAAGTTAAATTAGCATAATGGTTACTACTCAATTAGGGTTAAGGTTTAATTATGATAACAATTAAGGTTAGGTTAGGGTACAATTATGATTAAACTTGGTGTTAGGGTTCAATCAATATTCAATTAGTATTAGGATTAGTATTAGGGTTCAATCAATATTCAATTAGGGTTAGGGTTAGTAGTAGAGTTCAATTAGGGGTATATTTTGATTAGATTTAAGGTTCAATCAAGGTTAAGTTTTAATTTGGATTATGATTAGGGTTTAACTAGGGTTACTATTAGGGTTAGGGTTAATTGATATCTTACATATTACATAATTATAATTTTATTAGGGTTTAACTATGGATATTACAACTTGAGGGTAATCTTGATAGAACTGTGTTCTAATTAAATGCAAATGGTTGATGTTGATGTTTATTTTATCTATATACAAGTTTATATGATTTTAAGTTAATCTTTATAAAACCTAAAATCAAATACTTACAAAGCTACCCTTATCAAAAACATTATGTTGTAAGTTTGGGGAGTAATTCCACTTAATTACATTGAGAGGCATCTATAGTGGCATCCAACAATCCGTGTAAAGTTTTTGAGGCTGCATTTAACATGACAAGCAAGTGGAAGTCAAAAATTTGATCACAAAGAGAAATCAATAAAATAATAATAATTAGAGAATGATAACTCTCGGCGTATTTTATATATATTAATATTTAATATATGCATGCTAGTTTAAATACCAACTTATTAGTGGTAAAGAAGTTACAACTAACAATCTTGTGAATGACCATTATATTAGTGAATCAAGTTTTTATAGTTTTGTGTTTATCATGTGATGTGATACTACTAATTTTACTTTGTAAATTCAATGCCTCAAATATTTTATGGAATGAAAATGACTTCATAAAGGTTTTACCAGTTTAATATTTTTGTTTAAAGGTAAAATGATAGGCAATGAAAATTTACAACAATCAACAAAATTTTTAATTGATAAGGATGTTAGTATCAAACTTAGATCTTAAGTTGATTTGGTTGTGGCATATAAACAAGTTACCATCCACAGTAGTCAATTAATTAATGAGTCACTTTTCACTAAGATATTAATTGTTTCTATGTCCATACCATTTCTCATGTATCCCCATCTTGATGAGAATGTCTTAGTGCAACAATATAGATAAGTGACATATTATCATCTTTAGTTCATGGCCTAATCCCTATCCATCTTCATTGTACATTGTTGCACATATTTCCATGTATTTTTTATCTACTTATCCCTATTTCATCCTTGTTAACACTTACTTCCATACATTTATTCCCGACTCCAAGATCACCACCTTACCATTGTAGATCATTTTCAAATGGCTCAATATTGACCCAAGTTGATCTTGACGAGCATAAGAATAATTCTTAAATCCCAAGAGTACAAATTCAAATTCCAATTTTCTTGCTCCCTTCTATTGGTTGTTATATTGGGTTCACCTAGTACATGTTTCATGCAAAATGTTAGATTGCCATGATTTTTAATAAAATTCAGCATATAATTAAACACACACACATGTTAACTAGAGCATACTTCATTTTTAAAGGGAAATAAAGGAATTCAATTTGTATTGATATCATATATGCCACTTTCATGTTTGTGAATGTTGTCTTTGATATCTCTCATTGTAAATTTAATTTTTTATCGGGTTTGACTTAGGATAGCACATTCATCAATTGAGTAAAATAACTCCTAAACAATATCTCTATACGCCACTTTTTAACATAGATATCTAGAGGAAAAAGTGAGCATATTTTCAAATACACATTCTATTAGATCAATCTTGCATAACTCAAATCAATCATGCATGATATATCAAGTTCATGATAGTTAAAATTGACCCAAGAGATCCTTGAATCACTTTAGACTTTAAGACATTCACTAGATCAAAATAGATAAATTCATAATAATAATAAATTGATTTTTTTTTAAATTACAACTTCATTTTTCATCATCTATTCTAAAACTAAATACACCTAACCCACTCATTTAATTTTTATAAATTGTTACAATTATAAATCAAAATTTAATTATAAAAAATAACTCTCTATATATATGTATTTCATTAACCTAATTCAAAATTATATTTTCTTTCATACTATTATTCATTACAACTTTATTAAAGATGGCATATGGCCTAATAGTCAAAGTATTGATGACTTACTCATCAATTGTCCTTATCCCACTAGGTTACTCTTGAGCAAAGAGTTAAATGTCAAATGAAATGAAAGAGCTCATGTGGCATTTCCTTCCTTGGTACTTTGGTTTGATTGGAGGTCTTAAAGGCTAATCTATATCTTCAATCAATGTTGTAATTCACATGCATCCACTTCCTTAATATTGCTCTGCATATCTTAATCACATAATCAAAATCTTTGATATATATGGAGGATATTTTTTCGTGTTCTATGACCATTTGTTTCCCCCCTCATTTTAAAATTTCCCTATTTGAAAAAAATAGATTACAAATTAAAAATTGGACATAAGGAACAATGAATGGACATGTTCAGTCTTAAAGTACAAGCTTACTATTTTACTATTCATTGTAATTTGATTCTCCATTTGCAATTGAACAACTTGTTTTGTTGGATATACATGTGAATAGCTTCATTTTGTCTTATACTTGAACTTTCAAGTTTTTCTTTATTTAGATTATTTGAATATAGTGTACATTCCACCTATGTTGTGCATCACATCTTTTATAAATTAATATAAAAAATATTAATTAACAAGTTTGTTTTAGTTTGAAACATACTGTGTTTCACTTTTTGGAAAATCCCGATTTTTCCTGAAATAACTTATTTTTAGAAAAAATAATGATTTAAGCCTTGAGAGGTTCCATATAAAGGGTTTTAATTGAAGATGGTTAGATAAGAACCCATTAGATCAAACCCCCTTGGATATAACCCCTCTAGTATTAAATCATACCCACAATGGAGTCTCCTTCACACCTATCAAAATATTGGTAAAAAAACACTTTTCTTTACCTTTTGAGGGATTAAATAAAGCCATTTAAAAATTATATTTTGCAAGATCATAGCTCTCAAAATGATCTTTCTAAAAAGTATGGTTTTGATATGTTTTCATTTTATCATGTACATTTAATTTTCAATTTTGACTGAACATAGGTTTTTCATTGAACATCAAGTTCTTCTTTCTACAAAGGTGGAAAAATAGCAAACCATTGTAAAAAAAATCAAAAAAACCTTTTCTCTAGGTATTGATGTCCTTGTTTCACCCCCAAAAAAATTGGATTTTGATATACACAACAAGTTATTTTTGACAACATACACCTATGTCCAAATTATAGTTATAGTTTTTCATAACCCAATTTTATTTCATATTTATTTAAATACGGAAAATTAAATTGTTTATGAAATTCATTAAACATTAAATGGAGATTCTAGAATATTTTGCATGTTGAATATGAGGAATTGACTAATGTTGACTTTATGAAAATTTGAAAACTATTTTTTATGTCATCAAGGATTGAATGTTACTGATCAATTTGCAAGTATGTGCAGAGAGGATGACATGATGAAGGACAGAACACGGTTGAAGTAGGATTTTTAGCCGGATCGAATGGTAAGCCAATTGGAATCTGGGAGCACACACCACAAAAGGGCATGATGATTTTCATTTTAATCAAATTGCATATGTTTGAGAATGAGAATTTCTTGATTTGAACTAATTATGTGTTTAGAAATATATGGCTTGTAGATATAAAATTCCCATTTAAAACTTCATGTTTGATGAAACAGAAATAAGATTTCTTTATATATATATATATATATATCATATATACCACACATATATATATACATACATATATATACATATATATATATATATATTATATATATACATATATATATATATATATATATATATATATATATATATATATATATATATATATATATATATATATATATATATATATATATATATATATATATATAAATATATGTATATTCGAATGCTTATTCAAATGTATATGTGTTGAATTCAAATGATAATCGATAGCATAATAATATCAAGTTGATAAATTAAAATGAATACGTTGATGGCAGTAAGACCTGCCACAAATTTAATGGCTATATTTGAATTGTGTAGTGGCCAATGGGAAGGCCATAATGCCTCCTCCCTTGGAATGCAAAATATAGACCGATGTTTCCATTTTTTTGAATAACACATAGGTAGTGTGGCGAAGAAAATTAGAGGAAAAGGTGGGTCGTAGGAAGGAAAAAGCAGAGGAGCTCAAAGGAAAAATTCAGAGGTGGCTAAAATCGATTCAAATTTAAGGTTATCTAAACCATGCAAATATAAAATCATTTTTATTTCTATTCTTTCCTTCTCTAATAACCAATGATAACAAAATTTCATTCTGTATATCATTGCTTTCATTTTTCTGTGAGTACATTGATAGAAGCCATGGCCTTAGGCCAAATGGCATGATGTCGACCTCTATGGGTCACTTGTTTGTATTATGTGTATAAGATCATATTTTAGGAAGTCATGTGGCTAGCTCTATAACCTAAGTTGAGCCTTTGAGTGATAATCTCAAGTGGCTCTTCCTTGAGGCCACCACACCCATAAGCATGTTATACGATGACATTTTTATACTTTGCACCATTTAATTTATAACTCATTGTGAAATAATAGTGATGGGGATCGATTAAGGATTCCCTTAGAAGAGGGTTTGTAACGCTGCAAATTTCTTTTAAAAGATTGTTCGCCACCTAGCAGATGTCGAGGCTTGTAATGCTTCAAGAGTCAGACATAAACTTGTGTTATAAGTTGATTCCTCCTTTTCATAATTGGGATTGATTATGATCCAGGGGAAGTAAAAGACCCCTTTGTATGTTGTATTTTCTTGTATTTCATATCAAACCCTAATATTAAAATGGGACAAAAACTTTAAATGGGAAATGTTGTGTTCCTTGTTTTTAAGCCTGGAATGAATGCAGGTTGTCTTGCTAAGAATCCGACCCCATTTGACAAGGACGGTGGATGGAAAAACCATGTAGAAATGAGATCAAGGTTAGCATGTAGAGTATCCTTGCATGAATGGTAATAGACAATAGAGTACATAGGAAGAAATTTTGAATATAATTATGATGATCTTGACCATTAGGAGATGGTTAATAGCTTGATATTATGGTCTATTAGGCGACAATATTTTTTTCTGAATATTGTCATATTGTTCCATATGCTTGATACATGGTAGATTTTTACTTAATATTTTATGTACAATGTGAAAGAATCGTGTTGTTTCTTCTAATTGATAGTGAATCATATTCTTGTAAAAATGATAATTTCTTATAGGCACAACTAGAGATTTTGTAATAGAGCAGTGATAATATTATTTTTTTCTTAAAACTAAATTGTAGAACAGAGAATATGAATGTTTTGTTGTGTTGCAACTCTGTTCGATTTATAAGTGTTTAAATGATAAATGTGCATATGTGAGAAGCATGATTATAACTGTATAGTAGGAACAATACTTTTTATGCTTAAGCCAAGAATGTACAAAAGCAAACAACTAGTTTTGCAACTAATAGAAGGAAACAGTAAATGTATGCTTAAACAATATGTATGAAACTGTAAGGCTTGTATTGTTCATTTGACAATGAAAGGTCAAATAAAATACTATCTAAGTTCACAAATTTGAATTAATGTATTTCTTTTTAGAATGTATGCACAAACTCAAACATAAGTAGGAGCATATATGTGTATGCACATAGACTTTGTCTATGTACTTACACATACTTGTGACACACCGTCTTTTGTTTTTCTTTAGTACTTTATTTTAATGGAAAAATGCTTAAAAAGATAAGTGGAAATTAGTCTTAAGAATGAAAAGACTGAATGATGAATTACTTCATATGTAATAAATCTTTTTTGTTTTTGAAGATTGAGCTTACTTACATTTTGATAGACAATTAAGAATAAGTAATTTGAATATTGAAATGAAACAATGATACCTTAATTAACTAGAGCATCTATGGGTAGTTGCTGCTAGAGGGTAGATAGTTGTTTACTAGAAAGTTACTTCTAAGACAAGTGCTGAAATGGGTCACAGAGTATAGGTTTGCTTTACTAGAACCTATCATTTTTTGTTGTTGCAACACACTTTTTTGCTTCACCAAGCAATATTTTTCATTATGTATGCATGAATGAACTCTGTAATTTCACTCTCTACCATTGCTAGCATATATCTTGCACTTTATTTTTCTAGCATACAAGATAGAATTTGCATGTTGATGTTGGGAACGCACTAGATTCCACCTTGTAGGTTGTTCTCTTGCTAAACTCTCTATGCAGGGTTGAGCATTCTTCATGTCGGAAGAATACCGAGGAAGCATAAGCTTCGTGGTTGGGTGGTAAAGCGCTTCAACCATGTTCTCATCCACCAGTGGAGGTGAACATTGAAGAAGAACATAAATGTTCACCAGACTAATATAGTCTATGTTGTAACTTGATGTAACTATCATTTAAGTACTTGATGAGAAATTTACCTTGAAATGATATTATGTCCTTTGGTTCCAAGTGAACATGATAAATTGTAATTTGAATTTTGAAGAGAATATAAGAATCTTTGACTCTTTTTAAATGGACATGTGTAGCTATAATTGACTTTAGCCACTAGTTATGTCTCTTTAATTTGGAGTATATTCTTGTGTCATTTTGAATAATATTTAATAAGTAATAATTAGGAATAGGTTATTACATTTGGTATTAGAGCTTCGGGTTCAACTCTAGGCCTTTTGAGTCTACCATAGTTGACTAGGGTAGTTGACCCTTGACCTAAATTAGAAGTCCTAAGAATTGACCGAGCCTGAATTGAATGCAAGAATGGGAAGGTCAAAGATAGGACGAAGGAAAGGGAAAACTGTCACAACCCCACGCAAGAATGACATAAAGGAAGCAAATGATAAGGCAAAGGTTCCATCCGAAATTCCCGATGATGATGAAACTCTAGCACAAGCCCTTACATGAATCAAGCTAGAGAGAGGCTTGAAGATTGAGGAGAAGCAAACACCTAAAATCAAAAATATTTATGCAATCTGGGATTGGCCTTTAGGGTGTGGACCCCTTGTTGACTAATGAGGAAAAGGAGGGCCTACATGCTCAACCATCCTCATTTGTAAAGTTTGATGTAAAATTGGATGACAATCCAAAGGAATGTCCTCTAACTGACATTGAGAAATCAGAATGATGTAGCCTAAAGCATATTGTAAATAAGGGTCTATTGACTCACCCTAAATATAAATAAAATCTAAATATATTTTGGTGTGTTCAATGGAAGACTCTAGAATGTGTATGTCTACTATGTTAAAGGATGCATGCATATGAAAATTTTAAATGTAACATAAGAATGTTTACTCACAGAACCTTGTGTTGAGATGCAATGAATGTGATTGTGTTGTAGGATAAGTGTGGGACATCATGGTGACCACTAGGAAAGACTAGGGTGGTAGTGGTTTTGATAATAGACCAAATAAGAGGTTGGAACAATTTCTAGAGGTTCTAAACTGGTAAGAGTCCCACATGGATCTTATTAAACAAGAAATTCGAGTGGCATGCGAGGACCAAGACTGCAGGAATGAAAAAGGCAATCAAGGAGAGGGTGGTCTAGGGGTAGGTTCGTGAGGGTGAATCGAGGAAGAGCTCTGGAAAGACCTCAAAAGAGTAGCACCGCCAAAGTTTGATGGAAAGGCCATCGAAACAGGAGCCAAGTTTTGGATTATAGAAATGGAAAAATACTTTGGACTCCATAACCTCTCTAAAAAAACTAAGGTAGCATGGGCTACGTATCAGCTCTTAGGTGAAGTAATGACTTGGTGGGATAATGAGAAGTTAGAATGAAACCTATAGCCTACTAAGATCACTTGGGGACTCTTCCTCTAGTATTTTAGGAAGATATGGCTACCACAACTTAGCTTTGACAAGAAAATGATAGAATTTCATAACTTAACCTAGGGAAATATGATTGTGATTCAGTATTGGGAAAAGTTCACAAATTTGTTGAAATATGTGCCTCAGTATCAGGGGGATGAATAGTTATGTATCTGGAAATTTATAATGGGACTCAAACCACACATAGGAGCTAAGGTGGATATGCATGAACCTCAAACCATGTATGAAGTCTTTCAAAAAGCCACCAAACAAGAACAAAAGCTACAACAGTTGTCCAATCTTCGCAGCGATTTAGGTTTTGAGTCTTGGTATGGAAAGAAAATATTTCATATGGGGGACAAGAGCCATCAGATTCATAACCTCAAGAGGGGAAGTAAATCGTAGGAGAAGGGCGATTATGGTAATGGTGGAAGGAATAAGAAAGTAAATAAGGGTAAGGCCAAGGATGACCATGTGTAGAAATACTTTAGGGAGGACAAGATAGAAGGTCATAAAGGGCCTCAAGATGGATGTTATACTTGTGTGGGAAATCATTATGCCTCAAATTATCCTCAACGGTCAAAGACCTAAAGGGAAGGGAGCTATCAAAAGACTCACCAGATCAATGCCACAGTGAACAATAGGTAGGCAAAATATCAAGCTTCGCCAATTCAACTAAAATGTAAGCTCTATGACCAAATCGTCTCTATCTTAATTGATATTGGAGCTACTGAATGTTTTGTATCTATCCTAGAATAATATCTAAGATACCCATTAGACTGAGGTACATGGAAAACTCATGGATAGTCCAGTATGGAAATTGAGTAAAGCGGAGGGTAAATACCTGTCTCTTTTGCAGTGAGTTAGAACTTTCGACCTTTCAAACCTAGGTTAGCTTGTATGTGGCACCTTTCAGCTCATATGATGTGATTTTGGGAATACATTGGTTATCCGAGCATAAAGCTTTAGTGAATTGTGAGGATAAGGTGGTCAACTGCCTGGATGATCTTGGAAACCCAATGGAAGTTTATGGAATTAAGAGACCCTTAGAGCTTAGATATATTTTTGCAATGCAACTCAAGAAGGCTCGTCGAAGGGATGTGCAATTTATGCAGTGCATGTTAGTAATCCTGACAACAAGGAGCCATATTTAGATGACTATCCTATTCTCAAGGAGTTTCAAGATGTATTCCTTGAAGAACTTATAGAATTGCCTCCAAAGCAAAAATTCAATTTTTCTATTGACTTAGTCCCAGGAGCTGAACCTCAATCCAAGGCACCTTACCGAATGACCACTACATAACTATATGAGTTGAAGGAACAACTAATGGAATTGTTGGACAAGGGACTCATAAGACCCAATGTGTCTCCTTAGGGAGCGTCGGTAATATTTGTGAAGATGAAGGATGGAAAATTGTGACTATGTATAGATTATCAGATGTTGAATAAGGTTACCATCAATAATCGATATCCACTTTCGAGGTTGATGAATTGTTTGATCAAATGAGGGAGAAACGGTGCTCTCCAAAATTGATCTCAAGTTAGGGTACCGTCAATTGAGGATTAAGGAAGAAGATATTCTGAAGATTGCATTCATAACTTGATATGGACATTATGAGTTCACAGTAGTACCTTTTGGCTTAAAACTAATGTACCAATAGCCTTCATGAACCTTATGAATAGTGTGTTTAGGGAATGCTTCGATGAATTTGTCCTGATATTCATTGACGACATCTTATTCTACTCAAATACTATCAAAGAGCATGATAGACATTTGAGAATAGTTTTTCAACGACTGAGAGAAAGGAAACTCTTTGTTAAGTTGTCCAAGTGTTCCTTCTATCAGGACTGAGTGCACTACTTGGGCCATATAATTTCAGCTAAAGGAGTCTCCGTGGACCCCAAAAAGATCAAGACAATAGTGGAATGGATAGTGCCACATAATGTGTCAAAAGTCTGTAACTTCATGGGCCTCGTAGGGTACTATATGAAGTTTGTGCAAGGGTTCTCCCAAATTGCATTTCCTATCACCTCACTCCAAAGGAAGGTAACGTGTGGGTTGAATGGACTGAGAAATGTGAGCAGGCATTCCACTTCCTAAAGGAGAGGCTCACAACAACACCAGTGCTAACTATTCCTAACCCTAATGGGAGATTCAGGGTAATCATAGATGCCTCCAAAGAGGGATTGGGAGCAGTGTTAATGCAAGACAAACAAGTGTTGGCATATGAATCAAGGAAGCTCAAGCAACATGAAGCGAAATATGCACCTCATGATTTGGAATTGGTAGCCATAGTTCATGCCTTAAAAATGTGGAGGAATTACCTTTTGGGAAAGCCATTTGAACTCAAGATATACCACTTGGGGTTGAGATATATATTTACCCAACCAAACCTTAATGCATGGTAGAGAAGGTGGCTAGAATTCCTTAGCAAATATGACTTTGGAATTGAATACATAAAAGGGAAAGAGAACAGAGTGACTGATGCTCTTAGTAGACGAAGACATATGATAGACATGATCTCAACAAGTTCTAATTTGAGGTAGCAGGTAATTCAGAAACTGCCCGGGGATGATCACTATGAAAGAGTGAAGCATACCCTAGCAAAAAATCCTTTTGATCATCGGTTTGATGGGTATGAGATTGAGCCAAACGAAATTTTGAGGTACCTGAGGAGAATGCATATTCTAGACTCTAAAGAGTTGAGGAAATTGGTTTTGGAAGAAGTTCACAATGCACCTTATTCAAGACACTCTAGTGTATCTAAGATGATCAGGAAGTTGAAGAATATCTATTTTTGGCCTAAACTTAAGAAGGATGTAGTGGAGTATGTAGCCAGATAGTTGGAGTGCCAGTGAGTAAAGGCTGAGCATGCACACCCAACCAGGTTATTGTATCCCCATGACATACCTAAGTATAAAAAATAGGTGATCAATATGGACTTTGTATAGGGGTTTCCTTTGAGCAAGAATAAGCATGATGTCATCTTGGTTGTGATTGATAAGTTGACCAAGGTCGCACATTTCATTCCAGGAAACCTTAAGGATGGATCATTGACCTTGGCAAGGAAATTTGTGCAAGATATCTTTTGTTTGTATGGAGTGCCAAAGACTATAATTTTTGATAGAGACACACAGATGACCTCAAGGTTTTGGATGACCTTGAATGCAACATTGGGGACTAAATTGAATTTTATCTTGGCTTATCGTCCTTAGATCGACGAGCAGACAGAGAGGGTGAACCAGGTAGTCGAAGACCTCCTCTGAATGTATTATATGGACCAACAATATAAGTGGGAAGAATATTTTCCTTTGGTAGAGTTTGCTTACAATAAATCTTATCATACCTCCTTAGGCATGGCACCATTTGAGGCCTTATATGGACGAAAGTGTCATACCCCCATTAGTTTGGATAAACTGGAGGACACGATCATAGTAGGACCAAAAATGCGTAAGGAAATGGAAGAGAAAATGTGGGTCATTAAGAGCAGATTGAAAGAGGCGGCATACTGACATAAGAGTTATGCCGAAAAGAACCGAACTCAGAGGCAGTTCACAATAGGCGACAAGGTTTTCTTGAGATTTAAACCTCATAAAAGCTCTATTGCTTTTGGAAAATCTTCCAAGTTGGCCCCAAGATATATGGGACCATTTGAAGTCCTAGAAATGATTAACCTAGTTGTCTATAGACTAGCTCTACCACCTACTTTGGCTCGACTTCATAATGTGTTTCATGTTTCTTTGCTTAAGCCATATCATCTTGATGTGACTCATGTACTTGATTGGCAACCTTTGTAGGTATAAGATCTAAGAGTGGTGCTAGTGGAGCCCATTAGAATCCTAGATCTAGGCATAACATTAAGTTGAGGAACAGAGAAATCAAACAATTTAAGGTCCAATGGGACCAGTATTCTGAGGACAGTGTTACATGGGAGGATGTGGAAAAAATAGAATGCTCCTTTCCACATCTGCTTTCTTGAAAAAGAAACTCAATAATTTTGTTTGATAATTCTTTTGGCTTGAGATACTATGATATTTCATGCTTTAAAATTTTGATGTTGAAATAGACATATATTTCGTGAGATGTTGAAATAGACATATGTTTGAAATGATGTTGAAATAGACATATATTTTGAAATGATGTTGAAATAGATGTATATATCTCATGAGATGTTGAAATAGACATATGTTTTTGAAATGATGTTGAAACAGACATATACTTTATGTGATGTTGAAATAGACATATATTTTGAAATGATGTTGAAATAGACATAAATGAATTAGAAGTGATATGATGTCATTCATTTTGACTTACTTGACATTGGGATGATATCTCTTCCAAGAGGGGAAGGATGCCATAACCCAATTTTATTTTATATTTATTTAAATACAGAAAATTGAATTGTTTATGAAATTCAATTAAATATTAAATGGAGATTCTGGAATATTCACATGTTGAATATGGTGAGTTGACTAATGTATGACTTTATGAAATCTTGAAAACTATTTTTTTTATATGTCACTAAGGATTGAACGTTACTGATCAATTTGCAAGTATGTGTAGTAGTAGGATGACAAGATGAAGGATGAGAACATGGTTGAAATATGATTGTTTATCTGGATTGAATGGTAAGCCAGCTGGAATTTGGGTGCACACACCACATAAGGGCATGATGATTTGCATTTTAATCAAATTGTATATGTCTAAGAATGAAAATTTCTTGATTTGAACTAATTCCATGTTTGGAAATATATGGCTTGTAGATATAAAATTTTCCATTTAAAACTTTGTGTTTGATGAAACAAAAATAAGGTTTCTTTACATATATATATATATGCTTGAATTTGAATGTAAGTTCTCTATTGAAAGTAATATTGTATGGAACTCGTAAGCCATAAAAAAAAATTACACATGGAAGTAAATATGTATATGGGTGAACCCACTAAAGTGGTTTACAATTGGAGTGAGGAAGGAAAAGTTAAAAAAAATGACCCTATGCCAAAAAAATTCATTTTTGGGGTTCGAGCGAACTAGTAGATTTGAACGAACCAAAAGAGGGTTCGCTAGAACCTAGGTTCGAGCAAACCCATTCAATGCAAGTTTCCACCATCCCGCCAAAAAACACAATGAAAACTCCTTTTTGAAAGGGGGTTCAAATGAACCCTAGTTCGCTAGAACACTTGGGGGTTCGCTAGAACCCCTCTGGTTCAAGCGAACCCCCCTTTTTGGGCACCTTCCTGCCCTCTAGCACCAAAAAACATATTTTTTTCCCTTCGAAGCTCGAGTTGAGGATGAAAATGGAGGAGACTTCAAAAACCCAACTGGAATCAGGTAGTCCTCAGAACGAGCTATCCAACAACTATAATTTTAATATGTATTTGTTTTTTTAGTTTTATTAGACATAGGTTTTTCACCAAAAATCAAGCTCTTTGTTCTGCACATGTGGAAAAATAGCATATTATCAATTTTTTTTTGAAAAATATGAGTGCACCAGATATTGAAGTCCTTGATCCAACAAAAAAAATTGAATTTCGACACATACAAAAAAGGTTATGTGTTATATGGTCTGCCTATGTTTGAAGTGTAATTGGTTTGACTTCGAAACTTAATTAAAGAAAAAAATATTCAATAAAAAAATATCTAACCAATTGGAAACACTAGATATGAGAGTTACAAATCTAAATTCAAAAGAATTCAAATTTTACCCTTCATGGAAAGAAAAATTATGTGTTAAACGATGAGCGTCACTCCTTAAAAATGTTGTTTTATGAAAAAAACTAGTTTTCGAAGGAGATGGAAAAATAAGTGCAATCTAATTCCAAAAATTTTGAAAAAAATATATTTAGAATCTACAGACAAAATGTCACAAATCACTAGTTCGCATCATCTTCAAATTCCTTACGGTTTAGCCACTATAGGTGCCCGAAAGTGAATATTTAGTTAGAAAAAATTATTTCAGTGTCTAGTTTTGCCAAAAATTGTAAACCAGTATTGTGGGATCACCGACATGCAAAATATAGATTGTTGTTTCCATTTTTTTGAATAACACACATGTAGTGTGGCGAAGAAAATCAAAGGAAAAGGTGGGTCGCAGGAAGGAAAAAGCAGAGGAGCTCGAAGGAAAAAGCTAGAGGTGGCTTAATCGATTCAAATTTGAGGTAATCCAAACCATGCAAATATAAGCTCATTTTTATTTATATTCTTTCCTTCTCTAGTATCCAACGATAAAAAATTTTCATTATGTATATCGTTGCTTTCATTTTTTTGTGAGTACATTGATAGAAGCCATGGCCTTAGGCCGAGTGGCATGATGTCAGCCTCTATGGGTAGCTTGTTCGCATTATGTGTATAAGATCATTCTTTAGGAAGCTATGCAACTAGCTCTTTGAGCTAAGCCTAGCCTTTGAGTGATAAGCTTAGGGGGTTCTTCCTTGAAGCCACACCCATAAGGATGCCATATGATGGAATTTGCATACTTTGCACCATTTAATTTGTAACTCACTGTGAAATAATAGTGATGGGGATTGATTAAGGATTCCCTTAGAAGAGGGTTGATAACCCTGTAGATTTCTTCTGAAAAATTGTTCACCACCTAGTAGATGTCGAGGCTTGTAATCAAGTTTCAAGAGCCAGACATAAACTTGTGTTATATTTAAAATGTTAAGCCCATAGGGCTATCATAATTAATCCGATGAATATATAAGTTGATTCCTCCTTTTCATAATTGGGATCGATTATGATCTAGGAAAAGTAAAAGACCCCTTTGTATGTTGTATTTTCTTGTATTTCATATCGAACCCTGATATTAAAATGGGACAAAAACTTCAAATGGGAAAGGTTGTGTTCCTTGTTTTTAAGGCTGGAATGAATGGAAGTTGTCTTGCTAAGAATTCAACCCCATTTGACGAGGACGGTGGATGGAAAAACCATGTAGAAATGAAATCAAGGTCAGCATGTAGAGTATCCTTGCATGCATGGTAATAGATAGTAAAGTACATTGGAATTTTTTTTGAAGATAATTATGATGATCTTGACCATTAGGAGATGGTTAATATCTTGATATTATGGTCTGTTGGGCAACAATTTTTTTTTTGAATATTGTCATATTATTCCTTATGCTTGATACAGGGCTAATTTTTACTTAATATTTTCTATACAATGTGAAAGAATCGTATTGTTTCTTCTGATTGATAGTGAATCCTATGCTTGTAAAAATGATCATTTCTTATAGGAACAACTAGAGATTTTGTAACAGAGCAGTGATAATATTGTTTTTCTCTTAAAACCAAATTGTAGAACAAAGAATATGAATGTTTTGTTGTGTTGCAACTCTCTTTGATTTATAAGTGTTTAAATGATAAATTTGCATATGTGAGCAGCATGCTTATAACTATATAGTAGGAACAATACTTTTTCTGCTTAAGCCAAGAATTTACATAAGCAAACAACTAGTTTTGCAATTGTTAGAAGCAAACAATAAATGTATGCTCAAACAATATGTATGAAACTGTAAGGCCTGAATTGTTCATTTGACAATGAATGGTCAAATAGAATACTATCTAAGTTCACAAATATGAATTAATGTATTTCTTTTCAAAATGTATGGAAAAACTCAAACATAATTAGGCGCATATATGTTGATACACCTTCTTTTATTTTTCTTTAGTACTTTATTTTAATGGAAAAATTCTTAAAATGATAAGTGGAAATTAGTCTTAAGAATGAAGAGAATGAATGATGAATTACTCTATAAGTCATAAATCTATTTTTTTTTTCTAGATTTAGCTTACTTACATTTTGATAGACATTTAAGAAGAAGTAATTTGAATATTCAAATGGAATGGTGATACCTTAATTGACTAGATCATCTATGGGTAGTTACTGCTAGAGGGTAGATAATTGTTTAGTAGAAAGTTACTTCCAAGATGAGTGTTGGAATGGGTCTGAGAGTATATGTTTGCTTTACCAAAACCTATCGTTTGATGTTGTTGTGACACACTTTTATGCTTGGAAAAGCAATATTGTTTATTATGTATGCATGAATGAACTTTATGATTTCACCCTTAGTCATTCCTAGCATAGATCTTGCACTTTCTTTTTCTAGCATACAAGATAGAATTTGCATGTTGATGTTGGGTACACACCAGATTCCATCTTGTAGGTTGTTCTCTTGCTAAACCCTCTGTGTAGGGTCAGGTATTCTTCAAGTTGGAAGAATACTGGGGAAGCATAAGCTTTGTGGTTGGGTGGTAAAGTGCTTCAACCATGTTCTCGTCTACCAGTGGAGGCGAGTGATGAAGAAGAACCTTAATGTTCACCAAACTAATATAGTCTATGTTGTAACTTGATGTAACTATCATTTAAGTACTTGATGAGAAATGTACCTTGAAATGATATTATGGCCTTTGGTGCCAAGAGAACATGATATTGTAATTTTCCTTTTGAAGAGAATATAAGAATCTTTGACTCTTTTTAAATGGAAATTTGTAGCTATAATTGACGTTAGCCACTAGTTATGTCTCTTTAATTTGGAGTATATTCTTGTTTCATTTACAATAATATTTATTAAGTAATAATGACGAATAGGTTAGTACATAGTTACTTCAAAAATTAATTAAAAGAGAAATATATAACAAAAAATTATGAAAAAAATATCCTTGCCCTAAATATTGATGTTAAGAATCTACATTTTGAAAATTAGAATTTTATCCTTCGTAGAAATTTTTTTATGTTTGATGACATAAACGTTACTTTGTGAAAATGTTGTTTACTGTTTAAAACTAGTTATTAAAGGAGATGTTGAAAGATTCATTATTTATTTTAGAAAAAAATGCAAAAAATATATTTATAATCTACACACAAATTTCCACAAATCACTAGTTCACATCGTCTTCAAATTCTTAATTGTTTAACTACTATAGGTCTTAGAAGATGAAGATTCAGTTAAAAATGTTAATATAAATGTTCATTTTGACCAAAGAGTGAGACACAATATTGTGATTTCACCGGTTTTTTTGGATTATTTGACTATAGTGTAAATTCCACCTATGTTGTGCATCATGTCTTTTATAAATTGATATAATAAAATATTAATTAACAACTTTATTTTAATTTGATTTAAAATTATATAAATTTATTATATCAAAGTTATGTTTTAATTTATTTATATTTTTGAATATGATAAATAGTTGGAGCATTTCATGTTTACATATAATAAAGGGCAAACCCACAAAAGTGGTTTACAATTCGAGCGAGGAAGAAAAAGTTACAACAAATGACCCCATGCAAAAAAAAATGGGTTTTGGGGTTAAAATGAACCCTTTGGTTCAAGTGAACCAAAAGAGGGTTCAAATGAATCCTGGTTTGAGTGAACCAATTAAATGCAAGGTCCCACCATTCCCACCAAAAGACACAAAGAATTTTTTTTTTGAAAGGGGGTTCAAATGAACCAGGGTTTGAATGAACCTTGGTTCGAGAGGACCCCCTTGGTTCGCCCAAACCCCCTTTTCCCACCTTCTCACCTTTTGGCACCAAAAAAGTCCAGAATTTTGTGCTTCAAAGCTCGACTTGAGGATGAAAATGGAGGATACTTCATAGACCCAACTGGATGATGGTAGTCCTTAGAACGAGCTATCCAATGAATATAATTTTAATATGTTTTGGTTTTATTATGTATTTATTTTTTAGTTTTATTAAGCATAAGTTTTTCATTGAAAATCAAACTCTCTGTTCTACACGTGGAAAAATAGTAGATTATCAAAAAAAAATTTGAAAAATATGAGTGTACTAGATATCAAAGTCCTTGATCCAACAAAAAAAATAAATGAATTTTGATACATACAAAAAAAGTTACGCATTATATAGTCTGCTTATGTCTGAATTGTAATTGGTTTGACTTTGAAACTTGATTAAGGAAAAAATATTCAATAAAACACTATAAAACCAATTGGAAGTATTAGATATCGTAGTTACAAATCTAAATTAAAAAAAAATATAATTTTATCCTTCATGGAAAAAAAGTTATGCGTCGGTGAGTGTCACTCCTTAAAAATGGTGTTTAGTAAAAAAAACTAGTTTTTGAAGGAGATGGAAAAATAAGTGCAATATGATTCCAAAATTTTTGAAAAAAATATATTCAGAATTTACAAACAAAATGTCACAAATCACTAGTTTGCATCATCTTCAAATTACTCATGGTTTATCCGCTACAGGTGTCTGAAAGTGAAGATTTAGGTAGAAAAAATTATTTCAGTGTCTAGTTTGGCCAAAAATTGTAAACCAGTATTGTGGGATCACCCTAAAATATATTTATTGAAATATTTAATTTTAAAAGAAAGTAATTTTTTTTCTAAAGATTGGATTAGGTTAATTGATTAAATATATATAACTTGACCTAGTAAATTAATTTAAATTGGGAATGATAAATGTGTAAAATATTATTTAAATGAAAAGATATATAGGTATTTATCATAAAATATGCAAATGAATGTTAAATTAGTGTAATGATCAAAATTGTATACCCTTACAATTTTGCATTATTTTTTAAGTTCGCTTTAGTATGCATATCTCTTAGTGTACTTTTTAGACTCATTTGAAACCTTTACCTAAGTTTTTTTGTATGGTTCTTAGGCCTTGTTTTAATGAAAAAAAATCTTCAAAGAAGACTAGTATAAGCATTTCAAAGTAACCATTAATTTGAAAATTCACATTGAGTACTTATTTTAATGGACTATATGGACATGTATAAAGTTTATAGATTGGGATACTTAAGTGGGTTTATTTAGAGCTAAAGTAAGTTATAACTTTAATTAATAATAAAAATAGGATAGATACCTAGACATAGATTTATTTTCCCATGTGTCATCATGCCAATGTGTAATGCCCCTCCCGAAAATTGCACTAAAACTATATAATTAATTAACAAAAAACTTGAAAATAAGAAATACGATATAAGAAAGGATGAACTAGTTACTCTTAGCTCAATTAATCAATTAAATTGTTTCATACTCAATGTATAGAAGAATATATTCATCCCAATTAAGAAGAATGAATCCCAAGTGAATGGAAAAATATTCACTTCTAAATTAACAGACTAATGTGATCCCAAAATTAAGTTTTACAAGAAGTAATGACATCTGTAAACATTGTAAATTAATAATTTAGGCAATCAAATATTACTAAATATAATATTAGGCCATTGTATATATATATATATATATATATAATAAAAGAAATTATCTTACCTTTTTTATTATCTTTCTACATTTATCTAATTTGTGTTATTTAATAATGTTATCTTTTTAAAATGTACTATTGTTTCGAATAAAGTGTTGTAGGTAAGTTTTCTCATTTGGTGCTTTATGCAATAAGCAAATTGGAGTCATGTTATACTAATTGCAGGAATTGTTACAAAATTAAAGTTTACACTTAGTAAATTAGTTGTTAGGTTTGTTTTTAGTAATAAACAAATGAATAATTAATTTTGGGAAGTCATACTCGAGAGCAAAGTTGGAGTGGTTATTTAGAGGAAACAATGACTTTAAAAAGCCCATGTATTGAATGTATGGGTGATAGATATCGCTGGTTGCACCATTCTAAATATTAAGGGCTTGGCGTCATTTCAATCATGGAAAAATAATGCATTGTGAGCGCTATGCGCATTTGTTTCCTCCAGTTTGCAACTGATAAATATTATGTGACATTGTGGTAGTACATATTGTTCAACAAACATTTCTATTAATAAATGTCTTATGTGTTTTTATTGAGTAAAGTTATGTAGGGTAAAGGCACCTATACTGCTATGGATTTCATACTAAACATGTACATTGCATATTTTCTGCTTTTCTTTTCTTTTGTTGTAAAATTTACTATTTTTATTTGAAAATAAAGATTGAGAGAAATACCCTCTATTCTGACTTCTCAATGGTGCTCAAATCTCAATGATCATTCATTGTCTCAATGAGTAGATGTTGTTGTGGCCTCAACTTAATATTTTGGATTTTGAATTTGATTTCTATTTACAATTTCTTATGGCTTCCATGTGAAACATTCTTAAGGTTTGCTTTCTTCTAAGCTTCACTGATTTTCCAGGGTTCATTTTAGATTTTGTAAACATCTTTGAATTCATTTCGTATAACTTTATATTCAATTTCAATTTTGCATTGCATTACTTAATTGTAAAAGGATGATTTAGAGAACATAAGTAGTTGTGGTTATAATGCATACCTTTACATTTTGCTAAATTTTTGGGCAGTGGCTATGTTGCCAAATTTTTTTTAATGTTGACAAGTCACACTTTACCTGTTGATTTCCACAATATTGCTGATTTTTGTATGACTTGTTTGTCTCTAGCTTTTCTAGAGTTTTGTGCTTCTGCATTATATGAAGTTTTTAAGTTGTTGCTTTTCATTTTGGATTTGGATTTTGCATTTAATTTTGTTTATTCTATTTGTTATAGTTTTTTTTGCTAGATATTTATATTGCTTACGTTTGGCGCTTTGGTCTCCATTTTCCATTAATTCCCTTGATTCCGCAATAGAGATTTTATGAAGGGGAGCCAAGGTTAATTTGGCTTTACATTTTGTACTTGGATTTTGTATTTGATGCTAAATTGATAATCTTTTGGTTGACTGGGCTGTCATGCAATATACTTAAAATTTTTGCTTTGTTGTTCATTTGTTGATAGTTTATACTTGATTCTGAAATAAGGATTTAAAGAATATATGACACTGTTGCTTTACTCTCGCATTTTAGATAGTACAATTTATTTTACTATTTTTAGGCCTACTATGGTTCTGCTCTGTTTGTGTGTGTTTGTTGGTTATTATTGTGCGTGTGTGAAATGTGGAAAGTTAGTATCAACACAAACCTTAATGAAACAAATTATATTAAAGATTCAAAGCAAAGAAGCTACTCTAAATTGCAATTTAACGAATCTTTCAAGAACATCTCATTGTCCTCTATTCTTAAAGATTCTATTAACCTTTTGGCCCTTAGATTTCTATGTGCACAAAGGCTATTAGAATGACACTTAAGAAACGAGATTAGTATTTAACATGCAAGATAATTAAATTCCTACATGAAACTAAATGGTAGAAATGATGGATGATTATGATGAATGGTGGGTGACTATGATGAATGGACAAACAAAGGTGGATACTATGGTAGTGATCTATATGATTCTATATATGATTCTAGATATGCTCAAATGTAAACTATTAAAATGCTAATCTAATATACAATTATGATGCAATGGAGGACATAAAATGCAACTATGAAGCAAAGTGTTAGTCTAAGATCTAACTATGATGCAAAACATGATGTAAAAACTAATTATAAGATTCCAAAGTGTTCCCAAGTGCAAACGATATTCTTGCATGATAACTCTATTCAAAAGTGGATGCAAAATACAATGCCAAAGGAGTGTATTTATAGTCTTTTCCAAGCATCTTGTGAGGTGGCAATGATCGATGGTCCAGATTCGAACATGAAGAATGGATGGTGGAGATGGAGAGAATCAATATGTTGTCCCCTTGACCAAAGACAACATGCCATTTGGATGGAAGAATCTCTTGACCAATGGGTAACATGCCATTTGGATGAAAGACTCAAGTGTGAGAAGAAAAGACCATGTGCTTGAAAATAGGTGGAAGTGTGTGAGGAATAAGCCATGTGCTTTTAAAAATTGGTTGAAGATAATTTTTATATGATTTTAGGCTAACCTTTAGATTGGAATATGCATGATAATTGAATACTAATAATGTCCTTTGTGAATGTAGGCTGAATCAAGCAAGGCTGCTGCAGGAAAGTCCAAAGGTGACACGGAGGGGTCATCCATTTCAGAGGCAGAAAGGCTAAGGTTGGACACTAGAAGTCAGTTGCCAGAAAGCAAGGTATCTTCCGTGTGGTCTGAGGTGTCTGACACTAACGTGGGGGCCTGGAGGTACGAGGAGTTCAAACAGAGGACAGCTGAGAAGAATCTGTCAGTTTTAAGGAATGGCATGATGAAGTCCGGACTAGTGCATGTGGCAGGTTTTCCTCCAATGATCCAGTGCTATGAGTTGATCTTAGAGTGTGCCCGATAGTATGACTTCAATACACAAAGGGTTGTCAGTACTGAGGGAAGAGTCCTGGCTAATTTCAGTCCTGTATCCATTTCTCAAGCCTTTGACATGCCTGATTTACCTTCTGTGTGTGATTTAAACATGGACATGGCCAGGACATATTATGAAAATGAGCCAACCAAGGCTCAACAAATGATCAATGCTTGGTTGGAAAAGCCGAAATCACATCACTCAAAACTACCCAAGCAACTGCATAGGATCAAATTCAAATCAGATATCTATGATGCCATAACATTTCTAAGTAGGGTGGCAGGATTGAAGACTGCTGGAGTATTAGAGAGTTGGATGGTCCATGTGATCACCAAAATTGAGCAGGGAACCAACTACCACTGGGCCGGGCTTATTAGTTTTGAGATTGCCAAACAACTGAGGAACGTCTTGGAGACCAAGAGGTTCACCATGTCTTCTTATGTGGTGTACGTACTAGCCAGATTCTACCTATACAGGGGTTTGAATCCATGAGGGACATTTGGACAGGACATAGTTTATGAAGTATACCCGGAGTTGCACCTGGAACACAAGGACTACAGAAGGGCTAACGATGCATTCACAATGCATATCACTAGGATGCTTCAGAATGCCGAGCATGTGAGACTGTCGGATGGAGCGAAAGGGTTGATAAGGAATTATGGGGCCTGGTTCATCCAATTTCCCACCTTCACCTACATTAGGATTGATGGATGTCCGATTGCCCCATATAGGTTACCTCGGTATCCTACAGATCATATTGTGCTATTAGAAATTGTTAGACAAATAGGTGAGTTTGATGCCATAGTAAAAAAGGAGAAGCATAAAATAGGCTTTGGTGGGGATTTCCCTCTTGGAATTGGTGTAGCAGAAGTGTTCCCTTCCATTCAATCAGCACACACCGTAGGTGATGAATTGGCAGCATATGGTTTCTCCTTCCACTCCAAAAGAATGAACTTTGATATCACAGGAGAAGCACAAAAGAAGGCTACTAAGGAGTACAGGCATAAAGATGACCTAGAGGACTATTGGGCCAACATCAAGGATGATATTGAAGCTAGAAAGAAGAGGTATTCTAGGCTCCCTGTGGATGTAATCAGACAGTACAATGTCAAGTTGATCCCAGACCAACTGGAGGATGATGGAAACCTGGTACAGGATCATGCCTATGAAGATGTGAAGAACAAGTCAATCGAGGAAATCAACTAGAATGAAGATGAGGTCACAGAGTTGGAGGACCTAATGGTCCTTGTTATGAAATTTACCTCTTCTTGGTTAAAGCACAAGGTTTGGGAGCTAGAAAGTGAGAAGGTAACCTGTACCTTCAATTTGATGGGAAACCTCAACCCAATGTCTACTTCAGAAGAATCCGGGGATGATGACCCCAAAGGGAAAACCAAAAAGAGCTCACCTTTCAAGATAAAGATTAGAGGCCCTAAGGAAAGTGATCCGAAACCAAAAAGAAAGCCAAAAGGAAAGAAAAGAAGTTGGGCTTTGAAGATTGGAAGATCCTCTGATGAGGAGGGGTTGAAAAAAGCAGAAGAAGAAAGTGCTCCTCCACCATCGAAGAAGACAAGAACAACTAGGACTTCAAAGAAGAAGGTCTAGGACACATCCAAGGATGAGCCTCCAATCATAGATGTGGAGAGTTCAGGAGAGAAGACTAAAGTTTATATGAGGAGATCCAGGACTCCCTCTCCAAAAGACAATGTGCAAAAGATGGATCCTCCGCCGAAATCACCAGTTACAGAGCCACCTAAGGTTGCTTCTCCTCCACCAAGCATGCCTGGGTAGGAGATTGAGGAACATGAGACTAGCGAAGAATCAGAGCCATTCAAGGAAGGGACACTCTTTGGTGAGGCAGTTGGGCTTGAGGCCGAAGAGGTAGAAAAGCATCCTTCTCCTCTAGTGATGTATGAAGATTCTCCGGAAAATGGCAGAGGAGGCGAATTGCCTGAGCAGGAGGAGGATATCCCTGTTAGAACTCCACCATCCGTTCAAGAAGAGGAAGTTGAGGAAGATGATCAAGGTGAGCAGCTACCTGAAAAGGAAGAGGAGAAAATGCCAGAAGAACAGCAGGAAGAAGCAAGAACAGAGGAAATCTGGGTAGAACCTGCTGTCCCAGATTGGCTTGAAAAAGAGATCACCAGAAAAAAATAGGTAGTTGTTGAGGACACTCCCTTGGATTGGGATGAAATGTTATCCAAGATCGGCAAAGGAAAGAAGAAGGCAGCTAAAGTAGTTTCAAGGATAGAAAGGGATGAAGCAAATAACAAGGTTATCCACATTGCCACCCCTGCTGCAGATAAGACAAGAGAAGATGTCACTGGTGAAGATTACAATGTGCAGACCATTAATCTTGGGACAACCTCCATGGAACAAGACATTGATGAATATGAAGGCTCCAGTGCGGTAATCATTGGGAGGTTAAGGAAGGAAGCTCAGACCAAGCATGAGCTTAGAAAAGAAAATGAAAGGCTTAGGAAGTGCTTGGAGGATGTAATGAAGCCTCTGCAATCTCTCCACCCCTCTTCCTCTACCACTCCTGGTCGCTTACCCAAGGAAACTATTTTTGAGATTGAGAAAATGAAAGCCTCTACTCAAACTACAACAGATTGGTTGAAGGATGTGCAGGTAAAAGGAGATAGTGCGATCAAGGATATCCTATCAGTTGGGAAGGATGCGGTCAGAGCCAAGGAATTATTGGAGCATGTGCTATCCCAGGACAAGGAAGACATTGATCTTCTATTACAGAAATCCAAGGTCATCATGGGATATGGTAGGGATCAATTGGGTACGGATGGGATTCTTCCTTCTTCTAGGTTAAATGAACCTTGGGAATGGTTTGAGGCTCTGCAGATTCAACATAAGGCCATGAAAAAGATCCAGAAGCGTAAGAAACAAATAGATGATGATCTTACTGGAGTATATGAAGGGTGCATTGCATTCTTTGAAGTCATGACTGGAAGGAGAAAGATTGCCCCTAAATACCTAAGTCTGGAACAGCTAAGAGAGTGGTGGCATGAAGTTTATACTCCGAATGCTGAGAATGTTATAACTAGCCACCAGCTAGATGATGCAGCCACATATCTGGCAGTAATGGATAAGTATCATGCCAGCAAGGATGATTGGGATAAGACGATTAAATAGTCAAAGGAGGAGATTGGCTCCATAGAATGTCGGCTTAGGATTTTTCCTTTGCCACCTGTCACCGAATTGGATGGAACATTTTTGAGGGTTCAAGGATCGTTGGCCCAGAGCGAGGATAAGGGAGGCGGCAGTTAATGCCTATTTTGAGATTTGTGCTTCCCTATTATCATAGGGCATGTATTGATCTGGGCTGCATTGGGGACCGTGTCTAGGCTGACCTTGATGATGTATCATAATTTAATGTGTGCCTTATTTTGAATTCCTAGGGCCGACTTGTTTTGGCAGTGGTTTTGTTTTGTAAATGTTTGGCTGGGCCGACATATCTTGAATTTTCTATAAAGGGCATTCTTGCCTCATTGTAAGGGGTTAGCTAGAAAATAATAGAGATAAGTAAGAGCAGAAAGAGTTAGAGCATTTGGTTAATTTCTTGAAGCAAGTATTGTAAACAAACAGTGGAATTGTTGCAGTATTTTGGTGATATAATACAATTGAAGACATTGTGGTTTTCCTAGTGCAATCTCTTGTGTTATTCCATCTTGCATGGTTCCTGTTGTTTTATTTTTCAGATTGCTTAAAGATTTAGGGTTTAGTGTTCAGAATTAAATTAGTTATAGTTTGGTGAATGGTTTTATGATTTCATATTTGGAATGTTTGTAGCAATCTCTGGTCTATACTCCCAGTAACTATCTGATTGTAGTAGGTTGGTGAAGTCAACCTGGACCATATATTTACATGTGCTTAAGTTCGATTGTGGATGAATGTCTATGATTTGAAAATCTATATACCTTAGAAGATTGCACCGTTCTTGTGATATTGCATTGTGGGTTAAGCAAGAATTGGTTATTTGGGATTGGTCCATTCCAGATATCTGTCATTTGCATTACTCATTTTGGGAATAGTTTAGATTTCGTCATATTCTTGCACCCTTATCTTTTGCTATTTCTTTGTTATTTGGTTAGATTTAGGATTTGAGATCATCATAATTTAAAATCTGATAATTTGAAAGATATAGTTTGCTTGTAGTAAGGTCCGATTGTGATTACCAGCATTTCACATTTTATCTGAGTTGTTTATGCATTGTCATGACCTGACACCCGAGAAACCTTGGGGTGATTTTCAGTGATTTATTGTTGAAAATAACCTTTCAAGAGAGATAGGATATTGTATTCTGTCTGAGTTGTTGCTGTGCAGAAAACACCATCAACAAGGAGGATTTCTGCATCTGGTGCAGGCGGATTCAAATTTGATTGGGTGATGTGGTTTGACTTCTCTGATTGATTGATATGCCCTAGTATAGGATTGGTTAATGTACTAAGACTTGATGATGTATCGAGACCTGAGGTATACACTGATTTAGTTGAGACATTGATGATGTACCTCTTGATTTGAAACATTATGATACACTGCCATTTTCGATATTGATGTATCTCTTTATACCTTTGGATATCCTTGTACACTTTGACATCATTTTGAGTTATATATGACATGTAGAAATGATGATGATTGATCTATGTGTCTATATGATGTTTATATGTGATGATGATCATGATGATTATGATGGATGCATTTGATTTCTATTTTATGATGCTATGTGATGTTCTATATGATGATGATATGATATGTTATGGATGCAAATGATGATGCAACTGATGTGTTATGATCCTATGATGCTTTATGAATGATGTCCATATGATGTATGTGATGGATCCTATTATGCCAATGAAATGTGATGCATTTTATGTTTTTGTTCTTTTCTAATGCAAATAAGTGATGCAATGAATGGATGAATGATGAATGATTACATGATGGTGCATAGTTCAATGTGTTTATGATGTTTATATGATGATGATGCTTATGTGATGATTATGTATGTGATGTATGCAATGATAATGCATGGTTGATGATTCTATATGATTTATGGATGATGTTTTATGCTATGTGAGATGGATTTGATTATGCAAATGACATGTGATGTTTATGTTGTGATTATGCTGATCCATCTAGTCCTTTGTTAGTATTGGATTTGAATAATAACAACTTCATGCATCCTGAAAAATCTATCTTCACTACTGGTTTTAGATGTTCATAACAAAGGCATTATATCCTTGTTAATCAATCATGTTTTTCAGCAAATTTTTCTTCTTGGAAATCTTACTCTATTGGATATGTCTTTCAATCTTCTTAATGGGCCAATTTCTTAATCCATTAATAATGAATGAGATGATTGTGATTATGCAAGTGAGATGCAACACACTTCTTTTTGTGTTCTCTGATTCAAATATTATGATGTGATGCATGGATGGATGAATGATGTGATATTGTACATGTGATATGGTAATGATTTCTAATATGTGCAAATGATGATGGAACTGATGTGCAACTATATGAGAATGATGTGTTTTTCATTAGTGTAAAGTGTACTCAATCCCTTAGTGCAAGAAATAACATCATTGTTGTAGCTTTGGAAATCCTATAAATACAGATGCAAACTAACAAGGAAGCAATCTACTCTAACCATGCAGATCTTGTATGCAAAAGTTGTCATTCGTAACAGCCGATTTGGTCATGCTTTTTATCATCATTGGGCCTTTAAAATGTTGAAAGGGAGTACAAGCATCAATGGTATATTTAGACCATGATGACCTAAGTACTACTTCCATGATGTTTGATAGTGCAAGTTAACACAATAATCTAAGTATAATTAAATTAAGATGACCTAAGTATTGCTTGTGTAAATAAATAAGAGTTCATCCTTTTCCTATGAGAATTTAGAATGTCATCAGTGATACTTTGTGGCCCATGTCTTGCAAAAATTTGCACAGTAATAATGATAAACTCACAGATAACAGACAAAGAAAAATCATATTCTTTCCTAGCTCCTCTAGTTTGATACATCATCGAGGGGCTCTAGAGATATGATAACACAAATCCAAGTACAACAATTGAACATTTGTGTTTAACGTGATAAACCCATGATTCAAAAAGAACATTTATGTTCGCTTTTGGTTTGATTTGGCTATTTTGATTTGGGTGTTCGATGCATTTTTGTTTGTGTGATTGATGTTCAATGTTGAGTTGCACTATGATCATTGTTTTGGGTTGTGTTGTACTACTATTGTTTGTCTGTTGGTTCAAGCTCAAATTTCATTGCCCCCAGTGAGTTCAAGATTTTGCCCCCAGTCTAGGGTGAGACACGACCGCGATGCCATGATATGTACATGGTACTTTCCAAGGATAAGCAGATGGATTGGCGAAAGTAAATGGTCGACATGCTAAAATAGATGGAAAAGCTAACCTATCACAAATAGCGCCTGGGTATGTGTAGGATCATCATGGAAAAAGTAGGCCCTTAAGTGGCAAAAAATTCAGAAAAATTAGAGTTAGGCAACTTGACATAAAAAATTGACTAAGTTATCTATATTATTTCAAAAATATGTAAGAATAGAATCTGTAGCAAATTGAATGTAGTTTCTAAACTACTAGGTTTGTTTAAAAAGAAAAAAAATCTATTTAGTGAAAATTTTTAAATTTCAATGCAGAGTACTTAAATTTCAGGAAAAAATAAAGTAGGTGTTTTTCTAACCACCCTAACCACAATAAAATGATAATATTTTATTATAAGATTTTAGATATAAGTAGAGGACTTATGTCGATGTGATGCATATTTTTTTGTAATTTTTTCCAAGTAAATAATTAATTATGAATTTTTTATTACAACTTTTAGAAAATAGAAAAACTTCGTATGTATGACCACCTTAACTTGGTCAAAACTTCATGAAATTCAAATTTTATTTTTTAATCTATTGTATCAGTATAGAGATGTGACACATGTTTTGGATTCAAAAAATGTGATATCGTTTGAAAGCTATAGATGTTTTTGAATCAACCCATCAATAAGGGCGTTAGTCATAATTTTAATAGAAAATGAATAATAATTACTTATTAAATTCAAAGTAAAGCATAATTTATATTGGTGGAAAGCTGAGAATCTCCTTTAAAACCCTTTCGTTTTATCAATTTTGGGTAAAAAAGTCGTTAATACATACCCATCATATTGCCACTTTTGGGCCCATCATGATCCTGCACATACCCGCCTGTTGCCAGGTTTTCACTACTTATTTTTATTGCACTTTTTCATATTTTATGATTTTTTTTATTTTTTGATCTTTTCCCCTTTTTTGTATTTTTCTCTTTTTGCTTTTTTTGGATTTTTTGGTCTTTTTTTATTTTTTGTTTTTCTCAGGATATTTAAGATGGAATGAGATGATATGACTGGTTGAAGGAACAAGATGCCCCACAAAAGAGGTAATGCAACCATGGATAAATTATAGAACAAAATGAAAGATTCGTTGCAAAACATGTCACACCAGCAACATATCTCTTGTCGAAAGATGATAATGGTTGATTTATTAGGATGCCAGGAATGATTGATTCCATAAGGCATGATGGTGATAAGTACTTAGGATCACTGATTTCCTTTAAGTACGATAATATTGATGATTGTTGATGATTGATTGACAAAAGATATGAGGATTGGATAATGTTTTAAAACTAGGCTCAAATATGATTTGCATGATAAGATTCAAGGTTGCAAAGGGACATGATGACATAAGCTAGGAGATATGGAATGGAAGAAATGCAAGGATAAGGATAACGAACGGGATGATCAAGATCAACTAGATAAGATACAGAAACAAGGCCCAAGTATTTTTCCCCTATTCCTCATCAAGAACAAGGACGAGAAGAAGGATGCATCTAGTAAGAATGTTGGAATATGGATAAGATAAAAGATATGGTAAGGAAGATATGGATAGAGAGTATAGGATAAGATATATGATGTTCAAGAAGATCCTTAACCTTGTTGAGTTCAAAGGTGGGAAATGTGGAGGACAATATATGCATGATAGGAAGATGGAAGAAGGACTAAAGCATCAAGTTTCACGACCAACTATCCCTTTAATAAACCATGGAAATTGGGATTTAACTCATAAATGTTGGCCTATTAAAGGTATGATGTAAGAACTAAGGACTTATCCATAAGTTTGGATTAAAGGAGAATAATGGGGGATGAATGTTGGGTAACAGATAGGAGGTAGGAAAACTTGTTGATGGATAGATGGAAAGGATTGCAAAGTCAACATTGGCACACACCTTGAAGGGTGGTGGAGTGACAGAGGAAAAATGGATTTGGAAGGTGAGAGGTTTTTAGATGGAGGATTGGAGGAAGCTTTTGGATTAGCAAATTTGGATGCCAATTTAGATTTTATTGCTTCTATGAGACTTTTTGGAATCCACATGACTTTTGACTTTGATTTTTGTTTGTGGACCTTTGTGGCCTTTGAGATTTTTCTTTTTACTTTATGGGCCTTTGTGGCCTTGGAAATTTTTCTTTTTGCTTTGATGAGCCTTTGTGGCCTTTTGAATTTTTCTTTTGATTTATGGACCTTTGTGGTCTTTGAAAATTTCCTTTTTTCTTTGATGGGCCTTTGTGGCCTTTTTATTTTTCCTTTGATTTTGGATCAAATTTTCTTTTATTTTTGCATGCCTCTTCAAGGATACATGTTGATCCTTTGACACATGTGGATTTTCATATGGAATCTTTTGACATTTGGCACCCAACTTGATTCCAAGAGAAATGGGAGGGGTGGATGGAGATGAATGGTATGGAGGTATCATGGATGAGTTGCTAGAGGTAGAATTTTGAAAGGGAATCAAGGATGTGTGCCTTTGTTGTTCTTGAGGAATAGGATATGGACCTAGGATAGATGGAAGGTTTGATGAACTAGGATGATGACCTAGGATAGATGGAAGGTTTGGTGGATTAGGATGATGACCTAAGATAGATGGTAGGTTTGGTGGATTAGGAAACTTAGGTGTATAACCAAGGCCATGGTAATATGGGTTTTCTTAAGAAAAAAGGGGTTCTAGGATACCTTGTTCATGAAGGCCTAATCCTTTGCCTTTGTAATTCATACTTTGACACATTTGTTTACCAATGGGATAGGTATTGTTTGTGAAACAAGATGCAAGTCAATTTTGGGGAGGATATGATATGGATAAAAGGATAGGTGTTGGAAGCAAATTATATTAGATAAAGGTGGAGGAACCCAATTTGTAGGTGTGGGGTTCATGGATGGCTAGTGTAGGCATGATAGGATCTTGGGGTTGATGGGGTATTTTGATCTTGACTTGGAAGAGGATCATGAGGTGTAGGTGGAGTAGCTTGCTCTTTATTAGGTGTGGAAAATCATGAAGTGGTATTGAAGGCATATCTTGATCTTGAGAAGGATGAACATCCTCATGAAACAAAGGGATATCCTCAAATGGAAGCATATCTTGATCTTGATGAGGAAGGGAATCATGAGATTTTGTAGGAAGCATATCTTGATCATCAAGTGATAGGAAATCATTAGATAGGATGGAAGAATTATCATGCTCATGCGATGCAATGGAATCATGAGATGGTATGGATTCATTAGATGTGGTGGAAGGAGGACTCAGAAGAATACTTTTCTCTTGAGATGGAAAGGAATCATTATGGATGAAAAGTGAAAGGAGGGGATCATCATAGAATTCTTGAGAGATGGGGTCTTGGTCAAAGATTGGAATAACTTGTGGAGTTTTGGTATCATTGGATGGATTGGAAAGAATGCTTTGATCTTGATGTGTGAGGGAGTCTATGATAGCATGGTTTGGGCTGAGAGATTGACATGAATCATTGGATACAAAAGATATGATAGAAGAAGGTGGTTGGATGGAATCATTAACTTGGGTGAAAGAATCCTGAGATTTATTTTGACTTATGGGAGATGAAGATAGATGCATGACATGGTAAGATTGTTTAATATCATTTATATTTGAGGACTGAGATTTGGGCTTCTCATTTAAATTTTTCAAGAATTTAAAGAAATTGAACTTGGATGATGTAGTTGTTGGTGAAGAAGGTGTCAAGTCTATATTTCTATCAGATTGATAAGAACAGATGTTTGGCATCAAATGTTCTTCTATGGTTGTTTCCCTTTGCATATCCCAGATTTGTTGTTGAAGGTTTTTCATTTGATGAGCTAAAGCATTCAATTGATCCTCATCTATTTCAGCCATGGTGGTTTGAATTTCAATTTCCTATTCTTTGATTTTATGCTTTTTGGGGTCTTGTTAAAATGGGCATACAAGTGTTATAGTTTTCAATAAAATTTTGATCTTTGTTTGGAGGAGTGCCAAGGATAAAAACTAAGTCAAATAGAATGACAAATTCTAATGAGACTAAGTTTGATTTGACTATATAGCTTTGTTTCGTGATGAGAGGATGATAAATCTTGATGATGAAACTAGGCTTAATAATCAAAGGTGTGATAAATTTAATGATTTTGGCACTTTGAGATGTTTAGATCTAGGTTTAGATAGACATGTTCACTTGTTAGACCTATTTGGAAAGTTTAGACTGTTGGTGAAACTGAGGAATGACTGAATACTACTGAGGATTCTTAGAATGAGACTGACTATCAGACAAGATATGAACTTAGATCACTATTTTTTTGGTCTACAAAATGCACCAGAATAGGTACAAAATGTGCCAGAGAAAGTGTAAAAAGTGCCACAAAAAGTGCAAAAAGTGCTAGAACAGGTACAAGATGTGCTACAAGACTTGCAAGATGCGCTAGAAGGAAACCAATATGTGCTAGAAGGTCTACAAGATGCACCACATTGGAAGAATAACACTGTTTCTTGGAAGTTTGTTTGATTTTTTAGATTTTTCAGTTGGAGACTTGGTTGTTTCAATGAATGTTTAATTCTGATTTAGGGTTTTCACTTTCAACATGTGATTTTTTGTTTGAAATTTGTTTTGAAAACACTTTGATAAAGACACATCAGGAAATGTACACTCCTAAGGCCGTGAAAGACTATATTCTTTTGGATTCCACGTGGGTTTTACCCCAACCACACTTATTCTTAGTGGATGAATAGATGCTTGACCCCACTAGCTCCCCTCCACGACACTCACTTCTATGGGGCAACCAAGCATCAATACCCATGAATGTCCCATGGCATATTTCTCATCTCTACTAAAAACTGTGAGAATGTGGATGCCTTTGCAACGACCGTTGCTGCACCAAAGAATAGATAAAGGTTTTTGGCCAAACTATAACAAGGGTTCTAGTATGGAAATTTTGTTCATGGGGGATAATCCATGTGGTGATAGACCATTGTTTACCTTCTCATCGGAACTATCCTCATGATACTTGCCTTTGTTCAAGTACCCACATTTATATACCAGCTGGAAGTCGCTTGACTTTAGTGTGTTACCGGTTGGGTTGTTCCCTTGGGTGATTACTTTTTCCCACAACGTAGGCCCTCTAAGATAAAAAAAAGTAAGCAAGTATACCCGTAGTTTGATCACTCTTTATTTTGCATGAATAAAGAGAGAACACATGTTGTATACTCCACTCACACTTGCAGATAAACATGAATGGGTCTGGCTTTTTGGTCGCATAGTTAAGGGGAGAGCATATGCCTACTATCCATCAATCATGAAAGACATGGTGTTCATTAACCTTTTAATTAAGCTATGTTCCTAACTTAACCAAAAGGAAACAATTAAATCACTTCTAGCCCCTACAATACGTCAGTAGTTTATGTTTGAGTCTTTGACAAGCGTATTTAGTACAATGGATATCAAATGATTTTTCTTTCACTTCAATGCTCCATGTTCCTCTAAAAAACTACAATAAATGTTCAAAATGTTAGATGATATCAAGAAATAAGAAGACATGAGGGTTAGATGAATGATTAAGCATAAAAAACCTAAAACTTAGACCAAGTTGCAATGTGATTTGACTTTAGGTGTAAAATCAAAAAAATTAACTCTACAAAATTGAGAAACACCTACACCATTGCATAACTTATGAAATTCTACCCCATTTCAAAAAACAAAGCTCTAAAAAAGACCTCTGTATGACCAAGATACGACCATTTTAAGATTGACTATGAAAGCACTAAAATAGAGACAAAAAGTGCTAGAGAAAGTGCAGAAAGTGCCAGAACATAGACAAAAAGTGCTAAAACTCATGAAAGAAGCACCAAAACTCATGCAATAAGTGCTAAAACTCATGCAGGAAGTGCTAAAACTCAAAACCCATGTTTTGGAACCTTGGTGAACTTTTCTGGAAACTTGCAAGAAGTGCCAAAACTCATGCAAGAAGCGCCAAAACTCATGCAAGAAGCACCAAAATAGGTGCAAGATGCGCCAAATTGGGTGCAATATGTGCCAGAATGGGTGCAAGATGTGCCAAAAGTCTCACGTTCGAACCTGTGAACATAAATTTTCTAGAATGTTAAAAAAAAAATGGGCAAGGCCCCAAAGTGGGCGCCATTTTGTGCATGTGTGAAATGTGGAAAGTTAGTATCAACAAAAACCTTAATGAAACGAATTATATTAAAGATTCAAAACAAAGAAGTTACTCTAAATTGCAATTTAATGAATCTTTCAAGAACATCTCATTGTCCTCTATTCTTAAAGATTCTTTTAACCTTTTGGCCCTTAGATTTCTATGTGCACAAAGGCTATTAGAATGACACTTAAGAAACAAGATTAGTATTTAACATGCAAGATAATTAAATTCCTACTTGAAACTAAATGGTAGAAATGATGGATATTATGATGAATGATGGATGATTATGATGAATGGTGGGTGACTATGATGAATGGACAAACAGTGGTGGATACTATGGTAGTGATCTATATGATTCTAGATATGCTCAAATGTAAACTATTAAAATGCTAATCTAAAATACAATTATGATGCAATGGAGGACATAAAATGCAACTATGAAGCAAAGTGTTAGTCTAAGATCTAACTATGATGCAAAACATGATGTAAAAACTAATTATAAGATTCCAAAGTGCTCCCAAGTGCAAACGATATTCTTGCATGATAACTCTATTCAAAAGTGGATGCAAAATACAATGCCAAAGGAGTGTATTTATAGCCTTTTCCAAGCATCTTGTGAGGTGGCAATGATCAATGGTCCAGATTCGAACACAAAGAATGGATGGTGGAGATGGAGAGAATCAATATGTTGTCCCCTTGACCAAAAACAACATGCCATTTGGATGGAAGAATCTCTTGACCAATGGGCAACATGCCATTTGGATGAAAGACTCAAGTGTGAGAAGAAAATACCATGTGCTTGAAAATTGGTGGAAGTGTGCGAGGAATAAGCAATGTGCTTTTAAAAATTGGTTGAAGATAATTCTAATTAAAAATTAGAATTATTTAATTTCATGTGACCTTGGTGAGGTGGCACAAAAGTTGTGGACATGTGCTTGAATTCCTAATCGAGATTAGTGAAGATTAATTAAATGAAACAAGCTTATGGAAATTTGTTTATTTAATTAATTTAGAAGAATATGATTTTAGATTTGGAGAATTTAGAATATGAACAATATAAATAAATTGAGAATTTATTTATACGTAGTCGAATATTAATTAAATAACTAGTATTTAATTAATTAAATGCATGACCGATTTTAGGTGTATACAATTACAGTTCATTTTCATATTATCGTTGATTTTGTAAATGTATTTAAAGTAATAGTTTACACACATTGTTATTGATCTATAGTTATTACTTCATATTTTTATTTTGCATTAAATTTTTTATGTCTGAGTTGATTATTGTTGCTTTGCATTTATCAATGTCTATTTAAAATCGTTCAATTAAAGGCTAGGTAACCATTATGGTTTCTATGATCTGAGTCAACTTTTGGACCATTCTGTAACTTCTTTGTCTCTCTTTTCCCATGGCCTATGTATGTTGTTGGTTGTTTCTTAGCTACAATCTATATACACCTTCTTGACAGTTCATTGTCAACCTTCTTTCTATAATTAATTACATCGAGAGGTGTCTACAGTGGCATCCGACAATCTGTGTAAAGTTTTTGAAGATGCATATAAAATGACACACAGGTGGAAGTCATGTGCAACAACAGTAGATTTGATGAAACAAAAAAATCAAATAAAAGAGATTTAATGAAACAAAAAGAACAAATACATAAATAAATAATAAAAATATTTCAAATATTTTCCTAAACTAAAAGAACAAATAAATAAATAAATAATATTTTTGATAACTCTAACGTATTTTACATATATTAATATTTAATATATGTATGCTAGTATATATACATGTGTAAATGTTGACTCTTTGATAGTGGATCTAACTCTGTCTGCAGCTGAGACTTACCCATTCGCTTAATATTAAACATTTAAGTTTCATTAATATCTTTGAATGGTACTCTTTATTTAATGTAGAAAACTCGATGGATTCTTTAACTTATATTTATAAATGTTGATATAAGGTAATCAATTTAATCACTAGTGTTTTAATAATGATTTTGTTATAATGTTTCTTTTCAATTGAGACTCAAAATATGTAGTAAGACTATGGAATAAATATTTTTTAAATATGTCATTAAGTAAATTGGGGGAAAATCAACAAGTATCTTTAAGTTTTAGCATAGAAGTTTCTTGGCATCTTGTCTGCAATATTCTATTTTGTATGCTTTAACTCCAGATTAGAATTTGCTATTATTATGTCTTGAACCGATCTTAAGAGGTTTCTTATTTGTTGATTTGATTTTGTAATGAAGATTGGAAAATGTATAGGGGAGAGGGGCCCATAGTGGAGCGAGGTCTAGTAGTGGGGATATAAGTAGTCCTTAGTGGGCCCCATAGTGGAGCACCTTAAGATCCAATTGCATAACACTTTTTATACATAAATTGTATACAAACTGACAAATTATGTGATGCCACATCAATGCACCAATAAAACATGACTCAGTGCACCACTATCGGTCTCACATTTTTTTTGGGCCTTTTTGGATACCTCAACAAAAATCATGTTGATGTGGCATCATATTTAATGATGTGGCCCTAAAAAAAAATATAGAAGCACATGAATTGCCAAATAAACTATTGTACAAAATTGGGAGTGATTTGAAATTTCCACATAGAATTTTGAAAAACATGAAGTTAGGGTGCTCCACAATGGGCCCCTCTCCCCTAGCTATTTTATATTTAATTTTAGATTTAAACTCTTTATTATGCTAATTTTTTTTTGGCTAGTTTCCAAAGTTAGATTCCATTATTTTTATTCAATTTAGACAAATAATTAAACAAGAGTAAACAAATTACCTTTGATTAACCTATTTCATTAATTAGCCTTTTAAAGTTAATTATTTTTGTTTGGAAATTATTATTCTTAAATTTAGAGAGGCATTACACAATGTTTGTGTTAAGAGTGAAGATGTATGACTCTAAAGTTTCTAGAATGTAGCCTAGGATCTAAAATGATAAAGTGTGCATGAGATTTGTATTATGAACACAGGGGTGAGTGTAAGCATGGAAAACTAAGAGAGACATTTAGAGAAAATAGAATCTAGCTCGTTATTTTTGAATTGATGATTTTTTTTTTGTTGAATTGAATGATCATCTAAAGAGTTTTTTAAGTGAATGATGTTGTTTCTATTTGAAATGTAGGCCTAGATATACACAATTCTAAAAACGGGTTGTGTATGTTGTGAATTGAAAATTAAAAAACATAATGTGTTTTGAAACACAACACATTTTGAAACCTCCTATTTGTCACAATAAATTAATAACTATACATATATGGGTATTCATTTCAAATAACAACATAATTTCATGATAGTGTGTTTAGGTATGAAAAATTATAGGATTGAAAACACACTGTTCTTTGTAATGTGCACTTCACATGGTACCCAAAAAACACCATGTTTTGTAACCCTTGCTATGGAAAATTATATCCAATTTACCCAATAACATGAACAATGGTGTTGTTGTTTGAATTTCAAACTTAGATATACATAGTTTAAAAATGCATGGGTTGGGTATGTTGTGAATTGCAGGTTAATAAACACAACATATTTTGAAACCTCTTATTTCTCACTATAAATTTATAACTATGCATATCTAGGTCTCCATTTCAAATAAAATCATTTCATGAGTGTGTTTGGATATAAAAATTGTAGGTTTCAAAACACACCATGAGTTGTAACCTGCACTTCACATGGTACCCAAAACACATCATGTTTTGTAACCCCTACCATGGAAAAGTATATCCAATTTATTCAATAACATGAATAATGGAGTTGTTATTTGTTTTGTAGACCTAGATATACATATTTTAAAAACACATGGGTTGGGTATGTTGTGAATTGTAGGTTAATAAACATAGTGTGTTTTGAAACACAACACATTTTGAAACCTTCTATTTCTCATAATAAATTTATAACTATACATGGTCTCCATTTCAAATAACAAAATCATTTCATGAGTGTGTTTGGGTATGCAAAATTTCAGCTATTAAAACACACCATGATTTGTAACAACCATATTTTGTAACCTACACTTCACATGGTACTCAAACTAGTGCAAGTAAAAAAATACGTGTCTTCATACTTATAATTTATTATATGAAGTAGCATGTGCAATGTGAAGTGTGTATTATGATGGATACCCTATGAAATCCCTACTAATTATTTTCTATAAAAGATTGGTTTTGTGTGGTTGTGTATAATATTTTCTTTCTATACATTTAGAGAGGAGGGTTACATCTTCCAAAGAAAGGTCATGAAAAGAAACACTAGTATAGTTTTTCTTACTTTTCCCTTAATCATAATATAAACAACATGATAAAGGGAAAACATTTTTAATAGAGTTTTCATAGCCTATAAAAATGATCACATTTATATTACCAATGCGATAGGCTCTACTTAAGAAATATTGATTAAAATCATAATGTGTTTCGGGAAGGAAGAATAGAAAAAGAAACCATGTTAAAATACACAAAATGTTTTTCCATTTATGCTCTTTAATTACAATATAACTCAAGAAACAAGACATGGAGTTTTTGTAATTCCCTTATATGTATCCCCTATTTGTATAGTGCCCTTATAATAATGGTCTTATTTGTATAATGCAATTATGTGTTTTTCTTATGTTTGTCTTATCGTATAAAAATTAATTTGTATCTATTGGCAATGTGCCAGGGTCTACTTAACAAAGATTGATTTAAAACACAATTTGTATCTTACAACAGGAAGAAAAAATAACTCAAGTTGGAAAACACAATATATGTTTTTCGAAATGGTCTAAAATTATAATTTAACCATCCATCTTCACCCACCAAAATATGAATTTGTAGCTTGCTTAAAAAATAATAAAAACCCTACATTAAACCAAATGCTCAAGAACATTAACTATCAAGGTAAGGGCTTAGGCATACATAAACAAGGTATATTAGAGCCCATCTTAATCAAATAAAATCCGTGATCACAAGCCCTTGAATACATGTATCATGGCTCACAATCCAAAGAATTTGGTACAATCTTCATGAAATCTAAGAGAACTTCTCCCAAGATCACAATAGGTGTTTCACATCATTCCTCCAAACCATTTGTTACCATCCCCTCTACTCCATCATACCAACCCAAAAGCATTATCCCTATCCCTCCTCCATCCTATAAATCCATTTTGGGTCCCTACGTACCACAATCCACCATCACATCTCCCCCACCTACTAAGTCCATTTTGAGTTCTTATATCTCAAAATCCCATCCTCCATCTCATCCTACTCATCCCCTCATCTACCAATTCCCTATCCCTCCCACCTATTCTAAACATCCCACTTATATAATTCCCAACTAGGATCAACAAAGGAACATTTCTATGAACATCATCAAGCATCCTCCCTCCATACACCTCATTCATTCTCCTACATCTATAACTCCATTCACATTCCCTTCATATCATCCATCTCCTTCCATCCATACCATTACTAATGGAATAAATTTGGATGCTAATTAAAAATAAATACCAATAAACATCCACAAAAATATAAGGATCACCATGTCCACTCAAAATGATATGGTAGAACATAGAAAAATCCAATCCAACAGTGAAATCAATTGCAAAGGCCACAAAGGAACACAAAAGAAAAAAATAACAAAAACCATGTGGATCCCAAAGAAAAATGTATAATTCATCGAAAGGAAAATCCCATAATGGTATCCAAAATTGTTAATCCAAAAACTAAGCATCCCCATCCTCCATCTCCTAAATCCATAGAGTAAAAACATAACCACTTGTTGATATCTATCTATCCAAATATTTATCCCAATCAAAATTGATAATCCCCATATGCTCAACACCTTTCCCAAATTATTAGTGTCATGATAAAAAAAAAATAGTTTACAACTCCTTTCAAGTACATAAAAAATATGTTCACCTACATCTGATTCTCTTTACAAATATTTGGCATGAGCTAGATTAGAACTCCCCTAGCCTCATATATATGAATATGTACATAGAGATATCAATTACTTGTAATTGCATAATAAATATTTTTGATATCCCTCAAAACCTCCATAGATTTAGGGCATTATTCTAGGCTCAACTTAGTGGCTATTAGTAAAGGAATACTTATAGGATTATCAACATGCATGTTGAACCACTATAGAATAGTCTCAAGATACTTTCTCTAGTTTAACCATAGCTTCTTATTATCCATATTCTTATGTATTTATATACCAAGGATGTATTTTATAGCATCTATATCTTTCATTTCAAACCTATAATCCAATTAACCTCAAGTTCTCTAATCACCGATTCATTATTCCTAATGATTAACTAATCTTGATTCCTTGGAAAACCCAATTCTAGTGCATATGGATCAAATTTTTGATACAACATACATGGTGACTACTTTAATCCATACAAATAACATTTTAGTTTACAAACCAAATATTCTATACCCCCTATCTAAAATTATTTAGGTTGAAAAATATGGATTTTTTCATCTAAATACCCATATGATAATGTTGTATCAAAATTTATTTTATCCATTTCAAAATAAAAAGATGTAGCTATAGACAAAAACATCCTAATGAAATTCAACATAAATACAAGAGAAAATATCTCAATAATATCTCAATAAATAATATTCCTTATATGTTAGAATAACCCATTGTGCCAACTATCCTTGTACCTTTCTAATGTTTTTTCTACTTTAAATTTATTCTTGCACACCCACTTGCAACCAATAGGTTCCTTCAACTAAATCAACCAAGTCCCAAGTCTCATTTTTTGTAGTGCCACCATCTCCTCTTTCATGTATTTTATTTAAGATTCATTCTCCTTGTAAGAGAACTATTCTCCTATAGAATACATATTCATCATTAGTACAAGCTAGAGGAAAGATAAATTATAATTCTAATGGAGTATACCTTTCAATAACTTATATTGTCTTATACACCACCTCATAATTGTCATCAATTTAAATATTGTATTCATAATCTTTATCCCTTCATCCCTAAATTTTTATTTTATGCCATCCTCCATCCACATATCCCATATATTCCATAACCCTCACCTAATCATTGATTCCATGTACATTTTCTTCCCATCATCAGTATTTATCCTTCTATCTTCCATCTTTCACTTATGGATTGAGCTTCTACATTTTATGTACCATGGCATGAAACCTACATCCACATACCATAATGTGCCATATCAACTATCATCCATTATTATTGCATTAATCCATTAGGTTAATTTTAGGCTAATATAGTTTATTAGTCTAATAATATTTCATCCATCATAATCCTTTCACTATCGACTACATCCATTATCCATACATATATATTTATTAATCATGCATCTTTTCATCCTAATCATTACATATCTCCCATCCCATTAACCTTCCATCTCTGCATACTTATATCCCTATCCACCATCCATCACTTCATCCTACAACCTCATCCCATCATCTCATCATCCCTTGTCATTGGTACCTAGCTATAGGCTACTCCTCCATGCAATCTAATTCCATCTATCTGATTATTCCATCACTCCTTGCAATCCAAAATTTAAAGAAAATCATAATCCATGCAGCCCAATTATGCAATTTACATGAAATAACCAAATCACATTTGTGGTCTTGTTACTAGTCTTGTTGCAAGCATTGATCCAACACCAATCAACATCATTGAGTTGTATTCTTCCCAACTCTTGTGATGTTTCATTATATATCATTCTTATATAAACAACACCCGATCATCATCATCAAGATGTATCCTTCCCAATCCTTGTGTTTTTTTGGGACATATCCTTTTGACATCAACAACACTCTGGATCCATTATCAATAAATCCATCATCAAATTTATTTTAAACTCTTGATTTTAATTTTGATAGAAAAGTCTCTAGAAGCATAGTCAAAGATGAGTTTTTCAAAATTAGAATTGTGAGAATTTCAATTATTTAATTAATTAGTTGAGTATGTCAAAATGAGAATTGTAATACAATATTGGCCTACTACTATCACTTCTTATATATATATTGTGAGAAAATTTCTAGGGCTAACAACTTATTAGTGCACTACAAGAAAATATGAAACAATGGATGCCTAACTACGATGTACAATGCTAACTAGTCATGACCTATATATGGCAAAAGGTGTGTTATGCTCGATTTAATAAATGAGAGTGCCATCTAAAGAATGTGATGGGATCAAATCCATCTTCACTTTATTTTCCCTTCTAAAATAAAGCTTTATCAAAATGCTAAATCATCCTTCGAGATGATTCTTTTGATATTCAAGCCCCCATTTTTATATCCCACTAGAAACATGTGGATTTAGATCATTCTAATAATTGATGAAATTTCAATATGGGCTTGCTAAAAATAAAAGGGAAGGAGAGTGAATTGGATTACTTTTGATTCTTGAGATTGTTAGTGTAATTAATTATTTAATTGCACTTGCATAACTTTACTTAGGTAATATTTTAATTCCTAGGTTAATTATTCTCATCCTTATCTTGTTGAGCTATCTTGTTGCTCAAGATAAGATTGGGGTTATGTATAATTTTCTTTTATAAAGCAAAACATCTCATGTAATTATGAATTCCTGAATAATATTATTTGCACATCTTTTTGCAATAGCTTTGCTTTTTTTGTTTTTCTCTTCTGTGGAAGGTCTTTTGGTTTGCATGTCTGATCTTGGTTTCTAACATGGTATCAGAGCCTTGATTTGCAGCCCCTTCTCAGCTTTTTTGGATATTTTCAGTGCAAAGTTTGTTCAAGGTTCCTCGAGGGTTTCATTCCTTGAGCATATTTATGAAGCGTCTTGGATCAGATCGAGGTTTTCCATTGGATTCAAAGCGCTAGAAAAAATCAGGATTGACTTTTATTTCACTAATTTTGGTCATCATTGAAGAAATTTGTGAGGGTTTCAAGCTCGGTGATTTTTCTGAGAGATCTGGGGGTTGCCTAATTTTCTGGGCATTTTGGGCCAAAACGAACCTCACCATTGGATTCACAGCGCCCAAAAACCCCTATTTTCATATAAAATTTGTCCATTTTGGACACAGTCGACTAGGGAGGCAATTTTTTTTTGTCTGAGGGTCGTATGACCCCCAGGCATGTTTTTCGAGGTTCAGATTTAAAAAAAAAAAACTATTTAAAAAATAAAAAATGGTGGAAGAATTTGGTGCTTGCAGTTATAAAAGGGTTCGTTGTTGCCCCACCACCCAACGGCCTCCCTTTCACCACCGCCACCGACGGTTCCACCTCCGAGTGCTTACAGTTATAAAGAAAGTTGCTGCCTAGCGACCACCAGGCAGCTGCTAGTCCGCCACCGCTGCCGGCCTCCACCGCCCACCAACCGCTTGGTCAGTGCCAGCCCCCGCGGGCTCCCTGCAACACAAGCTCCGGTCACATGGGGGACTGGGCGCTATGCGCCCAGCCCTCGACCGATCTCCCAGCATACCCTTCGGTCCTATGGAGGACCAGAGGCCTTTTTTTTTAGCCCCCAGGGCAGCCTGTAGGCCAGATTGGCCTTTCTGGAGCACTTTTACAAAATTGGGCTTAACTTTTGCGTACGGTGTCCCTTTTTCACAAACAAGATACCATTGGAAAGCTGATTCCGACATTGATCCAGTGGTGAAGATAGCTTCTTCTAATTTTGCTCCAGATTTATTTTGCAGGTTCTTGAACTCATATGAGGTTTTTTTGCTTCAGAGGGCATATCTTTTGACTCGGTGATCCTTTTTTCGTCATTTTTGCGACGTTGGAAAGCTAGTTCAGTCCTCTACATAGATTTGAGGTCTTTTTATTTTTTGTTTATGCATGTTTGCATTCTATCCTTTTACAATTGTTGGGTTATTGTAATAAATGAACTGAGATAAAGTTCCATCAGGGGGGTTTCTTGCATAACAATCTGATTAGAGTGTGCATGCACTTTGATCTCCATCTTGATTTGTTGACATCTCACATGGGTTATATCTGGTTTATTAGTTTCTTTTGGCCACTTTTTTGCTCTAGCTTGACACATATCAAATTCACATCGGTTCATACTTCAGATTGAGAGTTCATGGTTATTGATCTGCATTGGTTTAGACCCTTCGAGCAATTTGAGGGCCATGTTTTTATGGTTAATGTTGCAAAGTCTTTATGGTACTTGTTCCCATGGAAGAGTTTTAGTCTCAGTTTGGCATCGACATTGAGATACACGGTTTCCAGATTTTGTCATCATATCATCTACTGTTGCTTCACAAATTCCAAGGTTGTTCCAGTTTGTGAGTTTTCTAGTGTTCCATGGCATCGGGTATGCTATCGCATTATTATGATTCCACTTTGGTTTCTTGTAGAAAAAAGTATCTTTCCTTGCTTGTCGGATTGCGGTTTCAGTGTTACTCCACAGTGTTCTTCCAGTGCTTCTTTGCAACAATCATCTCATTGTAGGGGGTTTTGTCCCACTGGCTTTTCCTTCTCTACCTCATTATTGCATTTGTACATGGGTACCTGATCAGACCTTGTTGCTGGGACCCATTCATGCTTTCTTGCATTCATCTTAGTTTTTAGGTGCATGCTTTTTAAGTCTCCCTAAGTTGCACTTATGGAGGACTGTTAGTGTAATTAATTATTTAATTGCACTTGCATAACTTTACTTAGGTAATATTTTAATTCCTAGGTTAATTATTCTCATCCTTATCTTGTTGAGCTATCTTGTTGCTCAAGATAAAATTAGGGTTATATCCCACTAGAAACATGTGGATTTAGGTCATTCTAATAATTGATGAAATTCCAATATGGGCTTGCTAAAAGTAAAAGGGAAGGAGAGTGAATTGGATTAATTTTGATTCTTGAGATTACGTAAAAGAAGTGAGAGGAGAGCATGCATGAATCCAACCGCCAAAAATCCATGACTAGTGTAAATAAACAAAGCAAACAAATTGATTTTAGCAACTCAAAACCAAATGTGTGATAATTTCAAATTGAAGTCTTTGGCAAGTAGGACTACAAGAAACAAGTTAGTATTTTACAAAGCATTATTTGAGAAACATCATGTTAACAAAAAGTGCTAGAAAAATCATTTTTTTTACTTGGATTGATGACCACCTAAAAACAAAAAAGTTGAAATGTAAAATATTATATGTACACAAAATATTAAGCAATTTTTAATGTTATTTATTTATTTATTTTTAATCTTTTTGTTTTAAATTTGTAGACAAGTTAAAAATTCAATATAGAGGAATTCAACTTGTATTAACTTTGATATTCCTCAAGCTAAACTATTTAATGTTCAAAATGAATCCCATTAGGTAAAAGGGTAAACTGTGTACACACTACTTTTCTCGAAATAAAATTGGAACTCCTCCTTTCTAAGTGTGCTCTACTTGTCTACAAACTTATTGAAGAATTTTATTTCCTTTACTTTTTTGGTGTGAAATAATCCTGAATAAGAAAAAAAATGAAAAAAGGATTAAAAAAAGTCCTAAACACATTCACTCAACTCCCTTGTTTAAGAAAAACAAAAAAAATATTTTAGAATTATGTGAAATTTGTGTAACATTTGTTATTTTTGGTACCACTAAGTGTTGGGAAAATGTGTCTCAACCTTGCAATTAAGGTTTATGCTCAATATTTTGTTGGCTTTACTTGCCCTAGAAGGAAGCCTTATTTTATGAGGGTGTTGTATTACAGTTGTGCATTGTGATGTATTCTGAGAGTCCAATAATAGTCATGTTGCCTTTGGATCTTCGGTTGGTGATACTCATGTGAGAAGCTTGCTCTGCAAGTATATTGTAATCTTCATGATTTTTGAATAATATATTGGGTGGATTTTCGAGTGTGGGGTTTTTCTCCCAAAAGGGTTTTCCCTACGTAAATAACTGTGTTGTGGTATGCATGATATTTATTTTTATTTTTGTTTAAGTTTCTATAACTGTTGAAAATATCTATAAATTTTTGCATTATCCTCCTCTCAAGATTAGTGTAGGAACTTATTCCACTACCTTAGATTCCTTCCATAAAGGAGAGGAACATATGTTCCAATTAATTGATTTTATTGAGTGGTCATTGTCAAATTCAATGCCTACTAAAACAATTCATGAAACTGTAAATATCTAGCAAAAGCACTATCTCGAGAGGTTGCTAGTTGATTTATTATACACTGCTCGTAACAAAATGGGGAGAAAGGTTAGGTGAATGATACAAGAATACATTCTCCTAGAAGCTGAAAAAATAGATCTTAGAGATATAACTATGAAATGAAATATAACACAGAATATTGTGCTTTACCCATAGGATCTGCCCACCTACAAACCCATGGCCTATTGTGTGAGGTCCTTAAACTTCAATGCCACCAATATCAAGAACAACACCAAACAAAAAATATATCTTGAATAAAATCTTTCCTACAACCATGGAAGAGGTTGTGTGCTTGGTTCTCTTTTTAAGCTATTTAGTATAGGAAATCACAAGTAATATGGTGTTAATTGCAAAAATAAAAAAAATAGCAATTTAGATTGATTTAAACATTAAAGAGTTCAGTGAAAGTGTAGGTCTCACTTGGGGTATCAAATTGTGAGCTTGGAAATCAAACAAAAGAGAGATTTCAAGAAAAGAAGTGCAAATCTAGTGAAAAAGAGGAATTGGATAAACATAATGAATTAAAACCAAAATACTAATACTTCTTGACAAATGAATATGCTTTATAAATGATGAAATACTTGTTACTCTTTTTTTCAACATAAACTTGCTCAAAAACAAAATGAGGAAATGTTGAATTCGATCCTAATTTATAGATTTTTAATAAGATTGATGAATGGTTAGAATTTGATTTTGGATCATGAGTTTATCCCATTAAAGGTGGAGTGGATGTGAAGATGTGGTATCTATTTTTAACTTGTTAACTAATTTATTTGTTTAATGGATGTATTTAATTATTTTGATCAATGAGTTAACTAAGTTGATTTGATTTGTTTTCCAATTTGATTTGATGAATTGGTTTATCATGATTTTCAATAAATTATTTATGGATAATGAGTTTATTTGTATATTTATGGGAAAGTAATTTAATTTAATTATTTAATCAATTTGAATTTGATAAAGTGGATTAATTAAGATAAGATGAATTATGGTAATTATTGAATATATTTAAGTGTTGAGATGGGGGCAATGGTATGGAAATGAGTGTATCTAAGATTTCAGTATCTACACTGTGCATTTAGGAATAAGGTAGGGTTAAATGTATGAGAACAAGTGTGTATATGGATGGGCTAGAAGGCTATGGGAATGGACCCAAATTATCACAAGATTGTACCATTTGTCACTCTATACATGTATTGAAAGATGTTTCATCAAGATAAACAAAAAAATGAATGTGGAGTGACATGGGTATGTTAACCTTTACAAATATATATAGGTGAGTTTTTATTTATGTAAAATTGAAAGACTACTTGTATTAATTTTTTAGCACATAATGTGGGATTATCCTTGTCATAAAACACTATGAAGTATTATTAGTCCCTATCACAATAGGGATACTATAGTGATTAACATTTGATATTGAAAAAAATTATTTAATTACTTTTTATATAATTTAAAGTTTTATTTACATTTATATGTTACTCTAAAGTTTATTTTTCCATATGATGTGAAGTTTTTATTTTGATAATTAAGGTCATTTATTATGAATAATTTTGCATTGTTTTTTATAATTAGTTGATAGGTTTCTATTAGTGAGACAATCACCCTATCATATTTTTTAGAGTATCCATATTACTATATTTTGGGACCCAAATGAGTTTTTTGGTTTGTCTTGTTGGATCTCTACTAAAAAAATTGGATCTATTAAATTAATGATTGCTAAATTTTGGGGTGTAAGTGGATTGACAAATTTTGGGCTTTAGAGATTGCAAGTCGATGGTTTATTGATTTAGATTCATGGATTTTTGCATTGACACCCTAGGATTTTTAAGGTGAGATTCTGGAACCCATATGAACTTTGAATTTTATTATTTTTGGATATTGGTATTTGAGGCATTTAGATTTGAAATGGTGGGCTTATGAATATGGGGCTTTTTGATCCATATACACTTTTGAGCCTTTGGCTTTTGAAATGCTTGGGATTGAGACCATTTTGGTAAAATATGTTTTGAGAATTTTGGAGGGATTTCTTGGGATATTCTAATACATCCAATTTTATTTCAAAGCTAATTTTATGATCCTTAATGGAGGTATTATCTTGAATCCCATCTAGGTGGTGATAGATTCATCATTATATGATATGATAAATGGTGTATGATTTTGTTTGCCTAACGCTTAAGGTTAATGATGAGATCAATAAAAGGGATGGTGAAAGGATTGTTTATGCGACTCATGAAAGCATTGGAGGCAACAAGTTCCTTGGTAGAACAATGAGAGGGGTCACCTATTTTGATGGTGGGAAAATTTACCCTAGTGTTTTTGTAAGTAACATTAACATCCTTATTTTTCTCATTGGGATAAATATATCCAATGCCCTAAAATTATTGATTTGTATTAACATGAATGGGGTCTAGGATTATTTTCTCATGAAGGCCTAATCATTTTCCCTAACAGTTTATGATTCTAATAATTCAACTTATAATGCTTGTTGCTTTGAAAGAAACCCACAACTCCATCATTAGGTATCTTGGAGTTATTGAATATTTTGAAATTGCTTGTTTGTGAGGAAACCAAACCAAACAAAGGTAGTTGAGCCCAACAAATAACATGTTTGATCTTGGATGGGGTCAATGGGGAATTGAGAGGATGTTTGTGTTTGATTAGGATTAATGGGGTCAATGGAAATGCTTTTTCCTTTCAAGTTGGTTGTGGAAAATTTTGACCATGCATGGGACAAGGATCTTGTTGTTTATTTTTTGATGTAGGCATGTTTCCCTTAAGATTGGCATTCCTTAATCAATTAGCTCTTGAATGTAACTCTTCAACTTAAAGTGTTGATAAGTGAGATGTTTATGAATTTTATGATGCTTATGAATTTCTAATTTTAGTAGCATGAAAGGAGTGGATTCCCTTCATTTAGCTTCTTGTGTGGGTCAACTTATGAGAATGACCATGCTAGGGTTTTTTGGATGATCCCAACATACTCATGCTCATGAAGCATGTGACACAACTCTTTAGATTTATGTTTTTTATTCCTTTCTAGTAGACCTTAGATAAAATCCTTCATAGTTATGTTGGGTTGACTAGTTTGATTAGTTAGATTGGATTGATCAATTTGATCAAATTTATTAGAATTAAGTGTTGAAGGTTTATCTAATGGGGGATTTGTGCAAGGATCTAAGGTTTTTGTTAATTAATTTAAGGCATGGATTTTCTCAAGAAAATATTAGTTTTGGCCTTGGTTTAACTAGAAAGGTTCCTTTTGTGCTAGAATGGTTTCCTCCTAATGGGTGTCAAAATATATGTCATTTGTAATAGGAGGTTTACTGGTTAAGGGATTACAATTTATGGGGATTGATGAACTAGGATATAGATTTATATGGATGGCTTTTAGTATTCAATGTTCTATGCTTTGCAGGTATGGATGGAGGGTTTAATGGTTTGGGATTTATATAGTTTTACGGGGGCTTGATGAATGAATGATTATATGTTTAGTTGGATAGTTAATGATGTAGGATAATTAAGGGTTGATGGATGAAGGATTATATGTTTAGGTGGTTGGTTTTGCCCAGTTTTTTTTTGTCATCAACTCTAAGTCTACTTGAAAGATAGACCAAGACAATAAATTGCTACCACCACCATTTTACCATCCCTGCCACTACCTTTAAGGGCTGTGTTTTCAATTTTCAAGCAAAAGTGTCAAATTGTTGCCAGTAAGACACTAAATAACTTTGAATGTCAATAAATTGGAGGTTGTCCTAATATATTTTAGCAGTTTAATTTCTACTGAAACAAGGATTTTTTTCTACTGAAACTATTGTATTACACATTATTTTTTATTTAGATGTAGAAAGCTAGAAAAGTTGTTCTATTGACAGTTTAAGGTGGTAGGAAAACCCCAAGAGGAATAAAGTAGCAGCAAAACAGAACTGGGGTGAGAGAGGCTCGAACTCTAGACCTCAGGATTACTCAAATGTAGCTATGAGACCTACGCGCTAGCCAACTGCGCCACCACCCCTGCTGTTGTTTGTTTGCAATTAACCTCATAGAAATAAGGCTGAAATCTCTAATCCTGAAAGATGGGGAATCTAGCAAACAGTGCACAGAAAAATGGAATAAATCTGAATCTGCAGGTCCGGTAGAAAAATTAAAAACTGGAAGCCTCAGCTGATACCAAACCTCATATCAGAGCCAGGTTTCGATCCTGGGACCTGTGGGTTATGGGCCCACCACGCTTCCGCTGCGCCACTCTGATGGACTGTTGAGAGAGATTCGGAAAAGGCCATAATTATTATGTTTGTCAATACAAATTTAAAAGTTACCAAAATGTCTGAGCGCACGTTCGAAGTGAAGGTAACACCGTTACAACGTTCTCCTTTAGGAAGGAAAACGCAAAACCAACTTGTCTGAGCCCAGGTTTGAACTGGGGACCTTTAGTGTGTGAGACTAACGTGATAACCAACTACACCACCCAGACATTGGTATCTATACGATTTGGTGGTACCAATTTAATCTATTTAAACGTTTACTACGCTGTTTCTCTATTACAGAACAATAAAGTGAACGTATATGCATATTCGCATTACAGCATACCTGCGCTCACCCAAGACCGAATCAACGCAAACAGAACCAGTGTGGCCTCCTCAGAATTCCGTTTTCGGTTGTAGGATAATGCCCCCTATCATTAACATCCACGGGCGTTTGTAGTCCAACGGTTAGGATAATTGCCTTCCAAGCAATAGACCCGGGTTCGACTCCCGGCAGACGCACCACTTTTGATGTGGTTCATGCAGTAGTATTCAGAAAATATCTATGCACATTAGAGATCTTGCAGATTGTTGAACAACAAAAAGAAAAAAAACCTTCCGTTGCCGGGACTTGAACCCGGGTCTCTCGGGTGAGAGCCGAGTATCCTAACCAACTAGACTACAACGGAGTGTGTGCACCATTGTTTCGACAATTAAATCAATCTAGCACCGTTTTGCTCCTGTTGTATATTTTACAACTAGCACTTGCATTAAAAGAGGTGCAATGCTTATGTCAATTGTAATTTATATAGAATATCATAGGGTTTATAGTTGAATAACAATTATAAGTGGCGAGTCATGACGTGAGCAATATATCCTTTACATGACTTGATATAACATTAGGTGATGAGTCCAGATATCTGTAAAATGTCTCTGTGGTCAAATCATATTTTTGTTTTGTTTTATTCTTCTTACAACATTTTGCTTGTCACTTTTGAACCATGTCATACTCTTGAAAGCCTTTTATCCATCATGTTTTGTTGATTGAAGGCGTGCTACTTCCAATCTATTGTACCAAAAGACAAAACAAAAAACAAGTATGTTTTAGTAATGCATTTAATGCTAGTAAAATTGGCTTCAAGCTTTCATTTATAAATGACAATGGGTTAAGCAAGCTAAACGGGCTTAACCTTGGGAAAAACTTTGTGGTTAAGCACGTTTGAGATGGAGTAGTATTGGGATGGGTGACCTCCCGAGAAGGCCCAGTGCTTCACCTAGATGCACTAAGTGCTAAGTGGACCATTCATTATCATGAGAGATGGGTTCTTGTGAACCACTACTCATGAAACATGGGTCAATGAGTTTGACTCGTAAATACACGGTTGAATCTTGATAGCTATATCAAAACTTGACACCCTATGGAAAATACCTCCTACTTATCAATATACTTTTTTATTAATATTTAATTTTTAAACAAACATAATGAAATGAAGTGAAATTATAAAAATGAAAATAATTCATACCAATAGATATATCGCTAAATGGGCACAAAGAGGCACAAAATGGTGAAATTTGTATGAATACAAAAGAAGGGGGAGACTTTAAAGGAGAATACTTAATCATTATGTAAGAAACCGGTGAAGAGTTTTCAAAAATTTGAAATTTTTCTTGTAATTAGGAATTTGTAGTTAGAGTGATATGTCATTACAATGCGTTCCATGTAGCTAAAGGCCCCATAGCATGGCTCCATGAGGCTACTACAACAAAGCAAGAGCCAGCTGACACGGGGGAAAAGTCTTGAGGCAACCAATAAAACTCAGGAGATAGATGCTTAAGAGTCCAAGACTATAGTTGAAATCCACATCCCTAAACACACTGAACGTCTTCCACATTTAGAGCTACATGTCTTCCAAGTGTTGTTCCTTGTCAATAGATTGAAGTTGCAACATTTTCATTTTGAAGGCTACAAAATTATTTTGTGATATTTTTAGACCTAATCTTTGTTTGTGTGAATAGATTGAAGCAACAAGCTCGTGATCTTGTAACATGTTTAGTAGCTCTTGACTTGAACTGAGCTACAATGCAAGCACTTTGAGATAAGATATTACTAAAGAATCAGGTGGCTCTTCACATAATGCAATATTGGCTTTGAGAACTCACCCTAAGAACTTTCTATAGACAAGGTCAGATGAGAGAGGTTTACGCTAAGTTGTATCTCTCATTTTCCATAGGAAAACTGGACATTACAATTCATTAGGCATATATGTAATCATCTAATCAAATACTTCATTGATGAAACAAGCACACTCCTCATGATAGTAAGGATTTCATCTTTGTCACGACTTTCTTAGATTTTGCTATTCTTACATCTCTAGAATTAGATTTTGAAACAAATTTATGAATATATCCATTCCAAATTTTGTTTTTAAGAAAGGCATAAACAATCCCAATTCCTCGGTTTAGTGAGGGGCTAGAGTTACATATTCCTCACTTTCTCCCATCGCCTACTTGAAATACTCCACTTTTATCTAGGAAACAAGAACAATTTAAGTCCACTATCTAAAGACATTGAAATCATTCCATCTTCGATGATTTTAGGTTTGCACATTCTTCAATACACTTTATCGATTTTTTATGCCAACCTAAGGACATGATTGTTTTATCCCATCCAAGTTCAATTCCATATGATCAACTGTGAAGCAACATCATTCCTTTAGCTTATGCATGTTTCATCTGCAACATCTATTCACACGGTCTATCATGGCACTAAATAATTCCTTAGAAAATGCATTACATGTTATTGATGGTTGTTTATAACCATTAAGCATTATCTTTTGTGATAGTTGCATCTTTATAAAATTCCCTCCATGTTTGTGCACACTTGTAGAGTTTTTAACATGTATATTGCTGAGACAAAGAAATAAAAGATGCATCTCTACATTATGGTAGATTTAGATTCACTATGTAACTTGAAGAATAATGTAATAACCCATTCTAAATTATTACTTAATTTAGATTATTGCGAACGACATTATGAATATATTTAATTTAAAAAGACATAACTAAGTAGCCATTGTTAATCATAGCAACACATGTCTAATTAAAATGAGTTAAATATGTGTATATGTTCAATTTCAATGTCAATTACAATATCCACATTGACTTGGCTTGTAGGCCACAAAGTCAATACAATGTACAAATTTTACATCAAGGTTACATCATGGTTACATCATAGACCAAGATAGTCTTGTAAACATCTAAGGTTTCCTCTTGATGCTCGCCTCCACTAGTGGACGAGAACATGGTTGAAGTGCTTTAACGCCCAACCATGAAGCTTACGCTTCCCTGGAATTCTTCCAACTTGAAGAATACATGATCCTGCATAGGAAAGTTTAGCAAGACAACAATCTGCAAGGTGGAATCCGGTGCGTGCCCATACATCAACATGCATCTCTATCTACAAGTTAGAAAATAAAATGCAACATCTATGATAGGAATGGTGGAGAGTGTTATAACAGAGTCCATACATACATAATGTTCAAACTAATTGTTTGGCCAAGCATAAGAATAATGTTACAACAAAAAACAATAGGTTTTGGTAAAAGAAAAAACCTATACTCTCTGAACTCCATTTCAGCACCCATCTCGGAAGGTAACTTCCAACATCAAGTTATCTAATAGCAACTAACTACCCTCTAGCAACATCTACCCTTAGGTGCTCTAGTCTATAACGTGTTGCTATTTTATTCTATTTAAAATTCAGAAAATAAATCGAATATAACTGATCAATACATTATCCATCCATTTCAAGCATGTGTCACATGATTACATTCATCATATTACAATATTCATTTAAGAATAAAGAAAATAGGTAACAAAAGAAGGTATGTCACAAGTATGTGTATGTATGTAGATGAAGGTCCATGTGCATACACATATATGTGCCAACTTATGATATAAATTTGTGCATACATTCTGAAATAAAAACCATTATATCAGATTGCTATCATTTAAATAATGTTACATTTTGACGTTTTGTTGTTAGAAATTCAAGAAATAAATGAACTAGAACAAGTCTATTTTATCAATTTCTCACATACTTTTGTACCATTTGTTTCAAAACCAAGCTACGATAATCAATCATTTCTATCTAGATATAGACACTCACTGTTTTTATATAGAACAATGTTGTTTACAGTGAAACAATTTCAGTCTATAACAAAAACATTTGTTGTTCACAAATAAACACTCACTATTATAATAGAATGGTGTTGTTTACAACTAAATAGTTATAGAATGATATTATTTACAAATAAAAATTCACTTTATAGTAGAACAATATTGTTTTAGCTAAAAAATTACAAAAGGATGTTGTTTACAAATAAACATTCACTGTTTATAACATAATTGTGGACAAAGGTTTTGGCACCGTAATACTCTCTAACACTTCTAGGTTTTTTCACCTAAAAGGAGAGAGATGGGCCAAAATGGGAAATGTCCAAGTCATTCAAGATTAATGTATGAATGAATGCAATGTGTCTATCTAAATGCAATAAACTAAAAAGGAAAGATGATTATTAATGTAAAACCTAAGAAATGTAAAGTGTTGGAAAACACAGTGTTGTATGCAAACATGTGATAAATGACCTAGAAATGCAAACAAAACCAAATAGAAAGTTGTGAGACAAAAGGTGTGCACCTGAAAGTGTGTTGCAGACTTGAAGCAACTCTAAAATTCTAGAAATTCTAATTTTTAAGCCTGTCGGGACACTTACGCCAAACTGGGCGACTTAGTCCTTTTTCAAAGTGATCCTAGAAAATTGCACTAGAGCTTGTTTCAGCCAAAAGGGTATCCAAATCTGCAGAAATATCTAAAAAAATTGTTCAATGGGACTAATTTTCCACAAGTTTGGGGAAGTGTCCACTTTGAATTTTTTGAAAATCCGAAGGTTGAAATGGGAGATCTCGTCCTGTACTTTCTGCCCCTCCAAGTATTCAAACCTGAAACTACAAAATTCGGCTTGTGGATTTCTTTTTTTGTAGGTTTTTTCCCTAGTAAACAAGGAAATTCCTTCAATGAGTCTTCAACCTAATCTTTAATGATTTTCAAACCCTCAAAGTGCCTAAATTTGCAAACACACAATGAAAGAGAAAGAAATGGTGAATGTTAGGGCATGGGGGTTTGCCCTGGTCAAACCCCTTTTTAGGTAATTAAACCAAATGAAGAAAGAATGTAATAAAACATGCAACAATGGAGTTAATACCCTGCCATGATGTTTGATCTTGAATTTTTGTAGCAAAACTTGAAGAATCTGCCTTTGAATGTCCTAGAAAGTTATCTTGATGACTTGCAATGACAAAACCCTAGCTTGGTTGACTTGAGAACATGATGAGTGATGAATGAATGATAAGAGATGTGAATTAGAGTTTAGAGAATTAATTTTATAGGAAATTCACCTTATTTACCCATAAATTGGATCCCTAAGGTTGACATAAAGAAAGAATAAACTTAAATTCCAAAATTTTTCACTGAAACTTTGAAAATAGGCCGAATTGGACTAAGTCACCATGCTGGGTGACTTAGTCCCACTTGGCAGGGACTGATTCGCCCAGATGGACGACTTAGTCCCAGAGGAGCCCTTTTGACAACTAAAATGATGGGGAATGAGAAATTTTTGTTCTTATGTTAATTTCATTGGGTATTTGATCAATTCAAGCCTTGGGATGCACAATATGGGGAAATAGGAGCCTATTGATGATGATGTAAAGGGTAATTAGGGCTTGGGACACAAAATCAATGTGAAAGTGTGATTAAATACACTTTACAACACCAAAATGAGGTCCACATAGCCTATAAAGCACAACATCCAATGTGAATGTGTAAGACACATTACAACACTAGATTAAAGTCAAGTTTAATTTACAAGGCTTCTAGATTGATGTGATAATGCATTTAAATACATTCTGCAATATTGAATTAAGGAAAGATGGCTCCATTAAGTCTAGAGAGACATGAAATTGTTTTACAACACTTTACAACACCTTTACAAGACATCAATAAATTCATTTTATTCAATTTGCAAGGGCCCAAGACCTAACGTGGATGTGTAAAACACCTCACAACACTAAATTAAGGCTTCATTAAGTCCAATTTGTTATCAAATATTCCCAAATGAAGCAAGAAAAAAGGGATACTTTTTCTGTGTCCACAAGAACAATGTTGTTCAACTAAACAATTACAGAATGATGTTGTTTACAAATAAACTTTCATTGTTTATAACAGAGCAATGTTTTCAGCTAAACAATTACAGTTTATTACAAAACAATGTTGTTTACTAACAAAACAGTGTTGGTTCTAGGGGTTTACAAGTTTAGTGCTTTTAGGTTTGTTAACAGATTTAGTACACACAATACTACATTCAAAGAACATAATAACCATCATTCAGGTATTCAACGTGTAATTGGTACTAATAACCTCTGTGCAAAAATAAATTTAGAATGACATGCTTGTCCTTGTGAAACCCTAAATAGTCATGATTTTTTTTTCAAAATTTCTAGGGTTTTAGTAGAGAACCCATGTCCCTAATGTTATCAGCAAGATAGAAGAAATAATTCAATCACTAGTCACTCAAAGAATGAATTTCAAATAAATGAAAGTTTCAGTTTGACCTGAAGCAACATCGATGCCCTTTAATGGAATATTCGAACTAGACATGCAAGGGTTAACCTGTGTTTAATTGCTTATGGCTAGTCGATCTTAGAGATCGATTCATACAAAATGCAAAGATATAAATAATACATTTGTTCCTCCCTCATTAGAGGTGAATGATTCCAACTCAAGAACATTGGTGACAATTTTGATACAACTCGGAGATTCTAAGCAACTAAAGACCCAAAGGGTGCGGCCTCCACCATTCGGCCTAATCGGATGTAACATCAAACATCATCTTAGAAAGGAGAGACAACCATAAGGGTGGTGGTACAGATGTTTCCCTAAGGGGGACGATTGACATATTTTGATTTACATTTGATTTCAAAACATGCATTTTCTCCTAATTGGATTAAATCCGATAGCCATATAATGGCTCAATTAACTTACATGCATGGAAAAATAGATAAGGGCGATAATATATGCCAGAACTTGTCTTGTCCAAGATTGAACAACATTTCAAAATGATTTAAAATAATGCACAACTAGAAGCTTCATGGTTGGTCTATAGGCCTTGGATTACATAGACCATCAGTTGATCGATTTTCATTAGATCAACTCGACTATAAGCCGATTTTAGTTACAGTTTGTATAATATTCAAACACTGATTCCATCAAACTCAACAAACTAAGAGAATATTGCATGCCATTTGAAATAAACAAAGTGATATCAAGCATATTTCCAAAACAAAAATATTGATTTACCTCGAGTCAAGCTTCTTTCCATTCTTTTTTCCTGATTTTTCCTCACAACCGAGTTCTTGCCCATTTCCTTTTTCCTCAATACCTGTCAATACTACCTGTTGTTTTTTCCAGAGATAAGTTTTTTTCAAAATGGAAAGATTTTTTGCATGAAAAATGGGTTGTTTCTTTCATAATGACATTAAATCTTTTCCGCCCCACTAAATCCATTTTAATTTATTGTCCATAATTTTGAATACAAGCCATGACTTATGAAATCTTCCCATGATTTCCATTCGAATTCTATCAATTTGATATTCAAAATATCAGTTTCAAATTCAATCGTTAAGAAATATAAATAAATAAATAAATATATATATTTGTATGTATGTATGTATGTATGTATGCATGCATGTATGTATGTATGTATATATATACCTTATATATATTGATATATTCATATGCATTCACTCACATATGTATGTTCTTCAATATATATATGTGTTTGTGTGTGTGTTTGTGTGTGTGCGTGTATTCACCTATATATACATGTGTATATATATATACATTCATATATGTATTTGCATATATAGATGTTTTCATGTTCATATATCGACTTTTCAATAGAAATGAACTTTTATTTCAAGCATCAATTGTTTAAATGAAGTGGCTTTTCTTATCCATTAAATAAGCCTTTTTTTAAATACACACATTCATTTATATGTCAAGTTATACTATCATTTTCTTTCAAATTCTCAAAACAAAATATTAAGGTAGACAATTAAATGATAATTTCACATGTATTACTTTTCACAAGCACATGGTACCCAAATACAATGAAATCTCTCATAAAGTGGATAAATAGAGAAAACAAAATTGGTAAATTCCCCCCCAAAAGAGAGAAAATAAATGTGTACATGTGAGAAAAGAATGGAGAACTCAACATGGGCCCCCAAGCAATACTTTGGTCACATAACTATAATCAACATCCACCTACAAGAGAGACATGAAGAGACAATGAATCCCAGCCATAAGAAAGTAGCTCCTATGTCACAGGTGAACACATGAATAAAATTCTTGAAGGTGTCGACAAACAATGTTCCTCCCCTTAAGAAGAAACAAATCCAATGGTGAATGTTGTCAATTAGATTTGCACCCTGCTGAATGCAAGATTCAACAATCTACTAAAACATGGAAACCTTCTTTAGATGTGGGTGATCTGAACGAAGAAGGAATCTCCAGAGTGAGCTGGTTCTTCGAATGATGAATATTATTCTAAGTTTTTCGGGAAAAGGGATAAAAGGATAACTTGAAAATAAAGCCTATGACTAACAAATGATTCACCAAACTTATGAAAATTCAGACCTAACCACTCATAACAGTTTCTCCATCACAGTAATCCTCACAATCTCATTAGCACATACTTCATCAATGATTTGCATGAAGGTCTGGAAAACTAAACACAACATGCAACCTAAACGTGTAGTTCTGAACAAAGGTTACAATAGCAAGACATATAAGGATTCAAGTTTGAAAACACAAATACATTAGATTGCCATTACAAAAATTGAGATAAAAAATAAGGAGAAATTTGCTGCTCTATTAAAACTGAAAGAGTATTTGTCTTAACTGAGTACACTGAGTTTACAAGCTCAAGAATGCTAAGATCCAGAAACTATATTCTGAACTGGGAAGAAGAAAAATACTAAGTCTTCTCAAAATATCTCTCAAGAAACCCTAATCCAAGCTCACAAAGAAACTCAAGGAAAAAAGCTTCAAACTATCTCAAAAGACTGCAGAAAAGCGAAAAAAAGCACGTTGCTTTCATGATCAAACTGTAAAGCCTCTAAAAATAGGCTAAATATGCTTTAAAAGCCAGAAAAACACCTCATCTCTCCAAGATGAAACTCAAATCCAACCAAGAGGAAAAGTCAATACAATCTGCTAAAAATAGCAAGAAATCATAAAACAATTTATAAAAGATTGCTTTATGCTTTTGCTTTACATGATTGCAGATTTTACAATTTATCTATTTTTTGCAATTAAACATTGCAAAATCTTTTGCAAAAAGAATTACATCCTTATTTCACTAATACAATGCTTGATTTTTCTTTTTAAAAAAAAATCATAAAAATATCAAAGTATATCACTCTCTTATCAACATCTCTAATTGATTTCTCTAAAACAAAAACCCTAAGTGTCAAATGTTTCACCCCCTAGGTCATAAGATATTTACCATTTATATTTTAGTTGACCTCATTCACAATCCATAACAAAATCTTAAAGCATTGACACTCTATGTTTTCACTTAAGGAAAAAATGAATGTTAAATGTATAAACACCAGTCCTAAGGACTTAGACACATTGACCTAGGCACATGAGAATTTAGCCAACAAAATATTAGGCTTCAGATTTTAAAATTCATAATGCAAAAATAACCCTAATTCGAATTTCTCCACATGCTAAGGTCAAAGGTGAATATTCAAGGTAATTATAATGTTGGCTCGAATTAGGGCATGAGACAAAAGAAGTCAAACCCTAAAAATGATTTCATTTTCTCAATGATCACTTTGGAAAACTTGCTCTGCCTGAGAAAGCACGTTGCCACCACCATGTTTAGGGTTTCGATTTGGACCTCTCTATTTGAGCTTCCTGGACACTCTGTATGAGCTGGGCCTCTCTGTGCTTCAATTTCCTCATTTTGACTACAGGGTGACTATTACTTTGTTACTTCATGGCTTCTCCTTTTAGTTCTGAAAGAAAATCTTGGCCTCTTGGCCGCGACCTGTACATACTTGTTTTTGATTTTCTTTTACATTTCCTGTGCTTTATTCTTCTTGGTCATCCTGTATGAGCATGAACTTGAGATTTTGTCTAGAAAAATCCATGAGATAGCTTGCTCGAGGGTTGTTGTTCTCCATTCTACACAAGGTAAGCTATTACTTATCACTTTTATGGCTTCACTTCTTAAGCTTCCTGGTCTTGTGTCTACGGCTAACACAGTCTCTAATGCATTTGTTTATATTTTATGTGCTTATCTTGCAATCTGGGCTTCCTTGGGCGCCATACATAAGCTCACCTTGGCATCTTATTTGGAGTTTTGAAACTTTAGTATAGCTCTGGCCGTGGCTATAAGCATTCTCTAACATGCATGAAGTGGTAAGTTGTGACCAAGCTGTATACTTCCTCCTACAGAAACTTAAGAAAGCTTTACTTTACTTATGATTTCATGGCCATGCACAGGCCGCACCATATGCATTTCAGGAAAAGCATTTTTAAAGCCTTTGGGTTGGACCCAAAATAGGAATCTCTTTCTTTTTTACATTTGAGGACAAAACCCTTCATGGGTATCATGAGAATCGAATGAAAACTGATATACTCTATTTTGAAGCTCGACCCACCAAAGGAAATTCACATTTTTGTACTCTCCAAAACAAAACTAGATATGGGTATTTGTTATTCTGAAGAAATCAATCTTACTTTGATACTTTCTCTGATGGAGCTCGACCATTATTTTCCATCTGTATTCTTGTTATTTCATAAAAAATCCTCATATGGGTATCTTGTATATATGATAAAACAATTATCTTGTTGCTCTGATAAAATACCCATATGGGTAAGTTGGAAATTGTATTAAATCTGTTTGTCTTGATATTCATGTGAAAACTAGCTCGACCATGAAGATTTCTTTTCTCTTTTGTTATTTCTTGAAAGACCCCTTTATGGGTGTCACTGCAAGTTGTAATTTCTATATTTGAAATCAAAACCCAAATGTGGGTATATGGGAAACAAAATTTGTATATTCATTTTGCATTCAATTTATGGGCTCGACCCGTCATGGCTGGTGCTTTTCTTTGACATTATGTTGAAAACCCTCACACAGGTATATGAAATTCTGGAAAAGGTCTCTTACTGCTCCACAAAAATGACCATATATTCTTTGAAAAATAGAATTGATTTATGTGAATCTCAAACCAATTATGAGTAAATGGAAAACAACAAAATCTGTATGTGTAAAAATCTGGGCCTTACTCACATGGTATTTTCTGCTTTTCTCAGTTTTCTCCATGAGAATGCTAAAGACAAAACCTGAAGCATATTGAAACTCTAAGTATTCAAAATTCTGAAGCATATGTCTTGAATTCAATTTCTCAAATGGACCCCCTGTACTTCAAATATAATGAATTTTACTCAAAACCCTGATGTGGTATTGAGAAAATGAAGGAAGTCATAACCCCGTCTCTTCCTGTAGATGACCTAAATGAAAAATCAGAACCTTGAAGAAACTTGGATTATCTCTCAACCAGCGCACAATGCAACATGATAAAAATAGAACATTAAATCTGAAGCTTCATATGAATACTTGATTGAGGTTGGGCACTTACTACACTCAACATTCTAATAAAGATCCCTTCTATATATCTATATTTGTTTGAAGATCTTTCAACTGTCATATTCATACTGCTCACATCATCCTCTCACACAGAAATCTCTTTGATTTGAGTTTGAAGACTTCTGGTCCATCTTGCTACTTATGCATTCACAATCATGCACCTTCACTCATGCTATGTCCAGTATGAGTTCTGTTCATTCTAGAAATGAGTTTTGTGTATTTAAATCCTTGAAAATAAACCTGATTGAGAACAACTTAATGGCAAAAAAATTCCAGAATGGTGTACTAGTTTACTTCTTTTCAAAATAGTGATGCATAACCCACCTAATGTTGTATTTGCACCCTCAGCCACATTGTAACTGACTGTTTCATTTATCATTTGAATGTAATGCCTGTCCTTTCATACTCTTAGGCTTCAACCTGGAACTCTTCATGCATTTTTATGCTCCACTTAATAAAATGATCCATGAATCTACTCTCTTCTGAGATGAAAATGAAACAAGTCTCCTCATTGAGGCATAATGTATGCCTGTTCACTATCCTTGATTTTGAGAAAGACACTGTTGAACTGAACCTTGCATGATATATGATCATGATGAGCAAATAACACTGTAGCAAATGAACATGAACCATACAACAATGTTTGAGATGAATGTACTCAGTTAAGTGATTAAGCAGATTAAATTCATTGTTCACTTGTAGCTTTCAGAAAGAATTTACCTGATTGTTATGAATGCATAGTTGGTATAATAGCTTGATAGATAATTCTGCTTTACTCATTCAATTGTATATCATTTCCTTTTTGATGAATATGATGATACGATCTCTTATCAGCCCACTTGTAATGAATAAGGGCAACATTGCAAGCTCTACCTTTGTGGGAGCCCATTTTTCTCCACATGCTTGGTCTTCAATTGATAATCAGCTTCGTGATTTTTCCTATACCCGCACAAGGAAACAAACAAGGTTAGCATAAAAAAAGATATGATGATCATACTGATGTTTCTCCTTCAGCTTATTTCTCTGCACTTTCCCTTGATTGTTTCAGTGTATGATTAGTAGCAGGTTGCACTATTGTTGGTGATTCATTTAGGTATCTTCATAATCGAAGCCTCTGACATCCCTCTCTTTTCTCTTACAGGTCAACATAGCTCAAGAAGAAAAAAGGTGCACCATTTTAGCATCTACCATCAACCAATCAGGAAATGATGATTATGTTGTTACTTATGTGATTTCTTCTTTTGCATCTTCCATAGTGTAGTGTGCTATTAATGATACACTGTGACAGTCTCATCCATGACTTGTGTGGATATTTGATTTCATCTTATGCTTTTCATTTTGAAAAGAAAATGCATCTTAATGTAATGTTGTATTATCATTTGGATTCTTGCAATCAAATGAAGCTATGTAAATATGAATCACTTTATGAAATAAATGAAAGCATTTAAAATGCTCTATTGTTTATATGCTCAATTATGTACTTCATTTAATTGTAAAACATTGAATAGCACTTTTGAAACTCTGTTTCCTCATTGTAACACACAACTGTCACTTGACGAACAATGAACAAAGTGTAAGAATCACTTAAGCATAATGCATAAATAACTATAATTTCACTTTAAAATATAACAACATTCAGCTAGCCTCACCAATTGAGCTGTAGCAAAAAATTGGTAACATTTTGGCAATTTCCGCTAACTGCTTGCCTACTAAGCATAGATCAGTTGCCTTCAAATGCTCCATTGGACACAGAGTCAAATCTGCCCCTTCTTGAAACTCAGAAACTTGAACAAAAATACTCCAAACAACAGCAAAAGAAAACAAAAAAAGAACTGAAAGCAAACTAACAGGCCCTGATGGCCAATAGAACATGCGCAACAGCGCTTAGGGAAAGAAAAACTACTGAAAGTAAATGTGCAGAACACACTTATTTGTAATACTAATCTACTTAACTATGAGATATAACTTATCTCAGAGGCAATGCTTGAGGTGGATCCCATTAACTAGGATAGACAGCACCTCGCCAGTCAACTTGGAAAGTTGGAATGCGTTGTGTTCCTTGCATTTCGTGATCACATAAGGCCCGTCCCAAATTGCATCGAACTTGGAATGTCGTCTAGGTCTTCTTTTAAATTCATTCCACTTGAAAACTAGATCCCCAATAATGAAATCACGTGGTCTTGCCCTCTTATCAAAACAATTCTTCATTTGAGCTTGATGTATCTCCAGCTGCCTTAGAGCTTCTTTCCTAGTTTCCTCCAACTCTACCAACTATGCAAATCTCACCTCAAGAGGTTGTTCATTCAACAATTCCAACTCCTTAACATAACTTAAAGTTGGCAGCTCAATTGAAACAGGTAACCCAGCTTCTTTACCATAAGTTAGAACAAAGGGTGAACAACCAGTAGCTCTTTTAGGGGTTATTCTGTCAGCCCATAGAGCTACCTTTAGATTTTTGTGCCATGTCCTTTGATTATCTTCAACAGTCTTCTTGATTATCCAGATCAGATTCTTATTTGTAGATTCCGCTTGACCATTTCCCTGCAGATAATAATTGGAAGACGTGTTCAAATAAATGTTATTTATAACTGACCAGTTAGAAATCCTCAAACCAATAAAAGCCAAACCATTGTCAGAAATTATTGAGTCTGGAACACCAAATCTCGATATGAGATCTTGATAGAAATTAAGCACCAAAGTCTCGTTTGCTTCCTTTAAAGCAACAACTTCGGTCCATTTTGTAAAATAATCTATGGCAGTAAGAATCCACCTATGACCCACGCTTGAAGGTGGATTAATAGGGCCAATAAAATCTAAGCCCCACTTGGAAAAGGGTTGTTCCACCTGAATCGGATGCAGGGGCAATGGTGCAAGCCTCTGTTTTCCAGAAAATAATGCACATTTCTCACATTTTCTGACCTAAGCAATATCATCTTTGAATAAATCTGGCCAGTAATAACCATCCCACATAATTTTCAGGGCTGTTGTTCTTGCAGCAAAATGACCTCCTGAAGGTCCATTATGAAACTCTACTAAAAGCTTGTCAACTTGATTAGGCTGAATACAACGCAATAAGATACCTTGGAAATCTCTCTTATAAAGAATGCCATCAATGATTGCATAAGGAATGGCTTGTAATCTGTAATACCTTTGTTTTTCTCTGTCTAAGCCTTTGGGGCACTCACCAGTTTGCAAATAATGCATCATTTGTTGCAACCACATAGCAGGAGACGCTGGAACAACACCTGCAACATCATTATTTAGCATTGTTTCTGTATTTGTAGCTTCTTTTAAGTTGTTGTCCTCATTACCAACATTCTATTCACACAAACCTTTGCCTCTAATGAGCTTGGTTACCTTTATATCAACGTCAAATTCCATTACTTTGGTAATCCAACCAACACGCTTATCATTAATATCTTTGTTAAGCAGAAAATCCTTAACAGTTGAATGAGCTACCAACAAATGAATCTTGTTGTTGGACAACATATGCCTAAATTTCTTTAAACTCCTCACAATAGCAAAAACATGCTTCTCAACAAAAGAGTATTTTACCTCGTAATCATGCAATACTTGGCTGAAAAATGCAATAGGCTGCTCCAAGCCTTCATTGTTTTGTTGGCATAACATAGCTGAAACTGTATCTACTCCTCAAAAGGCATACAAAATAAAGTCTTTGTCAAAATTTGGATTAATGAGAGTAGGAGTAGTTGCGAGGGCTTCCTTAATCTACTCAAAGCTCCTCTTACCTTCCTTGGTCCAACTGAATGGCATATTCTTCTTAAGAATAGAAGTGAGAGGCTACAGCAAAGCTGCAATATTCGGTACGAACCTCCTCACGAAATTTATTCTTCCAAGAAAGCTTTGCAAGCCTTTCTTGTGAGCTGGTAATGGCAATTCAAGAATTGCGGAAACTCTTTTAGGATCTATAGAAATACCTTGCTTTGAAACAATGTGTCCAAGAAATTTTCCTTCGTGCACTGAAAATATACACTTCTTTGGATTGAGAGACACTCTAAACTCTCTGCATCTTTGAAAAATATGCTCCAAATGATCAAGGTGTTCGTTAGCATTTCTAGAAAAAATAGTAATATCATCTAAGTATACCAGAATGAACTTGTTCATGAGGCCGTGAAAGGCCATATCCATCGCACGTTGAAAAGTTTCTCCAGCATTGGATAAGCCAAAAGACATCTTCTTGTAGGCCATCGTGCCCCACTTAGTTGTAAACGTTGTTTTGAACTGATCTTCCTGCTTCACCAGAATCTGGTTATAACCTGAGTAACCATCTAGCAAAGAAAATATGCCAGAACCAGAAACTACCTGTAAAATCTCCTCCATAGAAGGGAGTGGGTAATGGTCTTTCAATGATGCTTTATTTAAATCTCATAAATTGACACATAATATGATCTCCCCACTTTTCTTCCTAACTGGCACTAAATTCGACACCCAAGAGGTGTGTTTGATAGGAAAAATAATACCACTCTCAACTAGCTTATTTAGTTCAGCCTTCATAAGGTGCTCTAATTTGGGGTTAAGCGGTCTCTGTTTTTGCCTTACTAGTTTTGCATAGGGTTCAAGTTCAATGGTATGCTGGGCTAGTTCTGGGTTAAAGCCTCTCAAATCCTTGTACTCCTAAGCAAAAACATCACTAAATTTCTGACATAACAAAATAAATACTTACTGTTCATCTTGACTACATACCTTTCCCAGCTTGAGAAGCTTGCCTTTGAAGATTTCAATGGCTGCATAATGTTCTTCTTTAACGGTCAAGCTGCATTTGTCTTTACGTACTTGATCATCTGAGTTGAACACAGATTCCAAGGTCACCAATCCTTTTGGCAGCTTGTTGGTCTTCAACTGCACAATCTGGTCGTCATATTGCTGCTGCCATTTTTGCTGGTTTCCATCCGCAAACTCAGCTTCAACAATTAGGAAATTTATGATTTGCTCATTGCTTTCAAAAACCTGCCAGCTCACATTATTGTCAGGTACAGAAGGTCTGACCACTATTTTCACGTATTGACGTGCCTCTACTTTATGAATCTCCTTGGGAATATCAAATTGGGCTCCTATGGCAGCGATCCTGTCAACATGCTTATTTTGATTACGAGGAATTGACATGATATTAAAAGCATCAAAATCCTCCATTAAATCCCATACACGATGCTTGTATTTCTTAAGCAAATAATTCTTGGCAGCATTTAAATTTCTGACCTGATTTACAATTAGTTCTGAATCACCATAAACTTGCAAGCATTTAATACCTCATTTGCGGGCCCATTCAAGGCCATGCACCAATGCTTCATTCTCAGTTGTGTTATTTGAACAACTGAAAGCAAACCTGCAAGCTGAAAAGTATTTATCTCCTTCAGGTGATATCAACATAGCCCCACCTCCAGCACCAATACTACTTCTCGAACCATTGAAGTAAAGCTTCCAAAGCTCATTTCCCATTTCTGCAGATGGTTCTTCCTCTTTACAAAGATTAGGCATATCGCAATCAGGCTCTCGAATCATATAGACTCTTAATCCTATCTCATTTGTATGCTAAAACGGATCAAGCTCGTGATCTTCGGCTACCCATTCATCTAGATTGATATTGTCTACATGGGTGCTACAGTCTGAGGTCATGGTTTGCTCCTCCAGTGTAGAGGTGGTGTAGAGGTTAGCGTTTATAGGATTTGGTGAGTATGGTTCGATATGGTCTTTGGCAAGAGGCTCAGACTTTATGGTCACTTTCGTACCATACCTTGTTCTAAAAAGAGAATGAGACCAATCAGAAGATAAAAACCCTCCCAACTTGGCTGTAAAATCCCTCGAAAGACAAATGGAAAAGTGCGGCGGTAAATCAATGACATGTATATCTTGATGAATAGCGAAACACAGGGATGCGTGTAAGGTAAGAGCCAAATTTTTGATAATACCAGCAGTTTTAACAACAGACCCATCTAATTGAACTACGCCTTTTTGAGGATTAGGCTCGTAGAAAAGACCTAACTTATCAGCTAAACTCTTAGGCATGACTGAACTACTGGCACCAAAATCAACCATACAATTATGAACGATTTTATCGCCAATGATCAGACTTAAATAGAACGAAGGAGGCTTTACCTCTTTCATTTTTTGCTCATTTTTATCCTCTAGATCATTAGCCAACACGACCTTCGCAACTCCTTGATTAGCGTTTCCAGAAATAGACAACTCAGCTAAAGCTTCCTGTAGTAAACTCTTCTACCCTGGAAGGTGTAAAGCATCTAATACCGACATACTGACAGTGGTTTTCTTGAGATGCTCAATAATATTGAACGATGAAGAATTTACCTTTTGCTGGTTTCTTGTGACAACAACATTGTTTTTCCTCTGCAAAGGCTGCAAATGCGTTCTTGACTACTCCTTGCTAGGTATATCTTGTCCCCTTTGCAGAATCTGCATTTTAGGCTGCACAATAGCATTAATATTTGATGAAATGGGTTGCTTACTACTTGCAGGTTGCTGCTGTGAATTTCCAGCTTGCTATCCCAGATCTATGGCTCTCTTTTTTGACCTTGTATTAGCTGAAATAGGTGAATTTTGTTGATCTAGACCATTCACGCCACATAATTCAGAGCTCTGCCAGTTCGTCAAGGAAACTTCCACGTTATCCTGCTGTTCTTGATTCTGAATTGCAAAATTTTCTAAACCAGCATAGTTATTTTGAACCATTAAAGCCTGATTTCTCATTCCATTGGCGCACATTGATTGGTTATGGGGCTAATTGCACAGATAACACCAATCGTAATCCTGGGCAACATTATTTTGCGGCACAAGTTCCTTTGATGAACTAGCTGCGTTCGGATTATATGGCTGGAATGGCCTAGGGTTAAAATTCCTTCTTTGGGCTTGATAATCATTTTGAAAAGTGGGTCTATTTTGCTAGTTTTGCTAATAAGGGGCTTGATAAGGTTTATGTTCTTGGCCAACATGATTTTTAATAGTCACGAGATCATTTCCAAAGGTCTTTAATATGATTTTAATCTCTTGTATCTCCTGATTTGGGACTGGAACAACAACTCTTGGGTTGTGTTATGATATCCTATCACTAGAACAGGCGGGACATCAACTAAGGGAGGTACAACAACAGGGATAGGTGGTTGTATTTCTAGAAACAAAGGAATAGGAGGTCTAGGAGCTATGTCTCCAGCTTGGATGAGATAGTTTTCAACATTAATAGCTATGTTGTAGGCATTAGGGAGTGTAAGCCCACCCATAGATTGAGTCATGACTGGAATTTTACTATTCAAAGCTTTTAAGTAAAACAAAAAAGCATGTGCTGGTAAAAATTTTACCGTTGTAGGGATCTTGTCCCAAGTTCTCTAAAATCGATAGTTGAAGTCAGCTAGGTGCTCGTGTGGCACCCTCTGAATGGTGCTCAGCTGCTCTAATAAAGACAAGTTGTTAGATTTATCAACAAAATGTTGATATAAACCATTACCTAATGCATCCCATGTCGCAATTGAGTTGGCTGTGAGGCCTCTGAACCACTATAACACTTTTCCTTTGAGTGACGCAACCAACAACCTTAGCGTGATGTTTTCCTGTGTGATATTATGCACCGAGCATAATGTGGCTACATCACAGATGTGCTCAACCGGTGTGGTGAAGTCCTCCCCGGTGAAATATGGCAGACCTCTAAGGGCTGCAACTGGGATGTCGTCATGTTGAACGATGTTTAATGGGGTACCTCCATTGAAAGGCACGAACAGGTGCTGCCTTGGTGTTGCCATTGGTGGTACTTGTGAAATTAGAACCGGTACTCCTGGTGATAAAACCAAGGAACTAAAAATAGGAGGTGTTGACTTTGATCTCATGGGTGTTTCAAAAAGCCTCCTCACTATTCTGCCTCTTCTTTGTGATGGGGACAACTCTCGATATTTAAAGGGTGTAGAACTTGACTTTGTCTGTATCTTTATCATGCACAGGCTGCACTAGCATGCAAAAATCAGAATCAGAGTCACCAGGTATATTGTAATGAGCCTCTAGAAGGCTAGAAAATCTACTGCATACACCAAAAAATAAACTAAAAATATTGAAATTTATCTGAAAATGGCTTTCAGTGTCCCACCAGGCGTGCCAAAAACTGTTGTCAATTAGATTTGCACCCTGCTGAATGCAAGATTCAACAATCTACTAAAACATGGAAACCTTCTTCAGATGTGGGTGATCTGAACGAAAAAGGAATCTCCAGAATGAGTTGGTTCTCTGAATGATGAATATTATTCTAAGTTTTTTTGGGAAAAGGGATAAAAGGATAACTTGAAAATAAAGCCTATGACTAACAGATGATTCACCAAACTTATGAAAATTCAGACCTAATCACTCATAACAGTTTCTCCATCACAGTAATCCTCACAATCTCATTAGCACATACTTCATCAGTGATTTGCATGAAGGTATGGAAAACTAAACACAACATGCAAACTGAAACATGTAGTTCTGAATGAAGGTTACAATAGAAAGATATATAAGGATTCAAGTTTGAAAACACAAATACATCAGATTGCCATTACAAAAATTGAGACAAAAAATAAGAAGGAGAAATCTACTACTCTATTAAAACTGAAAGACTATTTGTCTGAACTGAGTACACTGAGTTTACAAGCTAAAGAATGCTAAGAGCTAGAAACTGTATTCTAAACTAGGAAGAAGAAAAAGACTAAGTCTTTTCAAAATATATCTCTCAAGAAACCCTAATCCGAGCTCACAAAGAGACTCAAGGAAAAAAGCTTCAAACTGTCTCAAAAGATTGCATAAAAGCAGAAAAAAGCACACTGCTTTCATGATCAAACTGTAAAGCCTCTAAAAATAGGCTAAATCTGCTTTAAAAGCCAAAAACACACCTTATCTCTCCAAGATGAAACTCAAATCTGACCAAGAGGAAAATTCAATACAATCTGCTAAAAATAGCAAGAAATCATAAAACAATTTATAAAAGATTGCTTTATCCTTCTCCTTTACACGATTGCAGATTTTACAATTTATCTATTTTTTGCAATTAAAGATTGCAAAATATTTTGCAAAAAGAATTACATCCTTATTTCACCAATATAATGCTTGATTTTTCTTTTTTTTTTAAAAATCATAAAAATGTCAAAGTCTATCACTCTCTCTTATCAATATCTCTAATTGATTTCTCTAAAATCAATTGCAAACAAAAACCCTAAGTGTCAAATGTTTCACCCCCTAGGTCATAAGATATTTACCATTTATATTTTAGTTGACCTCCTTCACAATACATAACAAAATCTTAAAGCATTAACACTCTACATTTTCACTTAAGGAAAAATGTATAAACACTAGCCCTAAGGACTTAGACACATTGACCTAGGCACATGAGAATTCGGCCAACAAAACATTAGGCTTCAGATTTTAAAATTCATAATGCAAAAATAACCCTAATTCGAATTTCTCCACATGCTAAGGTCAAAGGTGAATATTCAAGGTAATTATTATTTTGGCTCGAATTAGGGCATGAGACAAAAGAAGTCAAACCCTAAAAATGATTTCATTTTCTCAATGATCACTTTGGAAAACTTGCTCTGCCTGAGAAAGCACGTCGCCACCACCATGTTTAGGGTTTCGATTTGGACCTCTCTATTTGAGCTTCCTGGACACTCTATATGAGCTGGGCCTCTCTGTGCTTCGATTTCCTCATTTTGACTATAGGGTGACTATTACTTTGTTACTTCATGGCTTCTCCTTTTAGTTCTGAAAGCAAATCTTGGCCTCTTGGCCGCGACCTGTACATACTTGTTTCTGATTTTCTTTTACATTTCCTATGCTTTATTCTTCTTGGTCGTCCTGTATGAGCATGAAGTTGAGATTTTGTCTAGAAAACTCCATGAGATAGCTTGCTCAAGGGTTGTTGTTCTTCATTCTACACAAGGTAAGCTATTACTTATCGCTTTTATGGCTTCACTTCTTAAGCTTCCTGGTCTTGTGGCCACGACTAACACAGTCTCTAATGCATTTGTTTATATTTTTTGTGCTTATCTTGCAATTTGGGCTTCCTTGGGCACCTTACATAAGCTCGCCTTATCATCTTATTTGGAGTTTTGAAACTTTAGTATAGCTCTAGCCACAGCTATAAGCATTCTCTAACAGGCATGAAGTGGTAATTTGTGTCCCAGCCGTATACTTCCTCCTACAGAAACTTAAGAAATCTTTACTTTACTTATGATTTAATGGCCATGCACAGGACGCACCATATGTATCTCAGGAAAAGCATTTTTAAAGCTTTTGTGCTGGACCCAAAATAGGAATCTCTTTCTTTTTCACATTTGAGGGAAAACCCCTTCATGGGTATCATGAGAATCGAATGAAAACTGATATTCTCTATTCTGAAGCTCAACCCACCAAAGGAAATTCACATTTTTGTACTCTCCAAAATAAAACTAGATATGGGTATTTGTTATTCTGAAGAAATCAATCTTACTTTGATACTTTCTCTTATGGAGCTTGACCATTATGATTTCCATCTGTATTCTTGTTATTTCATAAAAAATCCTCATATGGGTATCTTGTATATATGATAAAACAATTATCTTGTTGCTCTGATAAAATACCCATATGGGTAAGCTGGAAATTGTATTAAATCTATTTGTCTTGATATTCATTTGAAAACTAGCTCGACCATGAAGATTTCTTTTCTCTTCTGTTATTTCTTGAAAGACCCCATCATGGGTGTCACTGCAAGTTGTAATTTCTGTATTTGAAATCAAAACCCAAATGTGGGTATATGGGAAACAAAATTTGTATATTCATTTGGCATTCAATTTATGGGCTCGACCGATCATGACTGGTGCTTTTCTTTGACATTATGTTAAAAACCTTCACACGGATATATGAAATTATAGAAAAGGTCTCTTGCTGCTCCACAAAAATGACCATATATTCTTTGAAAATTAAAATTGCTTTATGTGAATCTCAAACCAACTATGAGTAAATGGAAAACAACAAAATTTGTATGTGTAAAAATCTGGGCCTTACTCACATGGTATTTTCTGCTTTTCTCAGTTTTCTCCATGAGAATGCAAAAGACAAAACCCGAAGCATATTGAAACTCTAAGTATTTGAAATTCCAAAGCATATGTCTTGAATTCAATTTCTCAAATGGACCCCCTATACTTCAAATATACTGCATTTTACTCAAAACCCTGATGTGGTATTGAGAAAATGAAGGAATTCATAACCCTGTCTCTTCATGTAGATGACCTAAATGAAAAATTAGAACCTTGAAGAAACTTGGATTATCTCTCAACCAGGGCACACTACAACATGATAAAAATAGAACATTAAATCTGAAGCTTCATATGAATACTTGATTGAGGTTGGGCTCTTACTACACTCAACATTCTAATAAAGATCCCTTCTATATATCTGTATTTGTTTGAAGATCTTTCAACTGTCATATTCATACTACTCACATCATCCTCTCACACATAAATCTCTTTGATTTGAGTTTGAAGATTTCTGGTCCATCTTGCTACTTATGCATTCACAATCATGCACCTTCACTCATGCTATGTCTAGTATGAGTTTTGTTCATTCTAGAAATGAGTTTTGTGTATTTAAATCCTTGAAAATAAACCTGATTTTGAACAACTTAATGACAAAAAAATTCCAGAACGATGTACTAGTTTAATTCTTTTCAAAACAGTGATGCATAACCCACCTAATGTTGTATTTGCACCCTCAGCCAAACTGGAACTGACTGTTTCATTTATCATTTGAATGTAATGCCTGTCCTTTCATACTCTTAGGCTTCAACTTGGCACTCTTCATGCATTTTTATGCTCCACTTAATAAACTGTTCCATGAATCTATTCTCTTCTGAGATGAAAATGAAACAAGTCTCCTCATTGAGGCATAATGTATGCCTGTTCACTATCCTTGATTGTGAGAAAGGCGATGTTGAACTGAACCTTGCATGACATATGATCATGATGAGCAAATAACACTGTAGCAAACGAACATGAACCATACAACAATGTTCGAGATGAATGTACTTAGTTAAGTGATTAAGCGGATTAAATTCACTGTTCACCTGTAGCTTTCAGAAAGCATTTACCTGATTGTTATGAATGCACAGTTGGTTTAATAGCTTGATAGATAATTCTACTTTACTCATTCAGTTGTATATCATTTCCTTTTTGATGAATATGATGATACAATCTCTTATCAACCCACTCTTAATGAATAAGGGCAACATGCCGAGCTCTACCCTTGTGGGAGCCCATTTTTCTCCACATGCTTGGTCTTCAATTGATAATCAACTTTGTGATTTTCCCTATCCCTGCACAAGGAAACAAACAATGTTAGCATAAAAACAAGATATGATGATCATACTGATGTTTCTCCTTCAGCTTATTTCTCTGCACTTTCCCTTGATTGTTTCAGTGTATGATTAGTAGCAGGTTGCACTATTGTTGGTGATTCATATAGGTATCTTCATAATCAGAGCCTTTGGCATCCCTCTCTTTTCTCTTACAGGTCAACGGAGCTCTAGAAGACAAAAGGTGCACCATTTCAGCATCGACCATCAGCCAATCAGGAAATGATGATTATGTTGTTACTTATGTGATTTCTTCTTTTGCATCTTCCATAGTGTAGTGTGTTATTAATGATGCACTGTGACAGTCCCATCCACGGCTTGTGTGGATATTTGATTTCATCTTATGCTTTTCATTTTGAAAAGAAAATGCATCTTAATGCAATGTTGTATTATCATTTTGATTCTTGTAATCAAATGAAGCTATGTAAATATGAATCACTTTATGAAATAAATGAAAGCATTTAAAATGCTCTGTCACTTATATGCTCAATTATGTACTTCATTTAATTGTAAAACATTTTATAGCACTTCTGAAACTTCATTTCCTCATATTAACACACAACTGTCACTTGATGAACAATGAACAAAGTGCAAGCAACACTTAAGCATAATGCAGAAATAACTGTAATTTCACTTTAAAATATAACAACATTAAGCTAGGCTCACCAATTAAGCTATAGCGAAAAAATTGGTAACAGTGAATATAGAAGAAACTCCCTTAAGAGAAATGGGAGAAAAAGGTCTCATGATTTGTGAAGTCTCTAAACTCTACTGATGTGCCCCAATGTCAATGCCAAAATTTATCACACTCAAACTAGGTGTTCTGGGCCACACTAATTAGGATGATGATCTATAACCTCTTAGACATGAATGTAGATAGGATCCAAATATAAAAATGGCTCCTCCAAATTTTTCTCAAGGCTCTCCATACTAAAGGAAAATTATGACAAATGATAATGTGGAGAAGAATAAGAGGGTATAAAGGTTCCCACTCAATATTTGAAGAGAATAAAACTCCACAAGAGCTAACATCAAAGAGAATATGAATATCCTTAATAGTGTCATCCAAATCTACAAATAACTCTACAATATCTAGAAACATCATGTGTTGCCATCAATGACAAAGGGGTAGATTTTTGCAATTTTGAGTAGTTGTGTTGTCATTAATGTCAAAAAGCTTATGTGTGTTGTCATTGATGTCAACTAGTGTATGTTATGATGATGCTTTGATTAGTTGCATTATGTTTTCATTAGTAAATTACTAGTGTCAACCTCTAGTGTTGCTTTGATAGGTTTATGTTCATGGATGTATAGTGTGTGATCAATTTTTAATTGTATCAAATGTGTTCATGGATGTATAGTGTGTGATCGATTTTTAAGTGTATCAAATGTGGATTAAAAACAAATAAATAAAAAACACCAATAAGACATTATATCAAAACAAAAGATCAAATAAAAGGAATGCAAAATCAGTCTTCTGTCCTTGATGTCGTCCTATCATCCTCTATCTCCAGTGTTTTTGTTGATTCCATCTTGCTCTCAGATCGTGTGCTAGGATCAACAAACAATCTTCCTAGAGAATGAGATTAAAGATGAATGCATGCTATGCTAAGATATGATTAACATGCTTAAACTAAACATGATTGATAGAATGTAAAACTACGAAATTATGAATACTAAAATTTACAATAATGCTAAAATGCAAATCGCCTGTCTCTAATGCGTGTATGTGTGTGTAACCAGGCCTGGAATTTGATGGTTACCCCTACCTGTCATATAATTTTTTTATGACGGTTTGGTCATTAAAATGTCTGTCAAAAAATTGTTTAATTTATGAATTTTTATATAAAATCTTTTATAATTGCAATATCTTCAAAAATTAGAAAACAATGATAATTATTAGTAATAAATATAAAAATTTACTGTTATAATTAACAATTAACAAAAGTTTCTAAGTTGATATAAAAAACAAATCTTGTTAAATATATTCTAAAAGTTAAAAATACTTATATTCTAATTTGAAAAGATTCTAAATTAATATATATTTTTATAACAATATTATAAATCACATATATTAATATTAAAAAAATGATAACTATTATAAAAATGTCAAACGTTTCTAAATTCATATTAAAAAATATTGGAAAAAGTTATATTCTATTCTAAATTAATTTATCTTTTTATAATAAAAATTATAAAATGATATATATTATAAATTAAAATACTATATTATATTTTTCTTATAATAATTTTTTACGTCTTAATAAAAATATAACAAGTCAAACTATACGGTTTAATAAATTTTATAGTTGTAGTATACAGTCTAAAATTGAAAAAGGGTCAAATAGACCATCAAATTCCAGGCCTGTGTGTAAACAATGCTTGGATTCACAGGAGTATTTATAGAGTTTTTGAAAGATTCTGATTGGATGATATGATCAACGGTTGAAATCAAGCTTGTCAAGATGAATGGTGAGAGATTTTGGAAGTTGAGAAAAAGATGGAAGGTTGAGAGAATAATGGAAGATGTTTCCTTCCCACAAAACCTCTCACTCAAAAATAGAGGCAACTTTCCCTTGTCATCTTTAGTTATGAGTTAGTTTTGTAGTTGAAGATAAATCCCACAATTAAATAAATAAATTTATTTAATTACATGTGACAATGAATTTAGAAGTTTCCATAATTAAATATTTAATATTTAATTATGTGAGAGATGAAAATGGAAGGTAATTAAATATTTAAAATACTTAATTATGCATGAAATGAGAAAAAAGTGTTAAATTAAATATTTGTAATATTTAATTTAACTGTGAGATGAAGAAAGTTTTTGGAGGAATATTCCATTATTTGAATTTAAACATTCAAATTATGAATAATATGATAATTAATATAAATAAATTGTAAAATGTATTTAATTTAATTAAGAGGAAGATGGCAGATGGTAATAATTAAATAAAATTATTTATTTAATTAAGGTAGAATAATTATAAAAGTGAATGATATAAATAAATAATTAAATTTAATTATATGTAGATGACTTTAGAAGATTAATTAAATAATTCATATTTAATTAATTAACAAGCTTGATTAACTGTGACCATTTTTAGATGTATACATATAGCTATGTTGCAGTTGGCTTAGTGGTGTTGAGGAAGTAGTGAATATGATGAGTAGATGTCTCTAGTACTTGGTTTCCAAGTTATTTTTAGAAATCTTGAATAAAATAGGAAACTGTTTGTTGAAGAGGTGTTTTATGCTACAAAATAGTGATATATATTTTCTCTACATTTCTTCTCGATTGAATATTTGCTTGTATAGTTTAGATATATTGATTAGAGGTGTTCAAAGGTGTTATATCCAGAATCTGGTGTGTTGGATCATTGTGCAGAGAAAGTTGTGTTCACTAGTGTGTGAATGGTGTATTATAGTGGTGTTTGGGTGAAATGGTTTTGCTCTACATTTCTCTGTAGTTTGGTTTATGTGCTTCTGGATCTAGAGGTGTGCTTATAATTCTTATATATGTATCTCCAATTGATTTTTTTCATGGTTTGGTGCTTAGGAAGCTGAGTTGTTGAGTTATAGTTTATGGAAAGTTGTCTGAATGTACTGGGTGTGTACATTCTTCAGGTGAATTTTTTTGCAAAGAATATGTTGCATTCTAGGGTGTTTTTGGAATATTCTAAATTATGTTCAAGTGATGTATGTTGTTCATGAGTTATCTTTGGGTCAAAGTAAGTGTGTACTTAAAATTTTAATGGTTTTTGCACAGGTTCGACTGAACTCGGTGTTTACACTAATTGTTGATATGCTTCGATGTTTGTGGAAGTGTGGTGTGTGTGTGTGAGTGATTTTAGGTCTTAGTTAAGAATTATTGAGGGTTTCCTTCATTCCTTTCCATCATAGGAATTTTTTGATGCCGACCTAATTTGAATTCGCATAGTTGAGGTGCTTAGCCAACCTTAGAGAACATTTTCAAGGTTGGAGAAGGTATAAATAAGTGGTGAGTTGATGAGGGATAAAAATTTAGAGAAGTATGATGTGAATGATGCAAATTGCAAAGTTGTGAAGTGTGAATTTGTGAAGTGCAGTGTGAGGTTTAATTTGTTAGACTATTTGAAGCAATGAGAAGAAGGTGTCTACAATATTTGGTAAGGCTATGAATGTGTTGGTGATGTTGTGGTGGACTTATTGTGTTGCATTGAGATGGATTTCTTACTGTAACACTCTTATATCTTCTTTTCTATAATCCAATAGTGAGTCCTCTAGTAGTGAGACTATTGTATTCAATGTTGATACTAATTTATATTGCGAGCTAATCCTCACCGTAGTTTTTTGCATCTTGGGATTTTTACATAAATATGGTGTTCTATTGTGCATGGTCTTGACGTGTTTTAGTTTTTGTTATTTTTTTTCATGCTTAATCAGTTTAATAAACTAATGGATAATTAAGTAGATGTGGATCTAAATATTTATGAGGGTTTTGAAGTTTTAATATACAACTAATTCACCCCCCCTCTCAGTTGTCTTGTTCATTCAACAATTGGTATCAAAGCAAGGTTCTTTGGAAGAAAGCTTAACCACTTAAGGTAGATCTGGGATGATGCACAAGAAGGATGTACATATGTTTGATGGAACTAACTATGCTTTTTGGAAGACTGGGATGGGAGGTTTTCTTGTTTCACTAGGGTTTGAGATCTTGTTCAGTTTGTTGAATCTAAATATACTATACCTACAAATGGTCTGAGCAGTGTTGATGAAATCAAGGCTTATAAGAACAATTGGAAAGCAAGGTATGCACTTTTGAGTGGTCTTTCTAATACCAAACTTGTGAAAGTTATCAGTCTTAAAGCTAATAATGAGATCAGGAAAAATTTGGAAAGTTTTTATGAAGCAGATGAAAAGGTCAAGCAAGCTAGAATGCAAAATCTAAAGATCAAGTTTGAAACCTTGCGGATGTCAGAGGATGAATAAAATAATGAAAGGGTGAAAATATAAAGTTGTGTTAGACTTTCGACCAACTTATCAGCACAAGTGAATTTAAATATTTCTAACTAAAAATCAATTTTGGTAAAACATATCATCTAGCTAGATTCATTGTATCTAAGTTAGATATGGCCACAACTCTTCCTAATAAAAGTGTTCACTAAATGTGTTGTAGCACCACTTTGAGGCCAATTTTACAAAAAAATAAAAGAAAATCAAAAAACTTGATGATTCAATAACTGTTATCCATATAAATATATATTTTTTAAATATAAAATTACCATTTTGTAGATATATAAGTGTATTTTTCAAATATATATAGTTTTTATTTTTACTAGAATTAGTTTAACATCAAAATGTAATGTTGATTATCTTATCAAGAAAATATAAATTGATTTAGTTTTAAATTAGAGATATGATATGATTTGATTTTATGTGGTAGCTACTAGTGTGGATAATTCTAGAAGATGTAAATGGCCAACACAATTATTGGGTGTGAGTCAAAGAAAATTCATGCATTAGGAGAGGAATGTCTCCACTCTATGAAATTAAATGCTTTTTGGCGTTAGACAACTTTCTAGGTGAAGAGGAAAAACCAATTTCTCATCATCTGAAATATCTATATTTTGTTATGAATAAGGGGTGACCTTGTCCCATTCCTCAGACTATTATCCTCAAGGAAATGGTCAAGCAGAGTCAAGAAACAAAAAAATAGTGACCATCATAAAAAAATTGGTGGATGAAAATCAAAAGAATTAGCACAATAAACTATATGAGGCATTACGGGTTAATAGAATCACACCAAAAAGAGCAATTGGAATATCACCATTTTTATTGGTATATGGAATGAACAATGTTTTATCTTTGACCTTAGAATTGTTAACTATCAATTTGCAAACTACTATTGAGAATCAACAATTCTAGGATAGTTTAGAAAAACATATCTTATACCTCACCAAAATCAAGGAACATAAAGAAGATATGGTAGATAGGATCACTTTGCATCGGGATTGGGTAAAAAAAAAATTGATAGAAAGGATCATTCGATGGATTATGTGGTATGAGATGTAGTCCTGCTTTAGGAAAAAAGAAGGGAACCAAAAGGAGCACGCAAATTTTTTTCTTCTTTATGGAAATGAACCTTCTGAGTAACTCAATTTTGTGGCAAAAATTATTTCTTATTGGCCTACCCAGATGATAAAAATTTGTCCCTCCCTTACAATAGGCATGATTTGAAGCTTTATCAAATGCGAAAGAAAATATGTCTCACCCACTCTAAATATTAGGTTACGTGTTTTGGGTTTGTCTTTACTTTGGTTTATTTTGTTCTTTTGGGTTCTTAGTCCATCATATGTTTCTCCTAAGTGTTGCAAGTAGTGACTCTATTTCCCAATGGAAAGGTGTAAATTTTGTGTTTTAGGTTTCTTCAACATCCTTTGTAGTCTTTATCCCCATTCAGAGCCAGTTGTTGCAGCCTCAGTTCTTGTCAACTCCTTTTAAGCCTTGTCAATTTTTTGAGAAGTTTATCGATGTTCATTGGGTTCTGACGAGGTTCTCATAACCTTGTTAAGCTCCAACTAGGTTCTCCTACCCGTGTGTCAATCCAACATACTTTTGTTCGAGTATGCCTTATTCTCGATGTGTCATTCTTTACTAGAGTTTTGAGAATCTCATTGGCTTTTGAGCTTATGCAAGAGGAAGAACTTAATCTCGTCATGCCCAAAGTCTTATAAAATTTCATGAAAGATGTAAAATTGAAGTATGTGAAGGATCAAAGGCAATGAAAATGCATTTTAGAATTTATTTTGGGTTTCAAAACCTTTGTCAAAACTCGACAAGGTTTCAACAACCTTAAGAAAAGATGATAATTTCACAAATTTCTCCCAAAGGAGATTTTCAGGCTTCATTCAAAGCTTCAAGTGAAAGATCATTTAAAAAAATATATTTTTTAGAAAATTTAAGAGGTTTCAAAACCTATGTCAAAACTCGACAAGGTTCTCAAAATAAAAAAAACCTTCAATGAAGCTTTAGAGCCATTAATTTTAAAATTTTCAAGTGAGTTAGAGGTGGATATTGAAGAGAAAGCTCACACATGCCAATATTAAGGCATTCCATTAATGCTCCTCCCTCAAATTAAAGGCCATTAATTATAAATATATCTAAAGCATTAATGTGTATTCTGCATATATGTATTCTTTCCCTTCTGATCACCCACATCAACTCTATGTCCCTTCCCATTTACTTGTCGTAGAACATGTTGAGAAAATGTGCCTCAACCTTGCAATTACATAAGTTACTGTTGATACATAAGGTACTGATCATCCGTCGACAATGGCGAGGTGCGTAGGAGAACAAGGTTGTGAAATGTATCTTCATCAGATATAGTTATGGTGTGAAAGGATACAAGCTTTGGTATCTTATTACATAGAAGGTAATACATAGTAGAAGTGTTATTTTTAGAGAAACTAAGCCTTCTTCTGTTACATTGCATCTAGAACAAAGTAAACAAGAAGATGTGATTCAATTTCCTTCTACACCTGAGAAAGTTAAATCGAGGCTCGTGGATAGACAAGAAGTTGGGGAGATCTCATCTAGCTCTGAATCTTTAGAAGAGGAGGAAGAACCTCGAACTCAGCTTGTTCGTAGGTCTACACTTGAGGTAGAGACAACCACCTAAAAGGTATCCACCTGATGATTGGAGATGTATTTTTCCTTTGAATAATAACATGGATGAACCTAGATCGATAGAAGAGGCATTAGGTATGAAATATGTAGAATCCTAGAAGATTGCTATGGATGAAGAAATGGCAACTTTGAAAAAGAATAATACATGGGATCTTGTACCATTTCCTGAAGGACGGAAACATGTTGGTTGCAAATGGTTGTTTAAGAAAAAGATTGGTTTAGATGGATGTATTGAGAAGTACAAAGCAAGGCTGGTTGCAAAAGGTTACTCTCAAGTTGAGGGTATTGATTATGGTGAGATATTTTCTCTTGTTGTAAAAATGACATCCATTAGATTTTTGCTTTCTATTGTTGTTGCTTATGATTTAGAGGTTGAGAAAATGGATGTGAAAACTAATTTCCTTCATGGTGACTTGGAGGAGGATATTTATATGACACAACCAGAGCACTACGTGGTGAAAGGGTAAAAGTAAATTGGTCTACAAATTGAAGAAATCTTTGTATGGCTTAAAACAGAGTCCTAGGATGTGGTACCAAAATTTTGATACATATGTGTTGAGTTTGATATTTGAGCATTCTAAATCATATCATTATGTTTATTATAAAATTTATGGTGATCGTTTCTTGTTTATTGCATTATATATTGACGATATGTTATTTATTGGTAAAGGGAGAGGTATGATTTCATAACTGAAATCTCAAATTACTAGTAAATTTGAAATGAAAGATCTTGGTTTAGCTAAACACATTATTGGGAGGGAAATTAGAAGAGATACAGTGAACAAAAAGCTATGGCTTGGGAAAAGTAAGTATGTTAATTCAATTTTATAGAGGTTTGATATGTAGAATTGTAGACCATTGTGTGTTCCTGTTTCAATTGAAACAAAGTTATCTATTTTAGATTGTCCAACATCCCCATCAGAGATTAAAGACATTAGCAAAGTGCCTTACCAGAGTGCAGTTGGAAGTTTTATGTATGCTATAGTTTGTACTAGACCAAACATTGTCCAAACAGTGGGAGTTCTTTCCAGATATATGTTTAATCTTGGTAGAGTTCATTGGGATGTAGTTAAAAGAGTCTTTAGATATTTCTGTGGTACCTCATATTATTCCTTGTGTTATCATAGTAATATGACTGAAGATGAGATTTCCCTTGATATTCATGGTTATGTGGATTCAGATTGGGCAAGTGATGTTGATAGTAGAGGATCCACTAGTGCTTATGTGTTTACTTTTTTTGGTGGTGCGATTAGTTGGATGAGTAAGTGATAGGTTGTGGTTGCTTTCTCCACTACTGAAGTAGAGTATATGGAAGCTACTCATGCTTGTAAATAAGCCATTTGTCTTAAGAGACTATGTTTAGATATTGGAATAAAACAAGGTGAAGTGAAAATTTATTGTGATAGTCACAATGTGATATGTCTATCCAAGAACTCGACATTTCATGCCGGGACCAAGCACATTGATGTACAATATCATTTTATTACATATATGGTTGAAGATGGAAGGGTGAAGTTGGTTAAGGTAGAGAATTTGATGAATGTTTTTTATTATTTAACTAAACTTGTGAGCACAAAGAAGTTTAGATGGTGTTCAATGACTATGGGCCTTTCATCCTATATAAATTAAGAGATAATGTTTATACACCCTCCCATTTGTATTTGCAAGGTGTTCGAAAAGAGGGAGATTTGTTGAGAAAATGTGTCTCAACCTCGCAATTACATAGGTTACTATTGATGCATCAGGTATTGTTCATCTAACGACGACAGGGGGGGTGAGAGGGGGTCTCCCCATGCGAGGGGTCTAGAAGGATCATCCCCCGACTGGGGTCCAAGGATAGTGAACCCTAATGGGGGCTCAGAGAAAGTACCCCTGAAAAGATAATTTTATTTATATTTTATTATTGTAAATCTAGACCATTCATCATATGTCTCATATCTGACGACCGATATTTTATTAGCTTGACTTTCCCTAGAAGGAAACCCTATTTTATGAGGGAATTGTATTATGACTATGTATTATGATGTATTCTGAGAGTCTGATAGTGGTCAATGTTGCCTTTGGATCTTTTGTTGGTGATACTCCTTTAATAAGCTTGCTCTGTAAGTATATTATAATCTTTGTGATTTATGAATAATATATTGGACGACTTTTAGAGTGTGGGGTTTTCTCTCGAAAGGGTTTTCCCCACGTAAATCATTGTGTTGTTGTATGCAAGATATTTATGTTTATTTTTGTTTAATTTTATGTAACTATCAAATATCTATAAAAGTTTTGCATTAGTCTCCTCTCAAGATTAGTGTAGGAAGTTGTTCCACTACCTGAGATTCTTTACAAGTGGTATTAGAACTTGATCACCTTTGGTTTTAGTTGTGGGTATTTGGGTTTTTGAACTAATCCAACTTTGAGTGGGAGTTTGTGTAGAAGACACTTTGTGATCTTATTGCAGGAATTTTTAGATGGAAAGTTCATCAGGGAGAATAGAAGTGGATAAATTTTTTGGAAATAATTTTGAAACATGGAAGCTAAAGATGGAGGATTTGTTGATAGATCAAAATATATGGGATGTTGTTGATGAGAATGTTTCAAGGCTTGTGGATCTTACTCAGGTTGTTCAATATGATGTTATGGACTGTAAAGCCTAGGGTCTAATCAAATTGTGCTTGACACTCTATTTTAATCAATGTCGATGAAGAGACCGTTGCATAGAAACTATAGAAGAAGCTTGGTGAGATGTATCAAGCTAAATCTTTTGCGAACAATATTTTCTTGAGGAAGAAATTGTATTCCTTGAGAATGGAAGAGGGTGGATGAATTAAAAACCACATGGAATCATTCAATATGATGGTGTCTTAGTTGGCATCAATTGGTGTCAAAATGAATGAGGAAGAGAAATTTCATATCCTACTTTGTTCTTTGCCTGATTCATGGGATTCTCTTGATATGACTATTGGGAGTACTTCTATTATATGGAAGACTGAAGATGTGGTGAGTTCTTTTCTTTCTGAAGAGATGAGGAGGAAGGTATCCGTCAGTGCCAAGGAAGCCCTAAATTTTTGTGGAAGACCTAAGGAAAGAGGCAAGAAGAATGAGAAGCATGACAAATCCAAGTCCAAGGGGAGATCTAATTCTCCTGGAAAGTCCAAAGTTATTTGTTGGAACTATGGAAGGCCTGGACATGTTTGTAAGGACTGCAAAGAAGAAAAGAAGAAAAAGAAGAAATTTAATTATGATTCTGAGTCCGAGAAGGAAGATGGTGATGCATTCATTGTAGCCTTGGAAACTCATGTAGGTAATGATGGATGGTTAATTGAATTAGGTGCAACTTTCCATATGACCTTTAATATATATTGGTTTTTCTGAATATGAAGAATTTGATGGAGGTAAGGTGTACTTGGGTGATGATTCTCATTTAGACATTGCTAACCATGGTAAAGTTAAAATCATATTTCCTGATGGTAGAATAAAAAGGATTAATGGTGTGTTGCATATCCCTGGTTTAGCACGAAATTTGTAATATGCAAGCAAACTAATAGATGTAGGTGTCCAGGTAGTATTTTATAATGCAAAATGCAAGATGCTCAGAGGTGCTATGGTGATTGCTAGAGGTGTTGGATATGGCACATTGTATAAGCTTGATGCATGCACTGTTGAGTGTAATAGTACTTATGTGAAAGAAAGTTTGTGGAAGAAGTGAGGGTTTCACCTTCAACAGAGGGTCATGGATTTTGGCTACCCAAGGGTTCTCTTTCTTTTGAATCAAAGTTACCTGCAAAGAAAACTATGGTATAGCACCAGAGATTTGGCCACATTGGAGAAACTTGTCTAAGGACCTTGAAAAATAAAAACCTTGTTGAAGGTCTATCTGATTGTAATCTTGAATTTTATTTTTGAGAGCATTGCATTTATGGAAAACAAAACTATGTTCAGTTTTACTCAAGTTCTCATAAACCTTTTGGTGTATTGGATCTTATTCATTCTGATGTGTTTGGTCATGTTGATGTTCCTTCAATTGGAAAATCCACATGTTATGTTTCATTTATTGATTATTATAGTAGAAGGACATGGGTATATTTTCTAAAGAGTAAATCTGAAGTTTAAAGTCAATTTAAAGAATTTAAAGCAATGGTTGAGTTGCAGATTGGAAAGAAAATAAAATGTTTGGGGACTGATAATGGTGGTGAATTTTTCTCTAATGATTTTGACAGATTGAGTAAAGATTGTGGTATTCATAGATAAAATACAACTTTGTATTCTCCACAACAAAATGGAGTTGCAAAAATAATGAACAACACACTGATGGAGAAGGCTAGGAGTATGTTGAGTGGTGTTGGTATAGAACAAAGCTTTCGGGAAAAAGTTGTTTCCACTACTTGTTACCTAATTATCAAGTATCCTGCATCAACTCTTGTTGAGAAGACTCTTATAGAGGCATGGTTAAGTCACAAGCCTTCATTAAGACATCTTAAATTTTTTGGTTGTGAGGCATATGCACATGGGCCAAAGGAAAAGCGAACAAAGTTGGAGAATAAGGTTGTGAAATGTATCTTCATCGGATATAGTTAAGGTGTGAAAATATACAAGCTTTACGATCCTATTGTACAAAAGGTAATACATAGTAGAAGTGTTATTTTTAGAGAAACTAAGCCTCCTTTTGTTACTTTGCAGCCAGAACAAAGTAAATAGGAAGATGTGATTCAATTTCCTTCTACACCTAAGAAATTTGAATCAAGGCCTATGGATAGACAAGAATTTGAGGAAAGCTCATCTAGCTTTGGATCTTCAAAAGAGGGGGAAGAACCTCCAACTTAGGTTGTTTGTAGGTCAACAAGGAAAAGAAAACCACCTAAAAGGTATTCACTTGATGATTGGAGATGTATTTTTGCTTTGAATACTGGATGAACCTAGATCGGTAGAAGAGGCATTAGGTATGAATGATGGAGAATCTTGGAAGATTGTTATGGATAAAGAAATGATAGTTTTGAAAAAGAATGATACATGGGATCTTGTACCATTTCCTGAAGGACAAAAAAACTATTGGTTGCAAATGGATGTTTAAGAAAAAGATTGGTATATTAACTTTAGGTTGATTTTCTAATATTCATTTATGCATTATAACCCTCATAATTGAATGAAATACAAGTGAAAATAGGTTTCATCCATTTGGTTAATACAAAGCAAAGTTGGCTGCAAAAGGTTACTCTCAAGTGGAGGGTGTTGATTATGGTGAGATATTTTCTCCTATTGCAAAAATGACATCCATTAGATTTTTTTCTTTTTATTGTTGTTGCTTATGATTTAGAGGTTGAGCAAATGGATGTGAAAACTTCTTTCCTTCATGGTGACTTGGAGGAGGATATTTATATGAAACATCTAGAGCACTACATGGTGAAAGGTAAAAGTAAATTGGTTTACAAATTGAAGAAATCTTTGTATGGCTTAAAATAAAGTCCTAGGATGTGGTACCAAAAATTTGATACATATGTGTTGAGTTTGGGATTTGAGCATTCTAAATAAGATCATTGTGTTTATTATAAAACTGATGGTGTTTTTTTCCTATTTATTGCATTATATGTTGATGATATGTTATTTATTAGTAAAGGGAAAGGTACAATTTTAGAATTGAAATATCAACTTTCTACTAAATTTGAAATGAAAGATCTTGGTGTAGCTAAACAAATTATTGGGATGGAAATTAGAAGAGATAGAGTGAAGAGAAAGCTATGGCTTGGCCAAAGTAGGTATGTCAATTCAATTTTACAGATGTTTGATATGCAAAATTGTAGACCATTGTGTGTTCCTATTTCAACAAGAAAAAAGTTATCTATTTTAGATTGTCCAACATCCCCATCATATATGAAAGACATGAGCAAAGTGCCTTACCATAGTGCGGTTGGAAGTTTGATGTATGTTATTGTTTCTACTAGACTAGATATTTCCCAAGCCATGGGAGTTCTTTCTAGATATATGTCTAATCCTAGTAGAGTTCATTAAGATGCAGTTAAAAGAGTCTTTAGATATTTTCATGGTACCTCAAATCATTCCTTGTGTTATCATAGTAATATGTCTGAAAATGAAATTTCCCTTGATATTCATGGTTATGTGGATTCAAACTGGATAGGTGATGTTGATAGTAGAAGATCCACCAGTGCTTATGTGTTTACTTTATTTGGTGTTTCGATTAGTTGGATGTGTAAGTGATAAGTTGTGGTTGCTTTGTCCACTACTGAAGAAGATTATATGGCAACTACTCATGCTTGTAAAGAAGCCATTTGGCTTAAGAGACTATGTTCATATATTGGAATAAAACAAGGTGCAGTGACAATTTATTGTGATAGTCAAAGTGCAATATGTCTAGCCAAGAACTTGACATTTCATGCCAGGACCAAGCACATTGATCTACAATATCATTTTGTTAGAGATATGGTCGAATATGGAAGGGTGAAGTTGGTTAAGTTAGAGAATTTGATGAATGTTGTTGATTCTTTAACTAAAATTGTGAGCACAAATAAGTTCAGATGGTGTTCAATAACTATGGGCCTTTCGGCCCCTAGCAATTAAGAGATGATGTTTATACACCCTCTTGTTTATATTTTCAAGGTGTTCGATAAGTGGGCAATTTGTTGAGAAAATGTGTTTGAACCTTGAAATTACATAAGTTACTATTGATACATAAGGTATTTTTTATTTGATGACAACGGGGGGGTGCGAGGGGTCTGCAGAGATCATCCCCCAGCTAGGATCCAGGGGCAGTGTTCCCTAGTGGGGGCTCAAGGGTAGCGCCCTTGAAAGGAAATTTTTATTTATATTTTATTATTGTAAATTTGGATAGTTCATCTTTGTGTCTCATATCTGATAGCCAATATTTTATTAACTTGACTTGACCTAGAAGGTAACCCTATTTTATGAGGGTATTGTTTTATGGTTGTGTATTGTGATGTATTCTGAGAGTCTGATAGTGGTCATGTTGCCTCTAGATCTCTGGTTGGTGATACTCCTATGAGAAACTTTCTCTACAAGTATATTGTAATCTTTGTGATTTATGAATAATATATTAGGCAGATTTTGTAGAGTTTTTCTCCCGAAAGGTTTTTCCCTATGTAAATCACTATGTTATGGTATGCTTGATATTTGTGTTTATTTTTGTTTAAGTTTATGTAACTTTTAAAGATCTGTAAAAGTTTTGCATTATTCTCCTCTCAATATTAGTGTAGGAAGTTGTTCCACTACCTTATCTTCCTTACAATACATATCACTTACCCTGTGTATACTTGATAACAATAGACTCAAATGTGTGAGGTTCGCCAATAAAGAAATCAAAACATATTAGTAAATTCAAATTTTGTTCCTACATCCATCAAATTAATTCATTCATCTCACATGAGATGATTACCCCAAACAAGAGGATAGAAATTTAAGACTTCATCCCAAAGAAGCATTCAATCAAATCAATGGACATCTCAAATTAACAATATTTAAGTCATTTATGAAATTAAATCTAACCTATTATGAGATGGTAGCTTTTAGAAGACTTGGCTTCCCAAAGGCATTTTTTTTTTAGCTATGTTTCAACCTACATTTCAAATTGAATTGTGGTTATGTGAAATATATTTTAACATTAAAAATTGTTTATGGAAATCAAGTCTCCCCAATGCATTACTAAATACAAGGTAGATTTGAACACTTATTAGAGCACAATCAAAGTACAAACCTCCATGCAAAAAGTGCATATTGGCATCCACCATAGAGAACATGAGTGAAAAGAAATAAAGATCATAGTTTTATGTTAGAGGTGTGATATATTGATGTCATCTACATACTGGAAACATAATCCATAACCATATTTATTTTGCAAGCTCAACCTAGACGATCTACAACATGCATAGTCAATATTGTTTCAATATTCATGACCATGCATGACTTGCCACTAAGGAATAGGCATTAACAAAGAACTTGTTGATAAATCTATAGAAATTTTGTTTAATAAATTTGGTTCTTTTGACAAGTTAAAGGACTTATTCACTAATTTATAATCACTGAAATTACATTTGAAAGAATGTGGAATAGAGGAAAAGGAGGATCAATTGGTTTTTCTATACTCTCCAAACTAGGTCTTGACTACTATGTGTTTGTATCTACATTCTACTCCACCAAAATGGTTCTTAGAATTACATGGAAAATTCCTTCTCTATATAACTTGATTGTCGACTTGACTAAGGAATGGGATAAGTTAATATATATGATCACATTTAAGTCTTCAAAACCACAAGCCCTCTTTTCTAGGAATGAAAAAAATGGCTTCAAATAAGAAAAGGGAGAAGAAAAAATAATGAATTCATGAGACAATTGAGAGGGGGGGTGAATCAGTTGTACATTAAAACTTCAAAATCCTTATAAACATTCAGATCCACATCTACTTAGTGACCATTAGTCTATAAAATTGATTAAGCATGAAAGAAAATAACATAAACTAAAATGCATCAAGACCATGCACAATAGAACACCATATTTACATGGAAAACCAAGGTGGGAAAAACCATAGTGAGGATTAGCTCACAATATAAAGTAATATGAACATTGAATATAATAGGCTCATTTCTAGAGGGTTCACTACCCAGAAGAAAGAAGGGCTCATTGCCGGATTATAGAAAAGAAGATAGAAGGGTATTATAGTGAGAAATCCATTTCAATGCAATAGAATAAGTCCACCACAACATCACCAACACATTCATAGCCTTACTAAAGATTGCATACACCTTCTACTCATTGCTTCCAGTAGTCTAACACATTAAATCTTACACTACACTTCACAACTTTGTAATTCGCATAATTCGCATCATACTTCTCTGCATTTTTATCCCTCATCAACTCACCACTTATTTATACCTTCTTCAACCTTGAAAACATTCTCCAAGGTCGGATAAGCACCTCAACTGTGAAAATTCAAATTAGGTCAGCACCAAAACATTCCTACGGTGGAAAGGATTGAAGGCGAGCCTTAATACTTCTTAACTCGGACCTAAATTCACTCACAAATTTCATGCCATGCTTCCACAAAAATCGAAGCATATCTGCAATTAGTGTAAACACCCAGGTCAGTCGAACCCATGCAAACATCATTACACTTTTAAGTACACGCTTCCTTTGATCCAAAGAAAACTTGCTGACAACATACATCACTTGAAAATAATCTGGAATATTCTAAAAATACCTTGGAATCTAACATACTCCTTTGCAAAAAAAATCACCTATAGAATGTACACACCAAGTACAATCAGAAAACTTTTCGTACACTGTAACTCAACAACTCAACTTCCAAAGCACTAAACCATGAACAACTTCAATTGAAGATAGATATAAGCAGTTGAAACAAAGAAAAGTAGGCTAGGGTCCAAGATGGATTAACCAAATGGATGCAACCTATTTTCACTTGTATTTCATTCAATTATGAGGGTTATAATGCATATATGAATATTAGAAAAGAAACCTAAAGTTAATATACCAATCAAAAGGAAATTTTTAAGAAGGTAAAATACTATGTACCTATTGCAAAAAGTACTTTTTCAGGCCTCATTGAGGACTCATTCACCCTATGGCGAATGGGTCTTGGCTAGGGTACTAGAAAATCAATTTTTGGGTTTTGTTCTTCAATGTTTGCACTCCCAGATCCTAGTCATAGACTGTTGAAAACCCAAAAATAAATTTTGTAGCTCAGTTTCCATGATTTGGCAACTTTCTTAGCAACTTTAAAAACTTTTGCAATTTTTCTCTCCAAATGAACTTGAATCTAAAACATGTAATCACACATCAAAGGGGAAAATGTTGTTTGTTAGAGAATAGGGGTTTTCCTTGGCCAGACCTCATTTTGGTAACTCAATGTCACAACTCACCAATCCTCACTTGAAACCTTGGATAAATCTACAATATAGCATGAAGTGGCCTCAATGAATGTAGATCTTGATCACAACACTTGATTAGAAACAACACCTTGAATATGCTTACATATTGATCTTCAATGCTACATCAACACATTAGCTCAAAAAATACATGATGTACTATGCATTTGACATGATGATATGACTCTTGAATGCCTTATAATTTCTCTTGATCACATGTGCTCATAAATTTTCTATAATGCTTGTAGACTTGAAAATTGCTAGGATTTCTTAGATGAAACTATGTGAAATAACCTCATATTTTTACATATCTTATCATTAAATCCCAAAATTCAAATAACACAAGCCAACATCAAATCTAGGATTTGAAATCATTAAAATACCGCTAAAAACATATTCCAAGGGGTGGTCCTAGGTCTAAGTGAGGACCCATTCACCATGTGTCGAATGGGTCCTAGCTCACTTAGCTAGGACACACTTCATGGATTGTGAAATATTATGTGAAAATAGGGTCGTAGGACCTAGTGAGGACCCATTCACCAGGTGGAAAATGGGTCCTAGGTCACTAACCTAGGACACACACCTTAAGAAAATCAAGTGTTGTGTAATATCAATTATGAATGTCAGGCTTTATAACTTAGAATGTGTAATTAATTAGGCTTGGATTTGAATTAAAGGAGCCAATTAACCTTAATTAATTAAAAAATCCCTAGATTAGTGTGAAAGTGTAAAGATACACTTTACAACACCTTAAATAAGGCATAATTAATGTGAATGTGTAAAACACATTACAACACTAAATCAAGGCATAATTAAGCCCATTTTAATATTAATTATTCCCAAATTAAGTGTGAAAGTGGGATGCTTTTTTTGACACTAAGTTTTTCCCCCACTTTAGTGAGAGTATGACCCCATGTCAAACTCACACTAAAGTAGACATTCAAGACACTTATGTATGCGACAATGACAAAGATACACAATCATACAATATCAAAGACCAATAAGAAAAGGGAGGAAAATCAAGCCTTAACTATCCAACGCGATGTGGAACACATCTCAGCTATTTGTCTAAAGAACGTTCACACTTGCATAACTCAATTTCCACTATGCAAGCAACACGCGTGCTTTCGTTGGGGTAGTGGAACCTCAAGTTGTCCACTAGGTGAGTATCCCTCAAGAAGGTGGCTTAGTGATAAATCCATGCCTCTGTGTCAACTCTCACTGTACTTACCATACTGAAGCTATCCCTATGATAAATCCAATAGGGTGCCACTCACATTCCTATTTGATTCTTAACAAGATATGTTATGCTAAGCACCTATGGCAAGGCTCCACAGGAAAGAAAGGTGTGTTATGCTAGGTGGCCTTGAATTAGGGTTTCAAGCTTCACAAGGTCAACAAGTTGTATTATTCCAAACACTTATGAACATTATGTCTAGGTTTTTGTTCAAAGGGGTCTTGCTTCATTCGTGTAAGGTATTATTTTAGGGATCATTGTGCCTAATGTCTCCAAGATAGGAAAATTCAAGAGTAAAAAATTTGCGACTTAGGGAATGTAGTGTGTCGCATCACCACAAAGAGGAAAGTCATACACTAAGAAATATCACACTCTTGTACGACATCAAAACCAATGAAACCACCAAGAAAAGGATGCATCACAAGAAAAAATAAAATCGCACCATGAAACATGTAAAATGTCAAAAGATATTATTGATGTATGCCCCCATTTTAAAGTGGTTGCTAACACCATTGCTATGAGAAATTACTTTAAAGTAGCCAATGTTTAATCCTAAGACATGAGAGCTTTCCTCATAAAAACCTATGCCAATTCATATGTTTTCGAAATAAAGCTATGTCACGAAAAAGGAGGGAGGGGTTTCCCTCAGAAATACAGAAGGGATCTATGGATTCGGGGTTAGTATGGCTTTGCTACAATGTTGTTATAGAGCTCAAAAATGTCATCATTCCCCAAATACTCATAAAATAGGAAGAATGACATGTATAAAGATCGAAAACAAAGTAAAATATTTTTGAGTCAACATGGAAGAGACCTAAATGTATCGACACCTTGCATCATCCCCAAAAGGAAAACAAAAGAAAAGCGAAAAGATAAAATGTTTACGACATATAGAAGAATGTATGATGAGCCCAAAATATGCTCATAGTTTGGATATCATGGTGTACTTTTAATACCTTTACTTTTGTTGTTCATGGTTGTTTAACTCTTCTGAAACCTTTTATTGAGGGATATCCTATAGCAATACACTTTCATGTTCCTGCAGCCTATCATGTTGACATATCTATATTTATTACCCTGTTTGACTTCCTAAATGACTTGTATAACGCATGTAGTTTTTGAATGATGAAATAAATTTAAAAATGTGATTAATGAATGGATATTGTGTATGTGCCATGCACCTTTTCTTTCGCATCTATTACCTTGTGTTTCGCAGGTTGTTGGAGAAAGTATGATCAAGTGTAGTCGAGCTCAGCCTTGCAGTAAAGTCCATTTCCTGCACGACTTCGAGGAAGCTCTGGCGAAGACTCTTTGACCGAAACTGTTGGGAAGGATTTTAAATGTCAATTAATCTAGAAAGAGTGGAGTGCTAGATTCTCTCTGGATCGAGTTGAACGGATAAACTCATTTATGAAGTCTGTTCCTCGATTTCGGGATACATTTTACATCCACGTCTTTCTTTGTTAGGGTTAGTAGTTAGTTGTTTTCCTGATTTAAATAAGTGTTCCTCCTGCGTGGGTGAACAAGTAAGAGAGAAATAGAGATAGATAGAGAAGCATATTATGTAAGAGTTAGAGTTATAATATGAATCAGAGTTTTTGTTAGTTTTTTGAAATAGAACAATCAATGTAAATGATTTCACATTATGAATAAAAGTTGGAGTTCTGAGAACAATCTTCTGTGCAAATTAGTTGATGCTTGCTAAGGGGGCCCACTTAGTAAGTATCTGTAGGAGAGTAGTTTTTTATCCTTTTCTAATTCAAGTTAGATTTCATCTTTGAAGTTTCTGTACAAACTCAGTCTTATATTGTTCCTACAGCATCGCGAATCCATCCCTGTGTCTGTTCCTGCAGCATAAGGCTAGTTCATAGTTTGTTTCTCAGTCGTAGCTGTTATGATTTCTGCTTTGGTTAAATTATGGATGAGTTAAGAGAAATTTGCATTACCTTCCTATAGCGTAGGTAGAATTCTTTCCAAGTATTTATTTCCGTTAAGTTGTGACTGAAACTAGTTCTTAGTGCATATATTGTGTTGCTCCATTTCAAGTATACATTCCCTGGTTTGACAAGTAAATGAATGACCATGAAAAGGTATTAGTTGCCTGTTGGAATGTCCAATTCCCAGGATAGGTTTTGTTGTGATTTTCATATCCTTTTGTGGGCGTGACCATTTTTGGCATCGTTTTCGGGGACGGTGTCAAGCTAAGAACCTGTCAGAAGCCATTTTTAGCAGTAGTTTAGTTTGTTAATCAATAATTTTCAAAATCCTTCAAATCACCATTCATTCTATTTCATATATAGAAGAAGAGACGTGCTGGGAAGGTTCCTCCTTGAAAACCTGTTTGTTGAATTGCCATTTGACCCAGCCAACGAAGAACCTGAGGAAAATCCATTTGCTCTGATACTACAACAAGCAAATATGGCACAAAATCCACCTAATCCACCTCCTGCTTTTTAGTTTCCCATTGTTGCTTAGCAAGATACTCATAACCTTAAAAATATTCCTTCTTCATTACTTCCCAAGTTCTATGGCCTAGTTATGGAGGACCCTGAAACTTTCATGTTTGAGTTTGATATCCTCTGTCATAGCTATGATTACTCTTCAGATGCTCACAAGCTGAAGTTTTTTCCTTCCACCTTGAAGGAAGGAGCCCTTAGATGGTTCATGAGTTTGGGAAGAGGTGTTGTTGATAGTTGGGCAGCCATGCAAACAAAATTCCTTGAGAAATATAAGGAATATTGTAAGAGTGGTAGTAAGAGAGACGATATATTCAGAATTCAACAAAAGGAGGATGAAAGCCTGGAAGACTATATCTCAAGATTCTTGTTTTCCCTGAAAAATAATTCAAACCATACTCTCAATGAAGACTCTCAGAAACTACTTTTTCTAAGGGGAATCAGTGATACTTGTATAGACGCCCTAGACTTGATGGGAGGAGGTGATATAACCCAACTTCCTTGGGATGATATCAAGAAAATATGTCTTAACTACTCTCGAGTAATTGTTAAGAAGGGTAGAGGTCATCAAGCTACAGTGGGAAAGTCTTCTTCCAGTGGAGTTTCACGGATGGAGATCACAAATTTGTTGTCTGATTTCAAGTAGGACATCATAAACAACATGGCTACACAGTTGGATACTATGCAAGCTCACAAGAAACATGCAAAGGCTGAGACAATCCTGGCTGAGTTTTGTCCACATTGTAGACAGAAGAAACGTGACTGCAGATGCAAGATGGTGGCCAACATGGAGGCTAAACAATTACCTACTGATTTTAAGATGATAGAAGGTGATGATGAACAAGTCTTCTTTGTTGCACAAAGAAGACCATGGGCTCCAAGACAAGGTATGCCTCAAGATCCTTTGACTTTTGGTAATCCTTATTCTAATTATAATAACTAATGGCAACCTACATATGGCCCATCACAACCTTGGAATACTGCTCAACCTCACTGGCCTAGCTATCAGAATCCTCAATGGCAATCTCCTCAAGGAGGTTGGTAGCACCCACAAGGACAATGGACTCCACCTTCGGGTAACTGGCAGCAGAACCCTCAATGGAGAGGTTCTCAGCAATGGCAGAACCAACCCCCTGGATTCCTGCAGTCTCAGCAGCCACAACCTCTGGCCCTTATGCCTCCTCCTGCATCACTTGCAGCAAATACTGGCCCTCCAAAACAAACGCCTATGCCTGCTCAACCATTGCCAAATCCTAATAATAAGCAGCAGCAACAACAACCTATGTATTCTGCCGAAGCCAACCAGTATCCAGCTTATGCCCTGAATATCAATGATATCCATCTCAGGTCTAGAACCACTCTCCTTGCTCCACATTCACCTGTAATTACAGAGATTCTAGACTCTGCCGCTGAACAACCTACTGATCATGCAAAAGATATACCTGTATCAGCTACTGCCTTTTAAGGAACCTATCCTGCAGCCTCAGGCTACACCACCTTTTCCACAGAGATTGAAAATTACTACACCTAAGACCATTGAAGAGCCTACCTTTGATATTTTGGAGCAGTTAAAGAATGTACAAGTTCAAATTCCTCCTTTTCAAGCTATTAAAGATGTTCCAGTTTATGGGAAAGCCATTAAAGAGGCTTGTTTAAAGAAAAAAGGAAGAAAGAAAAAGGATCCCCAAACTATCCATGTTCTAGGACAGTTAGCCGTTATTATGTTGGGGAAGGTTGTCATTCCAAAATATACTGATCCTGGAAGTCCTGTAGTAAAAATAAATATCAATGGTCAAGTAGTAAGAAATGTTTTGGTTGACCTTGGTGCAACCATTAATGTAATGACCAAGCACACTATGGAGTGTTTGAATATCCCAAACATTCGGTCTACACCGACTGTCCTGCAGCTTGCTGATAGTTCCACGGTTACACCTGATGGAGTGATAGAAGATGTCATTGTCACCCTTGAATCTTAGGAATACCCTACTGATTTCACCATATTGTCCACTAAGGCAACCTTAGGAGGATATCCTGTTATCCTAGGTAGACCCTGGTTAGCTACAACTAATGCCCTTATAGGATGTTGTTCAGGAGACATGACAATTTCTGATGGTCAGTCAAGAAAAAAATTGGCTTTATACCCACCTGCACAACCTCTGCCATATTTGTCTCAACCAATTTGGCCAGATCTAGGAGAGTAAACTGAAGAAGTCAATTCATTAGCTCAGTTAATGATGCTACAAACTGATCCATTTTCCTAGCTTCAGAGTGAAGATAACCTGCTTCTACACATTTTGCAGTTTAGTTCTGGTTTGAATAGCCCATCTATTTTGGACAGCCGTTCTCAGCAATGTTTCCTGTAGCAACTGGACCCTAAGAGCCATCATGATTTGCTATTATGTTATATACAGGCACCACCTTTATCAGCAACCTCAATAAATGATCTCACCAAACAGATAGAAGTATCTCCAAGCTGTTGTCTGCATATTAAAAATAAGTTGTGTTCGTCTCAACAAACTGCCCTAGCCACAATGTTGCAAGCCCACCACAAAGCTTTTGCATGGGACTATGGGGATATGAAGGGTTTAGACCCAAAACTTTGTACACATCGCATATATATTAACAGTGACTTCAGACCTATCAGGCAGCTCAAAGAAGAATTAATCCAGCTTTGAGAGAAATTGTTAAAGAAGAATTGCAGAAAATGTTAACAACTGGCTTTATCTACCCAATCTTCGATAGTTAGTGGGTTTCCCCATTGGTCATTGTTCCTAAGAAAGGAGGAAAATGGAGGGTATGTGTAGATTATAAAGAGCTCAACTTGGCAACAAAGAAATATTACTTTCCTCTTCCATTCATTGATCAAGTTCTAGATAATTTAGCTGGGAAAAAGTACTTCTCATTCTTAGATGGCTTCAGTGGGTACAATCAAATCAAAATTGCTCCTGAGGATCAAGAAAATACTACTTTTACATGCCCTTGGGGAATGTTTTCCTATTCAATTTTTCCTTTTGGTCTCTGTAATGCTCCTGCAACTTTCCAGAGGGCAGTCATAAGTATCTTCTCAGACATCTCATATGATTGCATGGAAATATACATGGATGACTTTACTGTTTATGGTACGACATTTGAGGAAGCTCAAGCCAACTTGGAGAAAGTACTACAGAGATGTGAAGATCACAACCTATCGTCAAATAGTCAAAAGTGCTTCATGATGATGCAGGAGGGAATAGTCCTTGGTCACTATATTTCTGCTGCAGGAATTCAGGTTGATCCTGCTAAGATTGAGGTCATCTCTAAGCTACCCTCTCCTGTTAAGCAGAAAGAAGTAAGGAGATTTCTAGGCTATGCTGGATACTACAGAAGATTCATCAAGGACTTTAGCCAAACAGCAGGCCCCTTGTACAGTCTGCTGAAGAAAGATGCAGATTTTTCTTGGATAGAGGAATGTGAAAAAGCATTTCTTGACTTGAAAGTCGCCCTTACACAGGCACCTGTTCTGAAAGGACCTGATTGGTCACTTCCATCTCATATTCATACTGATGCATCATATTATGCCATTGGAGCAGTGTTAGGGTAGAAGGATGGTTTGACAGAACAGGCACTCTACTACATAAGCAAAAATCTGCAAGGGGCTGAATTAAACTACACTGTTATAGAAAAAGAAATGTTGGAAATCATCTACGCCCTCAATAAATTCAAGCATTATATCACCGGTTATCAGATATTTGTCCATACTAATCATACAGCCATCTGGTATCTCATGAAAAAAGCCTCAATATCTAGGAGACTGGCAAGATGGTTATTGTTGATGTAGAAATTTGACATTACAATTGTGGACAAGCCAGGTAAAGCTAACGTGGTTGCTGATTTCCTTTCTAGAATTCAAAGGTAAGATGATTCTGCACTTATTGAAGACTCCTTTCTTGATGAGCACCTATTTGCAATGAAGGTTATTCACCCATGGTATGCTGATATAGCAAATTATCTGGCAACAAGAAGAACTCCTCCTCAATTCTCCCCTAAGGAAAAGAGATTATTGGTAGAGAAAAGCTTTAACTTTTCTTGGATTGCAGATTGCATGTTTTATACAGGGCCAGATCAAGTTATGCAGAGATGTGTACAAGAGGAGGACACTCATGATATACTGCATGCAAGCCATGATGAGCCGTGTGGTGGAAATTTTGCTGCCAAAAGGACAACAATGAAAATTTTAAATACTGGTTACTATTGACCAACTTTGCATAGAGATGCAGCCAAATATACCAAGAGATGTGACAGATGCCAAAGGATGGGAAGACCAACTCGATCTGATGAGATGCCTCTATTTCCACAAGTTTTAGTTACACCCTTCGACAAATGGGGACTGGATTTTGTAGGACCAATTGATCCACCTTCCAATGGTAAGTCCTACATCCTTGTATGCATAGATTATGTCACAAAATGGGTAGAGGCTAAACCTATGAAACATGCTAGGGATAATAAAGTGGCTGAATTCCTCTATGAGGAAATATTTACTAGGTTTGGTGTCCCTAGGGAAATAGTGACAAATCAAGGAGCACAATTTACTTCTACACTTATCACAGCTTTAGTCAATGAATACAATATACGGCACAGAAAATCAGCTCCTTATCACCCCCAGGCCAATGGCCAGGTTGAGGTCACCAATAGGGACATAGAGGCCATTTTGACAAACTGTGGATTTGCATAGGAAGGACTGGGCCACAAGGTTACCAGAAGCTATATGGGCCTACCATACTACCTGGAAGACTGCTACAGGATATACACCTTTTGAAATGGTGTATGGTAAAATAGTTGTGATGCCAATATAATTTGAACAATAGACTCTAAGAATAGCATTAGAGATGGACATGGATTTAACAAATGCACAAAAGGACAAAATCATGCAGGTCAATGCTCTGGATGAGCTCCGAAAGAATGCCTTGCAGCACACTGAGATAATACAAAATCAGAGAATAAGATGGCATGATAAATACATTAAGGAAAAAAAATTCAAAGTAGGAGATTGGGCTCTACTTTATGACTCCCGATATAAGGACAGTCTAGGCAAATTACAAACCAGATGGTTGGGCCCGTATGAAATTGAGAATGTATTTGCTAATGGTTCAGTTCAACTTGTTACAATTGATCCTGTTAGATTCAAGCTGTTAGTTAATGGACACCGCCTCCGGTTGTACCATAAACCAATCTCAAAAGAAGAATTCATGCAACAGTTCATTCAGGATCCTGCCTCTAATCTTCTTGTAGCCAAAGGCTTTAGCCTTTCTCCTGTAGCTTCACTGTAATTTTGAAATTCATGCTCATAATAAAGGTTTCCTTTTTAAGGAAACCCATTTTTCTTCATTCCCACTTGTCGCCACATTTCACTTCTTTATCTTCCGTCCCATCCATCCATTCCATTCATTCATCTCATCCTCCCACGTCACCCATCCACCTCATTCATCCATACCACCCTTCATTATGATCTCATTCCCAACTGTCATCTCATGCCGAGCCCGTCATCTTTCTCAGCACGTACAAGCATTTAATGAAAGGTACACAATATCTTTTGTTATCACATCATTGATTTATTTCATTTTATTCATTTACTACTATGTCAGTATCATTCATTATTACCTTATCTCTTCCTATTCTTTAGTACATGTGAGGACACATGTCATACTTTAAGTAGGGGGCGGGATAATCCACTTTTCAAACCTATCCTTTCGCCGCTGTCACAACTGCTCAGATAATCTTTCTTTATTATTTTTTCTGGTACTTTCCAAATATGATCGCATGTCTTTTTCATTGCATGTTTTTCATTGTAAATCACAAGAAAAACTGCTTGTTCAAGAAGTTCATTTTTGGAAAAGAAGAAAAAGTGACGGTGGGATAGAAAAGAACCAAAACAGAAAGGGAATTTTTTGGATTTTTAGAAAAGAGTTGAGTTTAGCTAAGGAAAAACTATGAACATGGGTGGTCAACTAGTAAGACATGAGCCTATAGCTCATGAGTTATTAATGCAAAATCCTCAAACAATCCAAGCATTCAGCCTCTGTGGTTGGCTGAATTACTTTTTGAGTTTAGATGCTTTCAATGAGGAGGCTGCAGGCGAATTTTTGAGCACCCTTTTTGAAGGGGAGGCTACAGTCTGGGGTCTAACAGTTGTTGTAACTAAAGAAAGAATTGCAGAGGTAACCGGGCTTCCAACCATTGGAGAAAATTTTTCTTCGGATGTTGTCTCTGCAAGGGCAGAATTTACAATACCCACTGATGGACCTTTGGAAGTTTCTAAGCAGGGATGCAAGCGAGTGTCGTTGCCTCCTCCATACCCAGAATACGCTACTTTCATAATCAGGTATTTAACATGTGAAGGCCATTTCTCTTATCTGCATTCTTACCATTTCAAATTGCTAAGTCATATGAGGCATGGGTTAGCTGTAAATGTTCTAAAATTTTTGTTAAAATTTCTGGAACAATGTGCCCACGGAATGCAACAGGGGAAGGATAATTCTATTGCTCACCATGGCCTTATCAAATTGTTGATTGAATTCTCTTTGAGAGATGTATCACCTCTTTCTTGGCAAGAATTTGTTGCCCAAAAGAGCTTGCAAATTATAGAACCCCCTAGGGCACTTACCCCACGGCTTCAGAAAAAGAAAGTGGAAATAACGTCTACCAGTAGGAGAACAGGGCAAGGGTCATTTGCTCCTGTAGCACCTAGTCCTGCAGCTCCCACACTAGAGTCCTCTGCCCGGGTGCAAACTAGGTCTGCTAGTAGGCGAGAAAAGGGAAAAACAAAGGTAGGAGAGTCATCTGGGGCGGAACAAACCCCAGAATTTGACCCTCATTCTCAAAAAAGGAAACATTCTTCTCCTACAACATCTTCTCCTACAGCAACACCTGTTTCCATCACTAGTTCACCATCATCCTCTGATAAGGTAGAACCCTCTAGGTAGTTTAGAAAGAGGAAGGCTACGAGAGCACCTCTAGCAGCTGCAACTTTTCCAAGAAGAGTTTCCACAAGAAAACAATGTAAAGTATCCCCTGCTTCACCTCAACCTGAGGTTATTATAATTTTAGAAGAATCTGTAGAGTCTGAATATGATGTTTCTCAGAATGTGTCTGAGAGTGTTGCACATAGTTCATTTGATATTCCTGAAGAAGAACAAATTGAGACAAGGGAAGTTGAGCATAATGAAAGGGGGGTACCAAGTCTCGATGACTTAGCTGCTACGACTATTCAGATTTCAGAGGAAGCACAGTCTTCTCCACTGCAGCAACAAGAATTCATCTTGCAGCAAGAGGAGGAACAAACTGAACAATTGGAAGTGGCCAATGAAGCTTCATTTCCCCTGCAACTTGTCAAGCCATTGTTGTCTATAAAAAGACATTTTTAATTGAATTTTTGGAATATTTCAAAGCTACATGGAGACCGGTTACATTGCAAACCCTGAATTTCCACCACCTAGCCCAAATTGAAATGCAACAAAGTCTTTGGGAGGAAGAAAAGAAGAAACTGAAAAGGGAAGTTGAAAGGAAGAAACAGGAAATTCAGGAGCTAAAGGAGAAAATGGATGAAATGCTGAAGGTAACTGGTCAGATTATAGAATGCAGACCACCACCCAGAGTTTATGTTATGTGCCTCAAGGAATAATTCTTGTGGTTCCAGCTAATGAGAATTTCCAGAAATCAAGATCCTATTATTCACACTGCTAAAGAATTCTATAATGCATACCAGGCAGCTCCTAATTGGCTAAGGAATTCTTTGTGCAAATTTTATTTACATGGCTTTATAATTCCATTTGAAACAGAGTGGAATCCCCTTTTGTACATTGGCGACATTCATTTGAGATCACTTATGTCTTGGGCGGAAAACGAAGCAAATTATGGCAGGCAATGGGAAGCATATGAAGAAGCCGAAAGGAATGAGCCTATTCCATTACGCCCTGAGAGTTCAGACCCCCATACAATGTTGAAAACCTGGCTTACTATGGCATATGGCTTTAATAATGATACATGCAGGATGAAAATATTTTATCTTAGAAAAAAAGTATATGATGAGTTTCAAGAACAACCATACTCATTTTGGAATCTTTCGTACTCCAGAATTGAGAAGAGGTGGGAGAGATTAACTGTTGGGTTAAGAAGGTCTGAGCCTCACAGTCCCCTAAATTTTATGGCAGCTCTCAAACAATCAAGCAAATACATACAATTGGGCCTTCAAAAGAGGTTTGAATTGTGGTTCCCATTGACATTTAGACCTCCTATGCTAATGTGGCCTCTTTATCCCTACCAAGCTACAAATATTAATGAAGATACAAAAGCTCGTAGGTATGAAAGCTGGCAGAGTTTCAGAGGTTTTTATTACAGATTTGGAACTCCATTTCAGGGTCATGCTTCAACCATTGATTTCAGAGAGACCACTAGGAAGTTTAATGCTAGAGGACCAACATTGGGTTAAGTAGGGGGCAAATGATGAGCCCAAAATATGCTCATAGTTTGGATATCATGGTGTACTTTTAATACCTTTACTTTTGTTGTTCATGGTTGTTTAACTCTTTTGAAACCTTTTATTGGGGGATATCCTGTAGCAATACACTTTCATGTTCCTGCAGCCTATCATGTTGACATATCTATATTTATTACCCTATTTGACTTCCCAAATGATTGGTATAACACATGTAGTTTTCGAATGATGAAATAGATTTAAAAATGTGATTAATGAATGGATATTGTGTATGTGCCATGCGCCTTTTCTTTCGCATATGTTACCTTGTGTTTCACAGGTTGTTGGAGAAAGTATGATCGAGTCAAGTGCAGCCGATCTTGGCCTTGCAGTAAAGTCCATTTCTTGCACGACTTCGAGGAAGCTTTGGCAAAGACTCTTTGACCGAAACTGTTGGGAAGGATTTTAAATGTCAATTAATCTAGAAAGAGTGGAGTGCTAGATTCTCTCTGGATTGGGTTGAATGGATAAACTCATTTATGAATTTTGTTCCTTGATTTCAGGATACATTTTACATCCACGTCTTTCTTTGTTAGGGTTAGTTAGTTAGTTGTTTTCCTGATTTAAATAAGTGTTCCTCCTGTGTGGGTGAACAAGTAAGAGAGAAATAGAGATAGATAGAGAAGCAGATTATGTAGGAGTTAGAGTTATAATATGAATCAGAGTTTTTGTTAGTTTTCTAAAGCAGAAAAATCAATGTAAATGATTTCACATTATGAATAAAATTTGATGGAGTTCTGAGAACAATCTTCTATGCAAATTAGTTGATGCTTGCTAAGGGGTCCCACTTAGTAAGTATCTGTAGGAGAGTAGTTTTTTATCCTTTGCTAATTCAAGTTAGATTTCATCTTTGAAGTTTCTGTGCAAAATCAGTCTTATATTGTTCCTGCAGCGTCGCGAATCCATCCATGTGTCTGTTCCTACAGCATAAGGCCAATTCATAATTTGTTTCTTAGTCGTAGCTGTTATGATTTCTACTTTGGTTAAATTATGGATGAGTTAAGAGAACTTTGCATTACCTTCCTGTAGCGTAGGTAGAATTCTTTCCAAGTTTTTATTTCTGTTAAATTGTGACTGAAACTAGTTCTTAGTGCATATATTGTGCTGCTCCATTTCAAGTATACGTTCCCTGGTTTGACAAGTAAATGAACGACCATGAAAAGATATTAGTCGCCTACTGGAATGTCCAATTCCCAGGATAGGTTTTTCCGTGATTTTCATATCCTTTTGTGGGTGCGACCAATGTATATACATATAGAGGAATGCACAAAAAGAGAGAGATACATTAAATGAAATAGTACGAGGATCACATTACACACATGCAATCACATAAAGAAACATGAAAATGATAGCAAAGAAAAATACTAGTAAGGCACATGCAATTCAACCTATTAGTAGGTTGTTCACATCCCAATCTTGATCGGTATACATGAAAGGAAAACAACTAGCCAAAGGGACATCAAATGCCAAAACTAGGACAAGGCTAACTAACCCCTTGCCCCCACTAAATGCAAGACAAGGATGGGCCAAGATAGGTGATGAGAATGAGCTCCTTGCAGTAAAGAGAATGATTTGCAATGAATGTATAACATGTAATAGTGACAATGCCATGACCCTACAACTATTACATGTCAAGGAGCAAGATGCATGCTTTAAGGGATTATTTTATGACATCAAACTTCTTAAATATTATTTTTAAAGCATGAAACTCATCAGTACTATGTCCAAGAACTCTATGATAATGAAAAATGAGACATGATTTTGTTCTTAGGATTTGGATTTGGATTTTCTCTAATGGGTGGTAATGTTATACGTCCTTGATTTAGAAGCATGTGTAAGAGTCTTTGATTTTCAGACATACAACATGGAAATTGTAGTCTCTTGAGTTTATAAGGATTTTGTGTCTATCTTGATTCACCGACTTGTTAAGGAGGAGGACCTAATATGATCCTATCATCCTTATGAGGCATTTGTTTTTCTTTAGGAAGGAGGACACTTATGTTGAGAGGAGGATCTTCATATCCTAATACTTTGGTTTGTTCAATAGGAATTTTCTCTAAAATTTTATGAATTTCATGCTCATTAGTTATGTCACATCCTTGGTTGGTTAAGATCGTAAATCCTTGGCCATAAGTCTCTTCTAGATTGATGGGAGTGTTGGTCACTTTGTTAACATAAGATAGATGACTATGCACTTGTTTAGAGGAGCTAGGTTCACTTATTGCTAGAACTTTAGGCTTTGTTTGTGACTCAATTTTAGGATGTATTAGAACAAACATCTAAAGTTTCATTGGTTATATCATGGAAGGATAAAAGGATGCATTATTCTCAAGATTGTTAAGGAAATCATTTATGAACTCATGCATGCTAGCATCATCTTCTCCAATGATGTCAAATTCATGAGGAAACTCATTAGGAGTTGGGTGAGAATGAGTAGGTTCAATCGCATTAGGATCATTTCCAAAAACACAACTTGAAACATCAACCAAAGAGAACAAGGACTTCCACATATTGTTAAAACACTTGTCCATTTTCAGATTTTCAAACTTAAACAAGGTAATTTTCTGATTAAAATATGCAACAATTTGAAAATAAAATCTTGTAAATGCAATTTTCAAATCACACAACGTACTAAATGTTCCAAATTAAGCTAGATATGATCAAATTGATGAAACAAAAGCACAACAAAATGAAAAATAAATTTGAAAGTAGCAAAGAGAAGCACAAAAATAAAGATTTTTATTTCTAGAAGTGTAGATTATGGCCTGATCGGGGACTCATTCTCCCTATGGCTAATGGGTCCTAGATGAGGTTTTTGAAACTGATTTTTACATATTTTCAAGTCTTTTCTAGTGGTTTTCATATTCAAATATGGTACCGTAATTTTCAGGTTGATTTTCTGTAGAATGCAATGTGAAATTTAAGTGCAAAATGTGACAAAATCATGACCTAAAAGACTTAGTTTGATTGCAATGTTTTTCAATTTTAAAATGCAATTTTATATGTTGTAAATGATATGCAAGATGACTTGTTTTTTTATATTGTTTTAGATTCAAAGAATGCAAACAATGCAATCCTAAAACTCTTAATGGAATGAAAATTTGAATGAAAAATAGACACCCTAAATGAGATCTAATTCAATGCAAATGAATGTAAGATCTAAATCTAGAATGAAAAGGTCTCTGGTGCAGGAGCACCTAGTTCACTAGTTGCCTCTCATAGGAAAATTTTGTCTAAATTGAATGTTCACTTGTAAATTCATGTAAAAGGTCATATGAAGACCTATTTCATTGTATTTAAGGTCCTAAGTTGGTCACTAGGGGGTTGGTGAAGTTAAATTTGTAAAAATAGTTGCTAAGTTGTCAAAAATGCAAAATATGCAAGAGTGTAAAAGTGTACAAAAAGACAAAATACAAAGGAATGGGAAGAGTCACCTCATTGGGAAGGTAGTTAGGTAGTTGAAGTTGAAGGGTTAGTTGTTTCTTAAGTTGAAAATATCTATATAAAGCCTTTGTAAGTTGAACAAAAGGTCATTCATTGTATTCTTGTAGAATTTTTAATAAAGAAAGTTCCTTGTCCTCAATTTTTAGTGTTTTTCTTTTTGTTGTTCCCTGTTTACTAGGCCTTATAGTTGCATTAGATTTAGATATTTATTTCCTTTGGTAGTATAGAGAAGTAACTCTTTTCCAAAACCAATTTGAAAGAATTTGAATAAGAATTTGAATGAGGGTTATAATGCATAAATGAATATAAAAAAATAAACCTAGTTGATATACCAATCAAAAGGAATTTTTTAAGAAGGTCAAATGTTGTGTACCTATTGCAAAAGATACTTTTTCGGGCCTCACTGAGGACTCATTCACCCTATGGAGAATGGGTCTTGGCTAGGGTTCTAGAAAATCAATTTTTGTGTTTTGTTCTTCAATGTTTGCACTCTCAGATCCTAGTCAGAGACTATTGAAAACCTAGAAATAAATTTTGTAGCTTAGTTTCTGTGATTTGGAAACTTTCTTAGCAACTTTGACAACTTTGACAATTTTTTCAAATTTTCTCTCCAAGTGATCTTCATTCTAAAACCTGCAATCACATATCAAAGGAGAAAATGTTGTTTGTTAGAGAATAGGGGTTTGCCTTGGTGAAACCCCATTTTGGTAATTAAACCTTGAAATGAAATAATTCATGAAAGGAAAGATGAATAAACAAAATTCATTGTCACAACTGACCAATCCTCAATTGAAACCTTGGATAAATCTACAATCTAGCATGAAGTGACCTCAATGAATGTATATCTTGATCACAACACTTTATTAGAAACAACACCTTGAATTTGCTTGAATTTCTATTTTCTATGATAACACAAGTGTTATAAATATTTTAAATAATTCAGTAATGCATTCAAGGACAAAACATACTTCACTCTGGTGTCACTTTTTGAGAGAGAAGGTTGTAGAGAATGAAGTGAAGCTTGAGTATGTGCCTACAAAAGATCAAGTTGTTGACATATTTACTAAAGTTCTATCTAAGGATACTTTTGAGTATCTTTGGGATAAACTAGGGGTTAGTACCTCTCTATCTTTGGACTGTATTCATAAAGATATTCATTAGTCTGGTGGATTCCAAGATACACTCTTTGTTTTGGACTGATGTTGGAGACTATCTCTTACGGGGAGTAGGTAGTTCCTTTGTTGAAGAGTAAGTGTTGATGTGTAGGTTGGTGTTGTATTTTGTCAACTATGTCAAATGATATGTGCAAATATTGTTGATTGGTATAGTTTTTTGTGTACTCCTAAGGGGGAGTATGCTAAGTAGTAAAGGAAAAGGACATTGTAGAGTAGTGGTAAGAAAATACAATTATGATTAATGTCAAAATGGAAAAGAGATGCAAATGTTTTTCCCTTTACCATTGATGTCAAAGTGGGAGAGATTCATGTGAAAAAGAAGACAGTTAAGGGAGAGAGCCATAAATTAATAAGGAGAGATTCATGTGGAAAAAAAGACAGTTAAGGGGGAGAGAGAATAATGTGAGAAAGGAAAAGTGTTGGTATAGAGCAATATGTTATTGATCAGAGTTGTTATATTTGTTGCTGATGGTTTTTCACATCATGTGTTGCCATCAATGACAAAGAGAGAGATTGTTGCAAGTTTGAGTAGTGTCATTGGGTTTGATGTCCTCCAAGAGTGATATTTCTTAGCGTATGACTTTCCTCTTAGTGATGATGTGACAAACTGCATTCCCTAAGTCGCAAATCTTTTACTCTTGAATTTTCCTCTTTTGGAGACATTAGGCATGATGATCCCTAAGAAGAAGAACTTGCACGAATGAAGCAAGATCCCTTTGAACAAAAACCTAGACATAATTTTCATAAGTGTTTGGCATAATACAACTTGTTGACCTTGTGAAGCTCGAAACCCTAATTCAAGGCCACCTAGCATAACACACCTTCCTTGCCTGTGGAGCCTTGCCATAGGTGCTTAGCATAACACACCTTGTTAAGAATGAAATAAGAATGTGAGTGGAGCCCTATTGGAGTTATCAAAGGGATAGCTTTGATATGGTAAGTACAGTGAGAGCTAACACAAAGGCATGAATTTCTCACTAAGACACCTTACTAAGGGATACTTACCTAGTGGATGACCTAACGTTCCTCTACCCCTGCGTGAGTTCACGTGTCATTTGCATAGTGGACATTGAGTTCTTCTGACAAAAAGCTGGGACATGTTCCACATCGTGTTGGACAGTTAAGGCTTGATTTTCCTCCCTTTTCTTATTGCTCTTTGATGTTGTATGATTGTGTATCTTTTTCATTATTGCATGCTTAAGTGTCTTGAATGTCTACTTAAGTGTGAGTTTGACATGGGGTCATACTCTCACTAAAGTGGGGGAAAAATGTAGTGTCAAAAAATGTATCCCTTTTCACACTTAATTTGGGAATAATTAATATTAAAATGAGCTTAATTATGCCTTGAGTTAGTGTTGTAATGTGTTATGAACATTCACATTAATTTTAGGGCCCTTTCTAATAAAATGGACTTAATTGTGCCTTGTTTAGGGTGTTGTAAAGTGTATCTTTACACTTTCACACTAATCTAGAGCTTTATTAATTAATTCAGGTTAATTGGCCCCTTTAATTCAAATCCAAGCCTAATTAATTATAGATTTTGAGGGATAAAGCTTGACATTCATAAATGATATTACAAAACACTTAAGTTTTGAAGGTGTGTGTCCTAGGTTAGTGACCTAGGACCCATTCGCCAGGTCCTCACTAGGTCCTAGGACCCTATTTTGACATAGCATTTCACAATCCCCGAAGTGTGTCCTAGCTAAGTGAGCTAGGACCCATTCGACACATGGTGAATGGGTCCTCACTTAGAACTAGGACCCCCCTTGAAATATGTTTTTAGGGGTATTTTAATTATTTCAAATCCCAGATTTGATGTTGGATTGTGTTATTTAAATTTTAGGATTTAATGATAAAACATGTATAAATATGAGGCTATTTCACATAGTTTCATCTAAGAAATCCTAGCAATTTTAAAGTCTACAAGAATTATAGAAAATTTATGAGCACATGTGATCAAGAGAATTTCTAAGGTATTCAAGGGAAGATTATTGAAGATTAATTTACAATCAAGAGTCATATCATCATGTCAAAGGAATAGTGCATCATGCATGTTGTTGAGCTAATGTGTTGGTGTAGCATTGAAGATCAATTCAAGCATATTCAAGGTGTTTCTAATCAAGTGTTGTGATCAAGATCTACATTCATTGAGGCCATTTCATGCTAGATTGAAAATTTATCCAAGGTTTCAATTGAGAATTGGTGGTGAGGTTTCAAGGTTTAATTACCAAAACAGGGTTTGACCAAGGTAAACACCTATTCTCTAACAAACAACATTTTCTCCTTTGATGTGTGATTGTGGATTTTAGATTGAAGATCATTTGGAGAGAAAAATTGCAAAATTTGTCAAAGTCAAAGTTGCTAAGAAAGTTGCCAAATCATGCAAACCGAGCTACAAAATTTATTTTCAGAATTTTGACAGTCTCCTAACTAGGATCTGGGAGTGCAGACATTGAAGAATAAACCCAAAAATTGATTTTCTAGAACCCTAGACAAGACCCATTTGTCATAGGGCGAATGAGTCCTCAGTGAGGCCCGAAAAAGTACTTTTTGCAATAGGTACACAGTATTTGACCTTCTTAAAACTTGTCTTTTGATTGGTATATCAGTTAGGTTTGTTTTATGATATTCATTTATGCATTATAACCCTCATAATTGAATGAAATACAATTGAAAATAGCTTGCATCCATTTGGTTAATCCATCTTGGACCCCTGCCTATTTTTCTTTGTTTCAAATGCTTATATTTATCTTTGGTTGAGCTTGTTCATGGTTTGGTGCTTTGGAAGTTGAGTTGTTGAGTTACATTGTATGAAAAGTTATCTTATTGTATTGGGTGTATACATTCTTTAGGTGATTTTTTTGCAAAGGAGTATGTTAGATTCCAAGGTGTTTTTAAAATATTCTAGATTATGTTCAAATGATGTATGTTGTCAATGAGTTGTCTTTGGATCAAGGGAGGCATGTACTTAAAAGTGTAATGATGTTTACATGGGTTCAACTGACCTGGGTGTTTACACTAATTGCAGATATGCTTCAGTGTTTTTGGAAGCATGGCTTTCCATGTGTGAGTGAATTTAGTTCCAAGTTAAGAAGTATTAAGGGTTTCCTTCATTCCTTTCCACCATAGGAATGTTTTGGTGCCTGACCTATTTTGAATTTGCATGGTTGAGGTGCTTAGCCAATCTTGAAGAATGTTTTCAAGGTTGAAGAAGGTATAAGTGATGAGTTGATGAGGGATAAAAATGAAAAGAATTATGATGTGAATGATGCAAATTGCAGAGTTGTGAAGTGTGAATTTGTGAAGTGTAGTGTGAGCTTTAATGTGTTAGACTACTAGAAGCAATGAGCAGAAGGTGTATGCAATCTTCAGTAAGGTTGCAAATGTGTTGGTGATGTTGTGGTGGACTTATACTATTACATTGAGATGGATTTCTCACTGTAACACCCTTCTATCTTCTTTTTTGTAATTCGGTAGTGATTCCTTCTTTCTTCTAGGAAGTGAGCCCTCTAGCAATGAGCCTATTATAATCGATGTTGATATTACTTTATATTGTGAGCTAATCCTCACCATGGTTTTTTCCACCTTGGGTTTTCCATGTAAATATGGCGTTCTATTGTACATGGTCTTGATATGTCTCAGTTTCTATTATTTTCTTTCATGCTTAATCAATTTAATAGACTAATGGTTACTTAAGTAGATGTGGATCTGAATGTTTATAAGGGTTTTGAAGTTTTAATGTACAAATGATTCAATCCTCCCCTCTCAGTTGCCTTGTGCATTCAATATTTTTTCTTCTCCCTTTTGAAATTTGAAGCCAATTTTTTCATTCCTAGAAAAGAGGGCTTGTGGTTTTGAAGACTTAAATGTGTTCGTTATCCCATTCCTTAGTTAAGTAAAAAATAAAGTTATCTAGAGAAGGCATTTTCCACATAATTATAAGAACTATTTTTGTGGAGTAGAATGTAGATACAAACACATAGTAGTCAAGACCTAGTTTGGAGAGTATAGAAAAAACCAATTGATCCTCCTTTTCCTCTATTCCACATTCTTTCAAATGCAATGTTAGTGATTTGAAATTAGTGAAGAAGTCCTCTAAGGTGCCAAAAGAACCAGGGATCAAGACATAATATCATTATCCAACTCATGACCTTTCATTTCATCTATCTTCCCAAAGCTATTTTTTAATGTAAGTCAAAATTCATTAGGTGTATTCAAAGACTCTACATGAAAATGAAATTCAAGAAATGTATTGACAAATAAATCAAAATAATTGATCATATTTGTTAAACCAAATTTTCTATATATTTCTCAACAAGTTCTTTCTATATGCCTATTCCTCAGTGGCAAGTCATGCTGCATATTGAAACAATATTGCTTGTGTAGGTTGTAGATCATGTAGGTTGAGCTTGCAAAATAAATATGGTTGTCGATTATGTTTCTAGTGGGTACATCACATCAATAGATCACACCTCTAACACAAAACTATGATCTCTATTTCTTTTCTTCACTCGCATCCTCTGTGTGGTGGATGCCAATATGCACTTTTCACATGGAGGTTTGTACTTTGATTGAACTCTAATACGTGTTCAACTCTACTTTGTATTCAATAATGCATTAGGGATACTTGATTTCCCAAAAAAAAATTTAATGTTAAAATATATTTCACATAACCACAATTCAATTTGAAATGTAGGTTGAAACATAGCTAAACACAAAATTCCTTTGGGAAATCAAGTCTCCTAAAAGCTACCACCTCATAATAGGTTAGGGTTAATTTCCTATATGACTTAAATATTGTTAATTTGAGATGTTCACTAATTTGGTTGAATGCTTCTTTGGGATGAAGTCTTAAATTTCTATCCTCTTGTTTGGGGTAATCATCTCATGTAGGATGAATGAATGAATTTGATGGATGTAGGAACAAAATTTAAATTTACTAATATGTTTTGATTTCTTTATTGGTGAACGTCACACCTTTGAGTCTATTTTAGCAACTATACACAGGGTAAACAATATGTACTGTAAGGAAGATAAGGTAGCAAAAAAACTTCCTACACTAATCTTGAGAGGAGAATAATGCAAAACTTTTACATATCTTTAAAAGTTACATAAACTTAAACAAAAATAAATACAAATATCAAGCATACCACAACATAGTGATTTACATGGGGAAAAACCTTTCGGGATAAAAACCCACACTCTAAAAGCTACCCAATATATTATTCAAAAATCACAAAGATTACAATATACTTGTAGAGCAAGCTTCTCACATGAGTATCACCAACCAAAGATCTAGAGGCAACATGACTGCTATCAGATTCTCAGAATGCATCACAATACACAACTATAATACAATTCCCTCATAAAATAGGGTTGCCTTCTAGGACAAGTCAAGCTAATAAAATATTGGTTGTTAGATATGAGACATAATGATGAATGACATATTTACAATAATATAATATAAATTAAATTTTCCTTTCAAGGGTGTTACCCCTGAGTCCCCACCAGGGCACACTACACCTAGAATCCAACTGGGGGATGATCCTTGTAGACCCCTTGTGGGAGGAGACCCCCCGCACCACCCATTGTCATCAGATGAACAATATCTTATGTATCAACAATAACTTATGTAATTCAAGGTTGAGACACATTTTCTCAACAAATATCCCACTTGTGAACACCATGCAAATACAAACAAGAGGGTGTATAAAGATAATCTCTTAAAATTGCTAGGGGCCGAAAGGCCCATAGTCATTCATTTAACACCATCTCTAACTTAACCAAATTAACTCTTCCATATTTGACCATATCTCTAACAAAATGATATTGTACATCAATGTGCTTGGTCCTAGCATGAAATGTCGAGTTCTTGGCTAGCCATATCACACTTTGACTGTCACAATAAATTGTCACTACACCTTGTTTTATTCCAATATATGAACATAGTATCTTAATCCAAATGGCTTCTTTATAAGAATGAGTAGTTTCCATATACTTTGCTTCAGTAGTGGACAAAGCAACCATAGCCTGTCTCTTACACATCCAACTAATCACACCACCAAATAAAGTAAACACATAAGCATTGGTGGATCTTCTACTATCAACATCAACTGTCTAGTATGAATCCACATAACAATGAATATCAAGGGAAATCTCATCTTCAATCATATTACTATGATAACACAAGGAATAATTTGAGGTACCGCACAAATATCTAAAGGCTCCTTTAACTACATCCCAATGAACTCTACCAAGATTAGACATATATCTGGAAAGAGCTCCCATGGCTTGGGCAATGTTTGATCTAGTAGAAACAATAACATTCATCAAACTTCCAACTACACTATGGTAAGGCACTCTTCTCATGTCTTCCATATCTGATGGGGATGATGGAAAATTTGAAATAGATAAATTTGTTCCAACTGAAATAGGAACACACAATGGTCTACAATTTTACATATCAAACCTCTATAAAATTGAATTGATATAATTACTTTGGCCAAACCATAGCTTTCTGTTCACTCTATCTCAAGGAATCTAATTTCCATCCCAAGAATGTGTTTAGCTGCACCAAGATCTTTCATTTCAAATTTAGCAGCAATTCGAGATTTCAGTTCTGAAATCATACCTTTCCCTTTACCAATAAATAGCATATCATCAAAATATAATGCAATAAACATGAAATGATCACCTTTAGTTTTATAATAAATACAATGATCTAATTTAGAATGCTCAAATCCCAAACTCAACACATATGTATCAAATTTTTGGTACCACATCCTAGGACTTTATTTTAAGCCATACAAAGATTTCTTCAATTTGCAAACCAATTTAATTTTACCTTTCGCCATGTAGTGCTCTAGCTATGTCATATAAATATCCTCCTCCAAGTCACCATGAAGGAAATAAGTTTTCACATCCATTTTATCAACAACAATAAAAAGAAAAAATCTAATGGATGTCATTTTTGCAATAGGATAAAATATCTCACCATAATCAACACCATCAACTTGAGAGTAACCTTTTGCAACTAGACTTGCTTTGCACTTCCCAATACTTCCATCTAAACCAATATTTTTCTTAAACAACCATTTGCAACCAACAGGTTTTTGTCCTTCATGAAATGGTACAAGATCCCATGTATCATTCTTTTTCAAAGTTGTCGTTTCTTCATCCATAGCAATCTTCTAGGATTCTCCATCATTCATACATAATGCCTCTTCTACAGATCTAGGTTCATCCATGTTAGTATTTAAAGAAAAAATACATCTCCAATCATTGGGTGAATACCTTTCAAGTGGTTATTTCTACATTGTAGACCTACGAACAAGATGAGTTGGAGGTTCTTCCTCCTCTTCCAAAGATCTAGAGCTAGATGAGCTTTCCTCAACTTCTTGTATATCCATAGGCCTTGATTCAACTTTCTCAGGTGTAGAAGGAAATTGAATCACATCTTCCTATTTACTTTGTTTTGGCTGCAATGTAACAAAAGAAGGCTTAGTTTCTCTAAAAATAACACTTCTACTATGTATTACCTTCTATACAATAGGATCCCAAAGCTTGTATCTTTTCACACCTTAATTGTATCCGATGAAGATACATTTCACAACCTTATTCTCCAATTGCTTCTCCTTTGGCACATGTGCATACCTCACAACCAAAAACTTTAAGATGTCTTTAATGAAGGATTTTGACCTTACCATGTCTTTATATGCATCTTATCAACAAGAGATGATGTATGATACTTGTTAATAAAATAATAAGTAGTGGAAACACCTTCAATCCAAAACCTTTGTTCTAGACTAGTACCACTCAGCATACTCCTATCCTTCTCCATTAGTGTGTTGTTCATTCTTTCTGCAACTCTATTTTGTTGTGGAGAATACAGAGTTTTCTTTTGTCTATGAATACCACAATCTTTACACAATCTGTCAAAATCATTAGAGAAAAATTCACCACCATTATCAGTCCTCAAAAATTTTATTTTATTTCTAGCATGCAACTCAAAGATTGCTTTAAATTCTTTAAATCAACTGAAAACTTCAAATTTACTCTTTAGAAAATATACCCATGTCCTACTATAATCATCAATAAATGAAACATAATATGTAAATTTTCTAATTCAAGGAATATCAACAAGACCAAACACATCAAAATGAATAAGATCTGATACACCACAATATTTATGAGAACTCAAGTAAAACTGAATGAAATTTTATTTTCCATAAATGCAATGCTCACAAAATTCATATTCAAGATTACAATCAAATAGACCTTCAACAAGGTTTTTATTTTTCAACATCCTTAGACCTGTTTCTCCAATGTGGCTAAGTCTTTGTTTCCATAACATAGTTTTCTCTGCAAGTAACTTTGAATTATAAGAAAGAGCACCCTTGGGTAGCCAAAAGCCATGACCATTTGTTGAAGGTGAAACCCTAACTTCTTCCACAAACTTTCTTTTCATAGAAGTAATATTAAACTCAATATTCCATGCATCAAGCTTGTATAATGTGCCATATATAACACCTCTAGCAATCACCATAACACCTCTGACCATCTTGCATTCTGCATCAAAAAATACTACCTGCACACCTACATCTATTAGTTTATCACATATAAAAAATTTCATGCTAAACTAGGGATATGCAACACACCATTAATCCTTTTTATTCTACCATTAGGAAATATGATTTTAACTTTACCACGGCCAATAATGTTAAATGAGAATCATCACCCAAGTACACCCTACCTCCATCAAATTCTTCATATTCAGAAAACCAATCTCTATTAAAGGTCATATGGAAAGATGCACCTAAGTCAATTAACCATGCATCATTACTTGCACAAGTTTCCAAGGCTACAATGAATGCATCACCATCTTCCTTCTCAAACTCATAATCATAATTAAATTTCTTCTTTTTCTTCTTCTTTTCTTCCTTGCAGTCCTTACAAACATGCCCAGGCTTGCCACAGTTCTAGCAAATAACTTTGGACTTTCCTGGAGACTTGATCTCCCCTTGGACTTGGATTTTCGTACTTCTCATTCTTTTTTCCTTTTTCCTTAGGTCTTCCATGAACATTCAGGGCTTCCTTGGAACTAATGGATACATTCCTCCTCATCTCTTCAGAAAGCAAAGAACCCACCACATCTTCAGTCTTCCATATAATAGAAGTACTCCCAATAGCCATAACAAGAAAATCCCACAAATCAAGAAAAGAACAAAGCATGATCCGAAATTTATCTTCCTCATCCATTTTGACACCAATTGATGCCAACTAAGCCACCAACATATTGAATGCTTCCATGTGGTCTGTAATTCATCAACCCTCTTTCATTCTCAAGGAATACAATTTCTTCCTCAAGAAAATATTTTTCACAAAATATTTGGCTTGAGATATCTCACCAAGATTCTTCCATAGTTTCTATGGAGAGGTCTCTTCATCAACATTGATTAAAATAGAGTCTTCCAAGCACAATATGATTAGACCTAGCCTTTACAGTCTATAACTTAATATTGAGAAACCTAAGTAAGATCTGCAGGCCTTGAAACATTCTCATCAACATCATCACATAAATCTCGATCTATCAACAAATCCTTCATCTTCAGCTTCCACATTTCAAAATTATTTCTAGAAAATTTATCCACCACTATTCTCCCTAATGAAATTTCCATCTAAAACTTCCTGGAACAAGATCACAAAGTGTCGTTTGTACAAGCTCCCACTCAAATCTAGATTAGTTCAAAAACCCAACAACCCACAACTAAAAATAAAGGTGATCAAGCTCTGATACCACTTGTAAGGAAGCTAAGGTAGCGGAACAAATTCCTACACTAATCTTGAGAGGAGAATATTACAAAACTTTTATAGACCTTTAATAGTTACATAAAATTAAACATAAATAAACATAAATATCATGCATACCACAACATAGTGATTTACGTGGGGAAAACCCTTTCGAGAGAAAACCCCACTCCAAAAGTTGCCAAATATATTATTTAGAAATCACAAAGATTATAATATACTTGCAAAGCAAGCTTCTCAAAGGAGTATCACCAACCAAAGATCCAGAGGCAGCATGACTGCTATTAGACTCTCATTATACATCACAATACACTATCGTAATACAATGTCCTCATAAAATAGGGTTTCCTTCTAGGGAAATTCAAGATAATAAAATATCAGCCGTCAGATATGAGACATAATGATGAACAGTCCAGATTTACAATAATAAATATAAATAAAATTTTCCTTTCAAGAGCGCTTTCTCTGAACCCCCATCAGGGTGCACCACCCTTGGACCCCAGCCAGGGGATGATCATTTCGGATCCCTCCCAGGGGGAGACACCCCCACACTCCCTCATCATCGTCGGATGAACAATACCTTATGTATCAAAAATAACTTATGTTATTGTGAGGTTGAGACACATTTTCTCAAAAAATATCCCACTTGTTGAAAACCTTGCAAATACAAATGGGAGGGTGTATAAACATCATCTCTTAATTGCTAAGGGTTGAAAGGCCCATATTCATTGAACACCATCTGAAATTCTCTATGCTCACAAGTTTAGTTAAAGAATCAACAACATTCATCAGATTCTCTACCTTAACCAACTTCACCCTTCCATCTTCGACCGTATATTTAATAAAATGATATTGTACATCAATGTGTTTGGTCCTAGCATTAAATGTCGGGTTCTTGGCTAGACATATCACACTTTGACTATCACAATAAATTTTCACTACACATTGTTTTATTCCAGTATCTGAACACAACCCCTTAAGCCAAATGATTTTCTTACAAGCATGAGTAGCTGCCATATACTCTACTTTAGTAGTGGAGAAAGCAACCACAACATGTCACTTACTCATCCAACTAATCACAACACCAAATAAAGTAAACACATAAGCACTGGTGGATATTCTACTATCAACATCACCTAACCAATTTGAATCCACATAACCATGAATATCAAGAGAACTCTCATCTTTAGTCATATTACTATGATAACATAAGGAATAATTTGAGGTACAACACAAATTTCTGAAGACTCTTTTAACTACATCCCAATGAACTATACCAAGATTAGACATATATCTGGAAAGAACTCCCACTGCTTGGGAAATGTCTGGTCTAGTACTTGAACTATAGCATACATCAAACTTCCAACTGCACTTTGGTAAGGTACTCTTCTCATGTCTTCCATCTTTTATGGGGATGTTGGACAATCTGAAATAGATAACTTTGTTCCAATTGAAATAGGAACACATAATGGTCTACAGTTCTACATAGCAAACCTTTATAAAATTGAATTAACATACTTACTTTTTCCAAGCCATAGATTTCTATTCACTCTATCTCTTCTAATTTCCCTCCCAAGAATGTGTTTAGCTAAACCAAGATCTTTCATTTCAAATTTAACAACAAGTTGAGATTTCAGTTCTGAAATCATACCTTTCCCTTTACCAATAAATAACATATATCATCAACATATAATGCAATAAATAGGAAACGATCAACATCAATTTTATAATAAACACAATGATTTGATTTATAACACTCAAATCCCAAACTCAACACATATGTATCAAATTTTTGGTACCACATCCTAAGACTCTTTTTTAAGCCATACAAAGATTTATTCAATTTGTGGACCAATTTACTTTTACCTTTCACCACATAGTGCTTTGGTTGTGTCATATAAATATCCTCCAAGTCACCATGAAGGAAAGTAGTTTTCACATCCATTTGCTCAACCTCTAAATGATAAGCAGCAACAATAGAAAGAAAAAATCTAATGGATGGCATTTTTGCAACAAGAGAAAATATCTCACCATAATCAATACTCTCAACTTGAGAGTAACCTTTTGCAACCAACCTTGCTTTGTAATTCTCAATATGTCCATTTGAACCAATCTTTTTCTTAAACACCCATTTGCAACCAACAGGTTTTCATCCTTTAGGAAATGGTACAAGATCCCATGTATCATTCTTTTTCAAAGCTATTATTTATTCATCCATAGCAATCTTCCAGAATTCTACATCTTTTGTACCTATTACCTCTTCTACTGATATGGGTTCATCCATGTTAGTATTCAAAGAAAAGAAAAAATCTCCAATCATAAGGTGGATACCTTTTAGGTGGTTGTCTCTACCTTGTATACCTACGAACAAGCTGAGTTGGAGGTTCTTGCTCCTCTTCTAAAGATTCAAAGCTAGATGAGCTCTCCTCAACTTCTTGTCTATCCATGGGCCTCAATTCAACTTTCTCAACTATAGAAGGAAATTGAATCACATATTCTTGTTTACTTTGTTTTGGCTGCAATGTAATAGAAAAAGGCTTAGTTTCTCTAAAAATAACACTTCTACTATTTATTGCCTTCTATGCAATAGAATCCCAAAGCTTGTATCCTTTCACACCATAACTGTATCCGATGAAGATACATTTCACAACCTTGTTCACCCCCACACCCCTCATCACTGTTAGATGAAAATTACCTTATGTATCAACAATAACGTATGTAATTGCAAGGTTGAGACACATTTTCTCAACATGTTCTACGACAAGTAAATGGGAAGGGACATAGAGTTGATGTGGGTGATCAAGAGGGAAGGAATACATATATGCAGAATGCACATTAATGCTTTAGATGTATTTGTAGACACCTAAAATGTATTAATTGATGTTGGACATATGATCCTGATCACTAACACCATGTCATCCTGAATCATCCTTCAGTCTAATCATTTAATCAAATGTCTTTATTTGATTAAATTCATCAATATTCCTCTCTTAATTAAATAAATTATGTATTTAATTAAGTCTCTCTCTTTTGTTAATTAAATCAATCAGTCTAATCTAATTATCCCTATTTAATTGAATAATTAATTTTATTTAATTAAATCTCTTAAGTTCATCCATTAAATTGAGTAAATTAAAACCTTATTTAATTTAATCTACCTTCATCCCCTTAGTTAAATAAATCAAAACTATTTATTTAATTAAATCTTTAAATCATAATTCTTCTCATATTTGATTTAAATCAATCCATAAATTTAAGTCAAATAGGTCACATCATTTAATCCTTCATTAAATTAATTAACCTTGATTAATTTAATTTCTTTTCATGTCCCATCCTCCATCTTTTGCCACTTGCACATGAAAATAGAGTTATTTGATTTATTAAATCTCTATTTATCTTCAACATGGCATAAAAGAGGAATATTCTTCAAGTTTGAAATTCAAATATAAGTTGACTTTGTCCTTCCAACAAGGCATTAACTCCCTCTTAAAAGTCCTTTTGCATTGAGCCAAGTGGTCATAACTCCATTTGACTCTCCCTCCACCTTGCCATTAATACAATTTCAAAATTCAAATATTGGCATTTATTGGCACATTCATCAAAACTTGCACATCCTTGGCCCATTCACATTTGGACAAGTGGCACTTTTCCATTGGATGAAATTTAGTCCCACATTGCTCTATTTTGGGCATTCTTTCAACTTGTCATTCTATAAATAGAGAGCTCCTCTATTGTATTTGACATCCACAACTTGAGTAAACTTACTATACTCAAATCTTTAGCAATCTTCATCCATACTTTTGAGTTATAGCTAGGTTATGCAGGTTTTCATCTTGGAGCATTCATCACTCTTCATCAAAGTGGATCAACTTTCATCACCAAATCACCATTGCATCATTAGAGTTGGGAAAGGGCCAATTTTCACATCAAATTGGCACCAATTACATCAAGAGATTAAGAGTTTTCTTTGCTTTAGAATAGGATTTGATTTGTTTTAAGTTTTGTTGTGTTCTCCATTTCATTTCCTCTCTCTTTTGCAATTTAAATGAATTTCTTAAGGAATCATGTTACTAACCTTGCATTTGATTTAACTTATTGATTGTTTCTTGTGTATGTGCAGGTTTGGAACCATGGTTCACATTTTGGCACTAGAAGGAGGGCCCAACCTTGTTTTTTAATCATGTTTTTGTCAAAAATTCGGTGTTTTTATTTGTCTACAGGAAAAATCCACCACTGGAAGCTCAGTGTCACTGTTCCGCACCGCTGGTTCTCCAGTGTCGCTCTATAGAACTGCTGAAAACTACAAATTGTGACGCCTCTGACTTCCTACCCAAAATTTTAAATTCTAAACTGCGATGTTGAACCTGTTTGACCTGTGGGAATCTTTCAAAAACCTAAACTACACCGCTGACCTAAAGGGTGATGCATTCATGCTCATTGGTCTAGTTACAAAGAGACGCTAACTGGTAAGCAGTGCTATACCCAACCGCTGGTGAAATCAAACTGTGATGCCTTCGTGGATTGCACCGCTGGAGGGGAGTATAAAGTGAAATTTTATTTGTAGCATGTGCTTTTTTCCAAATTATGGTTCTTTTGTCTGTTTTCTACTTTTTTGACCTCTGTTTTTGCAGAATCTAACTGACTCTCTTGTAGGTTGGATCGATTAAAGATGAAAAAGGAAAGGAAGCATGATGATGTCATTTCACAAAAAACAAGTGTTTTTAAGCACTCTAGTGTTTGTTTAACACTCTTAGAGGATTCACTATTTCTCTTAAGGAAAATTTTGTTATCTTTTTATGCTTAGGACTTACTAATTTCATTTTGGGCTTTAAAAAGAAAATTTTAAACTCTTGTTACAAAAAGGCTTAAAAAGAACATTAGGACTCAAATTTACTAGAGCTTGTTTTTGGTTTAATAATCGAACAAGGAAAATTGTCACTTACTTTGGTGCTTTAAAACGAATCAAAATCATTGCTTTGTGGACTTAAAATGAACATGTGCAACATTGTTTTTGTGATTGCTTACGTAAACTAACACCATCGAAAAGGACGTATGGGCTTCTCTCGCGCTTCACAACAATATTGAGAATCAAAAGGACTTTTTGGTGATCTTAGGGTGGGATAAAGTGATCACCTCCACACTTCGTTTTAGGTTTAAAATTGAACAAAAAACTTTGTGAGTGTGAGTTAGGTATATTGTGTATGTTCTCCCTTTATTTCTAAATGAAAGTCAATCGAACTACGGATGTGCTTGCTCATTGTTGTTTACCTTTAGAGGGGCCTGCCTAAGAGACACATCTGAAAGGATAACTCGAAGGCGACTCCAATTGGTTTTTCATTCGAGACAGTATATAAATGGATCAGACTAAACTATAAATTCCTCATGGTATGTAGGCCTTAGTCGTACAGTGTCTTTCAGAATGGGGTACTACTGTAAAAAGTATAAGCGCCCCTAGTAGGATTGATTAAAGCCTTTAGTGGCTTGCTGGATGCTCACAAGGTTCCATGTCCCCAATGTCCCATCATTGAGAACCTTGTTTGTAGTATCCAACCAGTCCATCCAACAAGTTTATCAAAGTGGTGCATTGGAACTTAGATTCCAAGAAGTTACTTGCCATGTCCAATCTTGGTTAAAATATAGAGGTTAAGACTTCATTCTTAACATACCTTTATATTTTTTCCTTTGTTGCATGTAAAATCATGTCTTCTACTGCGAAGGGCATGAGGCAAGCCCACCACGAAAAACGTACCAATTAAGCTAGGATGTTATATTGCTTGTGAGTCAAAACGCTTTGCTTGTTCGAAAACATTTGGAAACAAACATTTAACATCATCATCAAAATTTCAAACCCTTTAGGAGGAAAATACAATTGACCAAATTCATGTGTTATTGCTTGCCCTTGGGATTTTATCCTTAGAGGTTTCTAAACACTTGGATTTACATCTCAATTTGCCTACTAAAGCTAAACAATAGGTAACCCTTGCCTTGACTTCATCAAATTTCCACACAACATACCTTGTGGGATTTGAAGAAATTGAGACATTGGACATCTAGTTTGGAAATCTAATCAAAGAAGTGTTTGTGGTAAAACAAAATCACTAAGAAAAGATAACAAAATTGGCTCTCACACATGTGTTAAATCCTCATGATTTCCAAGAAAGTCAAAATCCCAAAACGAAAAATTTAGGAAGTGCAATCAAAAGTAACACGTCAAAATAAGTAAAAAATTCACAGGGTTCTATAGACTCATTCCTTTGAACAATCTGGAAATGTATGCTTAGTTTGAACCACTTCTTAGTTATAGAGGTCCTTAGAAGTATCATATGTTCTTCAATGCCGAGGTCTAGTAAACAAGTGTTCTTTTTTAGGTACATCCTCGGATCAAAATAAAACCTTCATCCATCTTTGAACATGAAAAACCAAAAAAATCTCATCACCAACTCTTCAAAAATCTTGAAAAAATCCTTCATGTCAAACTTTGGGAAAATCATTTGAAATCAATCCCAAATCACCTTGTTTGATTGAATGTGTGTAGATGCATCCTTCTCCACATATTTGATCAAATAATCAAAAATTGTGAAAAAATTCATCCCTTGATAACATCCAACATCTTGGGATTTAGGAGTTCATTATCAATATCATCTTGTTTGGATAGGAGTGTTTAGATGAATCCTTCTTCTCACACCTAGACAAATTAGCATCTTGTGAACGATTTAACTCTAGGACAACATCCAACCTCTTAGAGTTCATGAGTTCACCAAAATCCGAATCCAAAACAAATCAATCCTAAATCAAGTCCTAAAGTTTAACATACCCTTCAATATTTTCTCAAGAATTCCAATCATCCATCAAGCATCCATCTTACATCCATATCATTTTCACCCTTTGATCCTTAAAAACATCCTAAAATTCTCTCAATTTTACCTAAAGATATATCAATCCAAAAGATTAGAGATTCATCTCCCAATATTCTTGAAAAATTGATCCTTATTTTATGGTGCAAACTAGATCTCAACACAAGAAGAACATGGAAGCCAACAAAGAAACACCCACTTCAAGTGACCTAATCCAAACAAACTCCGAAATGAATCTCGTTGAATCAAGCAATCCTTTAACTAAATTTCCCTCATCATCACAAAATCCACAAGAGGAAAGCCAAGAAGAAGATCTTACCTTTGGAATGTCACATGAGGAAATCACAAAAATGGTTCAAAATCCAGAGAATCATAAGATTATCAATATCATGATGAGACTCAACCCCTCACTGTACATGCTTGAATTGGAAAAAAAAGGGGCTAAACTCCCTTCTTATTTCGATGTGAGTACTATTGTGGAAACATATTTTAGGATCACACCCCCAATCTCATCCACCATCCCCATATCATCTACACCATCATCCCAAAGTATGACTCAAAATATCCCACAAATCACATCATCCATTACTCCAACTCAACCTAGTGTTAACAAGGGAAGTGCATTTCTCAATGCAATACAAACACACCCCCTTGTCAATAATTAGGACTCGGATGCAAACACCATCCTGGGACAAAACATACCCAAAAATCCATTGCACACATATGTCCCTCTCACCTTTCATGATCCAAATAACCCATCATCATCATTCTACGCAACACCCCAAACCTCTCTCCTCATAATCTCACAAGGAGAAGGTGACATGTTTGGACCAGGAGGCATTTTTTACACTACACCATTTCCTCAAGAGATCACATCCCTCAAATTTTCACCACTTCCACCATTGCCATCATCATCCACACCACTACTTGGCTTAGGGCTTCCACCTCTACCAAATATCAATCAAAATCAAACCAGCATCCCGAACACCAATCAAAGCATCATGTTGAACTCTCAAAACTTGTCATCGACATCATAACAATAGATGAAAACTACACAAGCATTCACCACATCATCAACCACCCCCCTAACATCTCAAAATATGATCTCTCAAGGACCAACCACATCGATCGCACTATCCACCAATCAAATCCCAATCACCAACATGACAATGCCTCTCACCACCACAACAAACACCATTCTGAATCCACCACCACCACCACCACCAAGCTCCAGTACATCGATCCAATACAGTATGGTGTTACAAGTAGCTTAGCAAGCTACTTATCAAAAGGAATTTAGTGCAAGTACAAAAAAAAAAGCCGCACAAATAGCTGCTCAACAAGCCACACAACTAGTTGCTCAGTAAGCCACTCAAGCTGTGCAAGTTGCTCAAGCAACCCAAGCCACATTACAAGCACAATAAGAACAGCAGGCTATTCAAGACCAAATATTATTACAACAACAACAAGTGACACAAGCCCAAGCTCAAGCTCAGGCGCACACCCAATATCAAGCACAAGCATAGTATCTTGCACAAAAATAAGAAGCACAACAACAAGCATATCAACAAGTGGTAACACAATACCAAGAGCAGCAAGAAGTAGCCCAATTATCAGCCCAAAAACAAGCGTTGTTGGTGCAACAACAAGCACAACAGCAGGCCCAACAATAGGTAATCCTGGCATAGCAACAACAAGACCAACAACAAGCATTGTTTATACAGCAGCAAGTGCAAGCATACATGGCCCAACATAATGTGCAAATACCATCAAACAACACACCAAACAACCCACCCATCCAACCAACAATTGAACCACCTCAGAACACCTTCATCCCACCACCTAATCTACAAAATGATGTGACAATACAAATCAGGTTGCTCTCAACAAGTGCTCGACCTTCAATCAGGGCGAACCAAAAAAACATCTAGTAACTTGTGTCCTTATCCATTCGAAAGAATCCTTGTGATGAAACCATTCCTAAAGGGATTTGAGATTCCCAAGTTTGATAAGTACCGTGGGATGGGAAACCCTGAAGATCATATCAGGGAATTCTAGGTTCATTGCATGGAAGTCGCGTATGATGATACCTATCTAATGCGGCTATTCCCTAGGAGTTTGGCTGGCCACGCTATGGAATGGTTCTCTCGCCTACCTACAGGCATCAAGACATTCCAAGAAATCGTAGACACATTCATCAAAAACTACACATGCAATATCACCATGGATGTCAATCTTGAAGAACTATCAGCTTTGAAAAAAGGAAAGAATGAATCATTCACTTCATTCCTACAACGATGGTGATCCAAGGCCAATCAAAGCAAATGGGTCATGCCCGAGGAACAATAAGTGTGCACTATCATATCCAACCTTGACGGCCTCTTGGCATTCCATCTCAAAGTCCAAGGGATCACCACGTATGACCAGTTGATTTCTAAGGCACTCAGCATCACAAGAGCCCTTATGACACAACCTGGAGGATCAACTTCATATCATGAACAAAAAAAAAATCACCCACCCACCAATTACAATGAAAAACCTCGCACATGGGAAAGAAACAAAAATATTACCAATGATGGTGTTGTCGATGCCAAAGTTGTCATCAGTGCCCCTCAAAAAAACACACCCACGCCACAACAACAAATCCAAAACCATCATCAAGCGATCAATGATGTCAATGATCAAAGGGGACCACCCCAGTGAAACAAGAACTTAACCAAATGAAAGTACACTACTCTTGGGGAACCACTCGAAGTCATCATGAAGAAATTACTAAACAAAAACCTCATCAAGATTCCCATCTATGAGAACTACCAAGAACCAAATGTTAAACCTCCTTGGTACACCAAAAATCAGCTCTTCGACTTCCACAAAATCAAGGGGCACACCATGACTAGTTGCATGAGACTAAAGAACATAGTCTAAGACCTCATTGATCAAATAATCATAAACGTGGAACAACCAACAGGAAACCAAAACCTCAAAATATACACGAATCTGATGCCTAACCATAACAATAAAGGGAACAATAACACTGATAGGGGGAAAGGCACCTTAAAAAACATGAATCATGTGTATGAAACTGTTGTCACCTCCCTAGATGAATACTGCGTAGTAATCACTATTAAAGGAGCTCAAGTCGATTGTGGAGTCACCACAAGAAGCATAAAAGTTACTATCGCAAGATCATCTCAACCAAATAGAATGTTCATGACCAATTCAAGATACATTCCCAATGGTTACAATTTCCTTGATCAGCTAAAAAGAACGCCAACATAAATCTCCATCATCGACTTATTAAAAATCTCATCCGCCCACAAGAAAATCCTTGAGGAAGCATTAGCTTCATCCACTGTCCCCGTAGATCTTGATGTAGAACAATTCCAAGCTATGGTCAGAAACATCATTACCCTGAATCTCCTTACATTATTCGAACAATATTTTCCCACTCAACCATCTCATAACCATGCACTCCATTTAGAGGTCCTAGTTTTGAAAAGTAAAGTCAAGCGAGTCTTGGTGGATGGAGGTGCAGGTTTGAATATTTGTTCCATCAAGCTCATTAAGTAGTTGAAAATCTCAGAGGATTCCATCGACAAAGGAAAGGGCATTACAATCAGAGCATATGATGATTAGGAAAGAGTGTCCCAAGGCACAATCAGAATCCCTATTCAAGTAGGGCCAGCTATCATGGAAACCACCTATAAGGTTCTAGACCTCTACTTGCCTTATAACATTCTCCTAGGACGTCCATGGATTCATGCAATGCAAGCGGTAGCATCAAATTTCCATCAAACTGTCAAATTCACATATGAAGGACAAGAGGTCACCATCCATGGAGATCCCAAACCATTCTCCTATTGCAAAAGCCTTGAGGCAAAATACTACAAAATCCCTCAAGTACCTAAAAATGATGAAGGCCCATCAACACCGTACATTGATCCAGCCACTCTCGCATCCACTTCTATGACATAGACACCCACCATTCCCACCATCCCCACCATCTCTGATATCAAGGTCATCATCCAGGATAATGGTTGTGGAAACTACACAATTCCCAAAAATTATTTTGTGGTAGCAAAGTTACCACAATATTCTAGATCACGAGGATGTCTGTAATCAAATGAAGCCTCCACATCTCAAACATCCCATGAAGAATATCCCAACTTTAGAAGTTGGGGAGATCTCGGCCAAGAAGTCATAGACGAGGACCCATCTCATCTCCTATAGCAAGATAATATACTAGTAGCTGATCTACTAATGGATGACAGAAGCAAAGGTTTGCAAATGATGCTCGCAATGGGCTATGATAGAAACTAGAGACGTGAATGAGAAATATTGGCCTCATATGTACCCCTCCGAGTATAACCATACGTGGCCAAATTTCTCGAGTTAGAAAGGTCAATAATCCTCCTCAACTATCCACAGCCGAACTTCGCTTACCCGTATCTACAGGTCGAGTCATAGACAACTTCACATTTGACATAATTGGAGTTTGTAGTAGTAGTGATGATGAGGATCCCATAACCAACCTACCTAGGCTCTTCGAGGATACCACCCTTCTCATGATTAGCACCTTATCCTTCGATTTAGACCATCAAAATCATGAAATCTTCCTAGTTTACCCCCAACTCATTGATTATGACCAATGAGGACCACCAATTTTGGACACATTCAAAAAGGATGAGGCGCTCTCAAAATTCATGGGACTACGGGATAATATTTCATGTGGGGATCACAAAGCAGGATTCATCATTGAGCTAGATACACAGGCCTATTATGGGGAAACAATTGAATCCCTTAGTCGCAAAAGTGAAAAATTGAGAATAATCTCTAAGTCCTTGAGTGAAAACCACATTGTGGTACTCTCTAACCTGAAAAAACTAAAAAGAAAGGATGCATCCAATGGTGAAAACCTCTCTAAGGCACCTGAGGATGGGGGATTCAATCTTCCTTTCAGAACTCTCCATTAGGAAAAATCAGCATTCTTTGTAGAAAAATGCAATCTAGTTGATCTAGGAACAGAGGAGACCCCACACATCACATTCTATGCGAAGTCATTAATGTCAGAAGAACAAGAACTCCTAGCAGCTTCCTTGAGAGAGAGACATGTAAACTTTGCATGGAGCTATGCCGACATGCCAGGGCTTGATCCAAAAATTGTAGTTCATCGCCTAGCAGTATACTCTGAAGCAAAGCCCGTTAGAGAAAATCTTAGGAAAATGCACCCTTAAATCACCCTGCTAGTCAAAATGGAACTAAAGAAGCTATTGGACGCAAGATTCATTCAACCAATAGACTATTCAGAATGGGTGTCAAACCTAGTTCCTGTCTCAAAACCCGATGGGCGCATTAGAATTTGCACAGATTTTAGGGACTTGAACAAGGCATGTCCAAAAGATGATTTCCCATTGCCCAACATTGACATGATTGTAGACATGACAGCGGTACACAAAATGCTTTCCTTGATGGATGGTTTCTCGGGATACAACCAGATAATGATTTCTAAAGAAGACCAACACAAAATGACCTTCACTTGTCCATTGGGGACTTACTACTAGAATATGATGCCATTTGGCTTGAAGAATGCAGGATCAACATACCAAAGAGCCATGAAGTTAATCTTCCATGACATGATTCATAAAACTGTTGAATATTATGTCGATGACATACTAGCCAAATCCAAAAAGAGGAAGGATCACATAGAAACTTTAAGCACTATTTTTGACAGGTTGGAGGAATACAAGGTCCGATTAAATCCAAATAAATGTGTCTTCAGCATACAATCAGGAAAGTTTCTAGGATACATAGTATCAATGAGAGGTATTGAGGTAGATCCAACAAAAGTAAAAGCAATCCTTGAGATGGAGGCACCCAAAATATTGAAACAATTGAGAGGTCTCCAAGGCAGGCTTCAGTCCATCTGAAGATTCATAGCACAACTGGCAGATAAACAGAATCCATACTCTCACCTACTTCACAAGGGAGTAGCGTACAAGTGGGGTAACAAGTGTGAAGAAGCCTTCAATAAGATCAAAGAATATCTACTTACACCACCAGTCCTAATGCCACTGATCCCAAGAAAGTCATTAATTCTCTATGTGTCAACAACAACAATAGCCCTTGGAGCTCTTCTAGCTCAACAGGACGAAAAATGGAACAGAAAGGGAAATCTATTATATTAGCGAAACAATGATCGGTCATGAGTTAAACTAATCATTCATTGAAAAAGCATGTCTAGCAGTAGTGTTTGCTTCACAAAAATTTAGACATTACATGCTGGCACACAGAATAAAACTCATCGCCAAAATCAATACTCTTAAGTACTTACTGTCAAAAGCAATGCTCACTGGAAGAATGGAAAAATGGGTCATGATACTATCAGAGTATGACATTGAATATGTGGAACGAAAAGCAATCAAATGTCAAGTAATGACAAATTAGCTTGCAGAAGCACCAATCTATTTAGAAAATCCTCTCATCTCAGAGTTTCCAGAAGAATCCATCTTCAATCTCAACATAACCAACCACTGGAAACTTTACTTTGATGGCTCATACACGCAACATGGATCAGGAGCTGATGTATTCTTTATCACCCCACAAGGGGACTACATACCAAGGTCTTATAAATTGGTGTTTCCCTGCACTAATAACATTGCAGAATATGAGGCTTTAACCATAGGTCTCAGAATAGCAATGCAGTGGCACATCATGACCCTCAGAGTATACAGAGACTCCTAGCTAATAATAAACCAAGTGAATGGTGAGTACTAGACTAAGGATGATAAGCTCAATCCATACAAGAAACTGGTGGAGATTCTCAAGGAATCCTTTATCGAAATCACATTTGAGCAAATTCCCAGAGCAAATAAAAGAGAAATAGATGCCATGGAAATGATTGGATCCCTGCTGGACATCCCTTGCAACGTCCTAAAACATGAATTCTTAGTAGAGCAGCTTCTTGTGCCCGCATTCGAGGTACTGGATTCAGAATTTTTGTGTGAAATCATTAGTCCTAGTGATCCCTGGTACCATGACATTTATACCTACCTGTGAATAGATGTCATACCTATTGACTTACCCTCAACCTTAAAATGAACCTTTCTTAAAAAGGCATCTCGATTCGTCATCCTAGGAGATACCATGTATTGTAGGAGCATAGAAGGGAACTTATTACGTTGTTTAAATGTTGAGGAGGCATTGACTGCTTTAACGGAGGTGCATAATGGCATATGTGGTTCACACTCGATTGGAATGACCCTAGCCAAGAAATTGCTGAGGATGGGGTATTATTGGCCTTCAATGGAAAGAAAAGCACCCAACTATGTCAAAAGGTGCCTACAATGCCAACAACATGAGGACCTCATCCATGCTCCAACTCAAGAACTTCATCCCATCATCACACCATGGCCCTTTTCATAGTGGGGACTCGATCTCATTGGAAAAATCACTCCCACTTCATCGGCCACGAGTTCATCATAACCGCCACTGAGTATTTTACCAAGTGGGTGGAAGCCATACCCATGACATATATAATCGGGAAGTAGATATCAAAGTTCATCTTGAACTATCTCATTTCCCACTACGGTGTCCCACAAGCCATTATCTCAGATAATGGAACACCATTCAAGAATCAGGATGTCTTCGACTTGTGTGCAAAATTAAAAATCCAAGATCACTTCTCCACCCCATACTATCCCCAAGGCAATGGCCAAGTAGAAGCCACAAATAAAACCATTTTAAAGATCCTCAAGAAAACAGTCAATGATGCAGGTCGTGACTAGCATTTGTAGCTCAATCCTACCCTTTGGGCCTACCAAAAAAGCATCTGCACACCCACCGATGCCACCCCTTCTCCCTGGTCTATGGATCAGAAGCATTACTCCCCATTGAGACCGAGCTCCCGTCACTAAGAATATCACTGCAAAACCTCATCCTCAGGACTGAATGAGCTATAGCTACTAGATGAGCGGCACATAGATGCTTTAAATCATTTGCAAGTCTATCGAATAGACTCAAGAGGAGCTATAACAAGAAAATGAGCAGGACTTTCCAAGTCAGGCAGGTACTAAAGGAGAATCAAAACGTACCAAATCCAAACAACAAAGGAAAATTTGAACCCAATTGGTTGGGACCATTTGTTATCACAACAAGCTGTAAGTTAAGGGCATATCAATTATCAACACCCGAAGGGGAACCTCTGCAAGAGCCCATGAACAATTCTCATCTCAAAAAGTTTTATGCCTAATCTTTCAAGATATAGAAACAAAAAAATCTGAAAAAAAATAGAAAATATCCTGAAGAAACGGTTACCTTGGCGAAAACCTGGAAAATAGGCATCTTGATGACAATAAAAAAATCAAAAAGAAAAAAATCCAAAAAAATCAGAAAAAGGATTAAAAACAGCAAAGAGAAAAATTGTCCTCTGGTGAAAACCACTTTGATGGCACTTTGGACAAGTACCTTGGTGAAAACCTAGAAAATGGAAACCTTGTGTAAATAAGCACTTTCCATCCACCAAGATCTTCACAACTTGTTCTGCATCATCCATCCATTATGCTTCCATCATCCATCGCATTTAGATCTCCATCCATCACCCATCCATTTTATCATAGCTTGGTCCTTTGTCCGTATCATGATCCCTCCTAGTACTACTTGGCCCATCCTCAAGGTCAGTTTGTCCTGCCTTTATCGGAGTAGTCTATTGCATCATGTTGGGGGCATGTTCTCATCAGATCGGATTCGTGTATATTCTTGAAATCCTGAAATCTCAGAAAATCCAAAAAATCCAAAAACATCAGAAGATCACAAAATCCAAAAATATTCAAAACATATCAAAATCCCAAAACATGTCAAAAATTCAGTCAAAAAGTCAAAAAACAAAGTCGTCTAGTCAAACTACATCATCTCTGAGCCTTGAACGTAGGAAAGGTTGATCTTTGATCATCCCCCGAGACACTTAGGTCAGTCCTTTAGGAGTCTGTCATAATAAACTGACATTTCATCATGTATATCTTCATTTGTAAATCAGTCAAGTTGTTAGTCGAACTACGTGGTCTCTGCATGTATAACGTAGGCAAGGCTAATCTGTTGATCAACCCCCGAGGCCCTTAGGATAGGTCCTTAGGTTAGTCTCTTGGTCAAAATCTCAGAAAACCCCAAAACATTGGAAAATCAAAAATCAAAACATTTGAAAATCCTGAAAAATACCAAAAACAGCCTCAAAACATTGCAAAACTCCAAAAACAACCAAATATTTGAAAAATCCATCAGTCTCATTTCACTTACACCTGCAATAACATCACTCATAATAAACGATCATCATCCCCAACCTTTGGTGAAACAATCGAAAACAAGTCTAGCAGGTGAAAATTGAAAACTCAAAACGTCAAATATTAGGTTTAAGTCAGTATGTAAACAAGTTGGTCAACTCTTTGTGTCAATAGCCTATCATCCAATCAATCACATTTCAATCATTTGATAACATCATGTCCTAGGATGAATCCTTCCTACAATGGGCATTATTTATAGAAAGAATACTTTGGATAAACGAAATGATGTGCCACCATCCACTAATATGTCCTAGGATATATCATTTCAACAATGGACATCATCTATTGGCAATAAGTTTTGGTTCTTATCCTTCAAAACATAGTTTCCTTTGGCTAGCGGTATGAGAACATGGACTTGTTTGTTTACTTGATCTTTTCTTTCTGATTTAGCTTATTGCGCTCATTCCAAGGACCTCTCGATGATATATGAATAAAGGTTTTAGAGAGATGGGAATGGGGAAATGATCATTATCTTTTGTCTATTGTGCTTGTTGGATATTCTTGTAATATAACCTCGGCGGATACTTGCTTTATTTAGGTGTGTATGGAGGGTGTTTCAGATATTTCGTTGACCACATAGGAAGGCTTACCTTCCTATGTTTTGGTCTGAGATATTTGAAGTACCTAAAGTGCACCCTAGTAAGGTTTCCATATGTCAGGTTTGAATAAGGATACTCCTATCTAGTTGTCGAGTCAAAGTCCATCACACTAAATACGTCATCCTAGTTCTTAATACTTTGATGTATCGTATTTATGTGTATTATCAAACATAAGGAAATTGGCGCTTTGAAAATCCCAACTCCTCGGAAAGTAGTCATCATCATTTGCATATTCATCATCTTATGTCTTGTTGGAATGTCTTATTTTCTTTCATACCTTCTTGCTCTTCACGCTAACAAGGTACTATGACAGTTCATCATCATCATCATTGATCTTGTATCTACAAATCATTAGCATATTGCATAGCATATCATATAGGAAACATATGCATTGCATCTCCATCATCATATAAATGTACATTACTATAAGCACTTTTCATAAATAAGCATATTCATAAATCATCACATTACATCCATTTTTCATCACATTGCATTCATCACATAAACCATCACATAACATTCATTTGCATAAACATTTCATAAATCATTTCATATTACCATCTACTGCATAATAAAACATAATAGGTACATGAGCATTATAGATAATCCATCACATTATAAGCATACATATTCATATAGACCATCTCATAAAAACATTTATTATATCATCACATGAACATCATAAAGTCATCTCTCACATTATATTCACTTTGCATAGCATAAAGCATCATCATAGTACTTTGCATTAACATATCATTTCATATAGCACATCACATCACAATAAATACATCACATACATCTCACAATCATCTAACATGTTTAGGATAATATATATTTGTTATTCTCAGCATCTTAAAACCATTCATTTTCAAGACATATCATATAGAGCATGACCATTGCATTCACATTGCATCATACATAATCATAAAAACATACATATCATCCATCATTCATCCATATCATATAGAACATCTCATAAATAGCCACATCACAATCACTTTTGCATTTCATTTTACAAATCATTCCATACCATTTTGCATATCACATCATCTATCTCACATGCATTACATTATCATTTAAGATAATATAGATTTGTTATTCTAAGCATCTTAAAATCATCACATTTGCATCAACATACATAAATCATCATATAGATTACATCATCATATAAACATAACATCCATCCATATCATATATCAATCGCATAATCATCACATAATGCATAGACCATCATAAAGAAATGCATCCATATATACATCGCATAACACCATAACATTATTGCATAGCATATAGAAATAGAACCATCCATAAATGCATAATAAATAAATGATACACATCACATCATATCAACATCATCATCAATATATATATCATCGGGTAACTGTCATAGTACAAAATAATTGGATCATTGTACATGTGTATGTCAATAAGTACAAAAAGGCCCAACGGGCTATCAAAAATGAGCCCATATGCCATGAAAAAATAGTATCTCAATCAAAATGAGGCCTACCCCTCCTATCTACTACCCTCGCCTCTGTCACTATGACCCTCTACTAGTCTATGGCTGGTCCGCTATGAGTAATCTGGGGCCCAATCTGCTCTGGGTATGGCCTGATGATAATGCAAGCGATAATAATCCACCTCCCGGATGGCCTCCCTATAAGAACAAAGAGGCATTGTGCTTTGAGAGGAGGAGGCCACCATGCTCTCTAATTGCTATCTCTGACCCATCTCTACAACCGCCTGTAGCTTTGCGGCCTCCCTCTGCAAAATGGCCTGGTCTCTCTCAACCCTAGCCTGATCCCTCTCCGCTATCAAAGTCTGAATCATAGCCTGCAGCTGTACAATTAGTGCATCTTAGGGATCTGGTTGTCCTGCTACCTGCGCTCATGAGGGCTACCCATGAGGCTGATCCTCACCCTTAGCTCGTGGTGGTGCATGTGCCTGGTCCTTCTACCTGGCTAGCCCCTGGTCCTGATCTTGCATATGAACATTTGTTTGCACTGGATGAACTAGAGCCCTGACCGGCTGATCCTGCCACTCACCCTCTCTCTTTCCTCGTCCTCCCCCTCTTCCCCTTGATCTCCGCCAAGCAGAGGGTACTCCTGGAACTGTCAATCTCAGGGGTGGCCAAAACTAATCTCTGTAGGCCTATGTCACACTTGGATCTACGTGCCCTTGATCATATACCCATGACCAGGCCACCAACTATCTGAAACCGTCTACCGCCTCAGAGGCACGAATATATTTCCCCCATGAACCCTGCGATACTATGCGAGAAAATATGGCCACGTAGTCATCACCTGGCCGGTCCTGTCGCTCACCAAATTGACGGTGAATGCACCCTAGTAGGTATCTCTCGACCATCGTATGCTCCTGCCCCTGCATAAAGTGGTCCTAGCAAGAAAATAATAATTGCTATACATCATCGGCCCATCCGGGCCGACCAAGGTACGGGCACCAACTGAAGACATGCATATCATCTAGGACCCTCCTCCAATGAGGAATCTCGTGCTCACCTGTGTGTGTAAAGGACACACCGCCTCTGTAACGCCACACTAGGGGATCATCAGGCCCCATCGGCATTGGAACAACTCGCGGTCGAAGAACAAAGATGTGCTCCCATGCCCACACGTGAAGAAGCGTAACACCTGCTCCAAGTGCTTTGTCGTCGAGATAGACGCACTTGTGCAAATCCCTGTAGAGGGAGGCTAGAAGAATAGGCCCCCAAGAAAAATGAATAGGCCTGTCACACATCACCATCCGCTCCTAGTAGAGCCCCCAGACAAGATTGAAATACCAGCCTCGTCGATCTGGGGCAACAAGACCTGAAATGATGGCCGCTACCACAAAGCGAAATGGTGACATGAGTGTCCTATGGCACTCCAGCTCTATCTGGCCCTCGCAAATTATAACATCCTCCATAGCAAGGACTATGTGACAAGCATCCCGTTCGACATCCATATCGTGAATAACACACTGCCCATGTATTGGTAGTCTAAGGATGCACCACACGTCCTCCAAGGTGATGGTGGCCTCGCCAGTAAGAAGGTGGAAGGATGAGGTCTCATTGTGCCATCTCTCAGCAAGTGTTGATATCATCCCAAGGTGGTTCCGCATGGGTGTTGCATAAGCAATGTACCATAGTCCCATATCCTATAGTCAATCTTACTCCCCGTAGCTTAGATCTTGTAGGTAACCAAAAATATGTCACGATCTATGCTCCCGAGAATAGAGTTCCCTCGACGCGTCCTACATCAAGAAAGGTCACCATGTTAAAACTTTTGAGAAATTTTATTTCGAGCATCCAAAAATCCAACCTAGCATCGCTATCTGTGAAGGCATCACAGTTTGAAATTTGCAAACTGTGACATTGGGACTGTTGAAATCTTAAAATGCACTGTCGCGGTGCACTTTTCTAAAAGCGGCGCAGTTTGGAAAAGACCCTAGTTTAAAAGTCCACCGCCACGTTGGACTTTGAAATGCCCCCACTGGAGGTAGCATGAGCGTCAGAGTTTGAAGTTTGTTTCCAAACTTCAAACTCCACTGTGGAGTTGCATTCTACGATGGCGGGTCAGTTTGAACCACCAAGCAGTGCAGTTTGAATTTTGAGGGGTGCTATATGGCACCGCTATAGAGAAGCTAAGTTTAAAAGCATTAAATAAGCACGAAAAACAAAAAAAAGAAGCTCAAGTAAAGATCACTTACCAGTGCCCCAATGCCAGGAGGCCGCTGGTATGTCCGGACTCAATCAGAAATATGCATCAAAAGTTGTCACTACACCATCTCGTTAGAGTATCAGAGCTCAAATTGCAAAATTGCTAAGAGGCTCTGTGTGAAAATAAATTGAAAGTGACCCCTCAGAGCCTTTTTAAGCCTGAAAATTAGGGTTTTTTCACCCTATTTGGCTATCCTGCCACGGTTTTGAACTCTTGAGCTTCTTTTTGTTTGGTTGAGGCTCTTTTTACATCATTTCATTGCGTTTAGACACGTTTTTGGCCTCCTGGAGCCTTTTTGGACCTGTCGAGCGCCTTGTCCTCTTTTTTTGAGAGATCACCCAAAAATCAAAATTTTTGTCCAATCTCTCGAGGGGGGAGTATATTAGCATGTTTTCTCTCACTAGGGCAGCAGTGGGGAAAAATTTTGAAAACAATTTTTTTTTGGCTTTGATCGAGACCATTTATTCTTTGAATCAACGCAATGAGTGCATTGCTTCAAAGAGGGGAAAAATGTAGACGCGTAAAATGTATTAATTGATGTTGGACATCTAATCCTGATCACTAACACCATTTCATCCTGAATCATCCTTCAGTCTAACCATTTAATCAAATGCCTTTATTTGATTAAATTCATCAATATTCCTCTCTTAATTAAATAAATTATGTATTTAATTAAGTCTCTCTCTTTTGTTAATTAAATCAATCAGTCTAATCTAATTATCCCCATTTATTGAATAATTAATTTTATTTAATTAAATCTCTAAATTTCATCCATTAAATTGAGTAAATTAAAACCTTATTTAATTTAATTTGCCTTCATCCCCTTAGTTAAATAAATCGAAACCATTTATTTAATTAAATCTTTAAATCATAATTCTTCTTGTATTTGGTTTAAATCAATCCATAAATTTAAGTCAAATAGGTCACATCATTTAATCCTTCATTAAATTAATTAACCTTGATTAATTTAATTTCTTTTCATGTCTCATCCTCCATCTTTTGCCACTTGCACATGAAAATAGAGTTATTTGATTTATTAAATCTCTATTTATCTTCAACATGGCATAAAGGAGGAATATTCTTCAAGTTTGAAATTCAAATCTAAGTTGACTTTGTCCTTCCAACAAGGCATTAACTCCCTCTTACAAGTCCTTTTGCATTGAGCGAAGTGGCCATAACTCCATTTGACTCTCCCTCCACCTTGCCATTAATACAATTTCAAAATTCAAATATTGGCATTTATTGGCACATTCATCAAAACTTGCACATCCTTGGCCCATTCACATTTGGACAAGTGGCACTTTTCCATTGGATGAAATTTAGTCCCACATTGCTCTATTTTGGGCATTCTTTCAACTTGTCATTCTATAAATAGAGAGCTACTCTATTGTATTTGGCATCCACAACCTGAGTAAACTTACTATACTCAAATATTTAGCAATCTTCATCCATACTTTTGAGTTATAGCTAGGTTATGTAGGTTTTCATCTTGGAGCATTCATTACTCTTCATCAAAGTGGATCAACTTTCATCACCAAATCACCATTGCATCATTGGAGTTGGGAAAGGGCCAATTTTCACATCAAATTGGCACCAACTCCATCAAGAGATTAAGAGTTTGCTTTGCTTTAGAATAGGATTTGATATGTTTTAAGTTTTGTTGTGTTCTCCATTTCATTTCCTCTCTCTTTTGCAATTTAAATGAATTTCTTGAGGAATCATGTTACTAACCTTGCATTTGATTTAACTTATTGATTGTTTCTTGTGTATGTGCAGGTTTAGAACAATGGTTCATAGTATTTATAATTAATGGCATTTAATTCGAGGAAAGAGCATTAATGACATGCCTTAATATTGGTGTGTGTAATATTTCTTTTCAATATCCACCTCTAACACACTTGAAGTTTTGAAAAGTAATGGCTCTAAAGCTTCATTGGAGATTTTTTGATTTTGAGAACCTTGTCGGGTTTTGACATAGGTTTTGAAACCTCTTAAATCTTCTAAAAAGGGATTTTTTAAAAACGGGCTTTCACTTGAAGCTTTGAATGAAACCTCAAAATCTCCTTTGGGAGAAATTTATGAAGTTGTCATCTTTTCTTAAGGTTTTGGAAACCTTGTCGGGTTCTGACAAAGGTTTTCAAACCCAAAATAAATTTAAAATACCTTTTCATTGCCTTTTATCCTTCAAATCCTTCAATTTTACATATTTGATGAAATTTTATGAGACTTTGGACATGACAAGATTAAGTTCTTCCTCTTGCATCAGCTCAAAAGCCAATGAGGTTCTCAAAACTCTGGTAAAGAATGACACATTGAGAATAAGGCATACTTGAACAAAAGGATGTTGTATTGACACATGGGTAGGAGAACTTAGTTGGAGCTTGACAAGGTTATGAGAACTTCGTCAGAACCCAATGAACATTGATAAACTTCTCAAAAACTTGACATGGCTTAAAAGGAGTTGATGAAAAATAAGGAAAAAATTGGCTCTAAATGGGGACAAAGACTACAAAGGATCTCGAAGAAACCTAAAACAAAAAGTTTACATCCATTTGGAAATAGAGTCACTACTTGAAACACTCAGGAAAAACACATGATGGACCAAGAACCCAAAAGAACAAAATAAACCAAAGAAAAGACAAACCTAAAACACTTAACCTAGTATTTAGAGAGGGTGAGACATATTTTATTTCACATTTGATAAAGCTTCAAATCATGCCCATTGTAAGGGAGGGGTAGAGTTGTATCATTTGGGTAGGCCAATAAGAAAGCATTTTGGCCACAAAATTGAGTTACTCAAAAGAATCCTTTCCATAAAGAAGCAAATTTTTTGTGTGCTCCTTTTGGTTCCCTTCTTTTGTCCCAAAGCAGAACTACATATCGTAACACATAATCCCTTGAATGAGCCTTTCTATCAAAGAGTTTTTATACCCATTCCTAATGCAAACTAATCCTATCTACCATATCTTCTTTATGTTCCTTGAATTTGGCGAGGTATAAGATATGTTTTTCTAAACCATCCTAGAATTGTTGATTCTCAATAGTAGCTTGCAAATTGACAGTTAAAAAAATAGTTTGAGGAATGGGACAAGGTCACCCCTTATTCATAACAAAATATAGATATTTCAGATCATGAGAAATTGGTTGCATTATATGACCAAATTTTGATAAATTGGTTTTGCCTCTTCACCTAGAAAGTTGTCTGACACCAAAAAACATTTAATTTCATAGAGTTGAGACATTCCTTGCCTAATGCCTGAATTTTTTTGACTCACAACCAATATTTTTATTGGTCATTTACATCTTCTAGAATGATCCACACTAGTGTCTACCACATAAAATCAAACCATATCATATCTTTGATTTAAAAATAAATCAAATCATATTTTCTTGATAAGATAATCAACATTACATTTTGATGTTGTTGACCTAATTTTAGTAACAATAAAAACTATATATATTTGAAAAATACACTTATATATCTACAAAAGGGTAATTTTATATTCTTAAAAAAATATTTATATGGATCATAACAGTTATTGAAACATCAAGTTTTTTTTTTTTTTTTTATAAGTAAATCAACCTTAAAGTGGTCCTACATACACATTTAGTGAACACTTTTATTTGGAAGAGTTGTGTCCATATATAACTTAATTACAATGAATCTAGCTAGAGCATATGTTTGACCAAAATTGAATTTTAGTTAGAAATACTTAAATTAACTTGTGCTGATAAGTTGGTCAAAAGTCTAACACAACTTTATATTTTCACCCTTTCATTATTTTATTCATCCTCTAACATCTGTAGGGTTTCAAACTTGATCTTGAGATTCTGCATTCTAGCTTGCTTAACCTTTTCATCTCCTTCATGAACACTTTCCAAAATTTTCTAGATCTCATTATTAGCTTTAAGACCCATAACTTTCACAAGTTCGGTATTAGAAAGACCACTCAAAAGTGCATATCTTGCTTTCCCATTGTTCTATAAGCCTTGATTTCATCAACACTACTCGAACCATTTGTAGGTATAGTATATTTAGATTCAACAAACTTCCAGATCTCAAAACCTAGTGAAATAAGAAAACCTTCCATCTTGGTCTTCCAAAAAGCATAGTTAGTTCCATCAAACATATGTACATCCTTCTTGTGCATCATCCCAGATCTACCTCAAGTGGCTAAGCTTTCTTCCAAAGAACCTTGCTTTGATACCAATTGTTGAATGCACAAGACAACTGAGAGGGGGGGGGGTGAATCAGTTGTACATTAAAAATTCAAAACCCTCATAAACATTTAGATCCACATCTAGTTAATTAACCGTTAGTCTATTAAACTGATTAAGCATGAAAGTAAATAACATAAACTAAAACACATCAAGACCATGCACAATAGAACACTAGATTTACGTAAAATACAAGATGGGAAAAACTACGTTGAGGATTAGCTCACAATATAAATTAATATCAACACCAAATATAGTAGTCTCACTACTACAGGGATCACTACCCAAAAGAAAGAAGGGATCACTACCAAGGGCTCACTGTCGAATTACAGAGAAGAAGATAAAAGAGTGTTATAGTAAGAAATCCATCTGAATGCAACATAATAAGTCCACCACAACATCACCAACACATTCATAGCCTTACTAAATATTGCAAACACCTTTTTCTCACTGCTTCAAGTAGTCTAACACATTAAACCTCGCACTACACTTCACAACTTTGCAATTCGCATCATTCACATCATACTTCTCTACATTTTTATCCCTTATCAACTCACCACTTATTTATACCTTCTTCAATCTTGAAAGCATTCTCCAAGGTTGGCTAAGCACCTCAACTATCCAAATTCACTTTAGGTTGGCATAAAAAAATTCTTGTTATGGAAAGGAATGAAGGAAACCCTCAATAATTCTTAACTTGGAGCTGAAATCACTCACACACAGACCATGCTTCCACAAACATCGAAGCATATCCACAATTAGTGTGAACACCCAGTTCGATCAAACCTGTGCAAAAAAAATTAAAATTTTAAGTACATAGTTCCTTTAATCCAAAGACAACTCACAGACAACGTACATCACTTGAAAATAAGCTAGAATATTCCAAAAACACCATAGAATCCAACATACTCCTTTGCAACAAATTTCACCTAAAGAATGTACACACCCAATACATTCATAAAACTTTCCATGCACTATAACTCAACAACTTAGCTTCGTAAGCACCATACCACAAAAACTTCAACTGAAGATAGATATATAAGAATTATAAGAAAACCTCTAGATCCACAAGCACATAAACCAAACTATAGAGAAATGCGAAGAAAACCATTTCTCCCAAACGCCACTATAATACACCATTCACACACTAGTGAACACAAATTTCTCTGCACAACGATCCAACACACAATATTCTGGATATAACACCTCTAAACACCTCTAATCAACATATTTTAACCACACAAGAAGATATTCAACCCAGAAGAAATGTAGAGAAAAAATAGATCACTATTTTGTAGCATAGAACACCTCTTCAGCACACTGTTTCCTCTTTTATTCAAATTTTCTAAAAACAACTTGGAAACCAAGTACTAGAGACATCTACTCATCATATTCACTACTTCCTCAACACCACTAAGCTAACTGTAACATAGCTATACATCCATGAACATAAACTTATCAAAGCAACACTAGAGGTTGACACTAGTAATTTACTAATGACAACATAATGCAACTAATCAAAGCATCATCATAACCAACACTAGTTGACATCAATGGCAATACACATAAGCTTTTTTACATCAATTACAACACCAATTTCTCAAACTTGCAACAATCTCCCCCTTTGTCATTGATGGAAACACATGATGTTTCTGGATATTGTAGAGTTATTTGTAGATTTGGATGACACTATTAAGGATATTCATATTCTCTTTGATGTTAGCTCTTGTGGAGTTGTATTCTCTTCAAATATTGAGTGGGAACCTTCATATCCTATTATTCTTCTCCACATTATCATTTGTCATAATTTTCCTTTAGTATGGAGAGCCTTGAGAAAAAATTGGAGGAGCCACTTTTATATTTGGATCCTATTCTACATTCATCTCTAAGAGGTTTTTAGATCATCATCCTAATTAGTGTGGCCTAGAACACCTAGTTTGAGTGTGAAATTTTTTGGCATTGACATGGGGGCACATGAGTAGAGTTTAGAGACTTCACACATCATGAGACCTTTTTCTCCCATTTCTCTTGAGGGATTTTCTTCTATATTCACCATTGGATTTGTTTCATCTTAAGGGGAGGAACATTGTTTTTCGAAACCTTCAATAATTTTATTCGTGTGTTCACCTTTGACATAGGAGCTAATTTCTTATGGGTGGGATTCATTGTCTCTTCGTGTCTCTCTTGTAGGGGATGTTGATAATAGTTATGTGACCAAAGCATTGCTTGGGGGGACATGTTGAGTTCCACATTCTTTTCTCACATGTACACATTTATTTTCTCTCTTTTGGGGGGAAATTTTCTAATTGTGTTTTCTCTCTTTATCCACTTTATGATATATTGAATTGTATTTGGGTACCTCATCATGACTAGTTGTTGGGACATAGTTTCATAGTACCCACCTAGGTTATGCTTAAGGGGGGATGTTGGTGTATATATTATTTTATGTATTATAGCACATGGTTATGCATATGGCGTTAAGCTTAGTAAGGTGTCTTAGGTATAAATAGCTAACTCACCACCTCTTGCGAGTTTTGAGGAAGTTAACTTGCCACCATTCTTTGTTAGTGAGAGTCAAATGCCTAGTCCTCTCCACTCATTGTGCTAGAAGTTGATTCCCTCTTTCATATATGTACACCAAATTTATGGATTAATGATATATTTATTTATCCACTTACATGTGTTCTCTTTTGCATTGCATTTCTATGTTTTCAAACTTTCAAGTTGAAGTGTGTGCTTTTTCATCTTGTGTGGCTCAATCCAATACTGACATTTAGGAAAATATTATGGAAAATTCTACAATGCTAACTTGGTAGAGACCTCATGAATTATAAAGCTTTCATTGGAATAATTGTTAATATTATCTAGGCCCCTAAAAATTATTGAGACCAATTCACACTTGACAACCCTCAAAATCCAAAATACATTCAAAGGTCAAAAAATTTTGGAAGTTATGAGAGCTAGAGATTTCAAGGCCCATAGAAAAACCTTCAAAGATTCAATTCTCATATGCCCTCTAGGTAATTTATGATAATATTTTTATTAGAAGAGCTCATCCACATAGATGATGACATGGACTTATACAAGGAATCAAAATTAGTTGATGAACCATGTGCCCATTGGTGATACCAATATAGTGGACCCACTCCTTCATGTTGTGTTAGATCTATTTAGCCTCACATATTTTCATGTCCTAATTAAACTTAGTGGTTAGTATCAAGAGTAAATATCTTCCCCTACAAATATTTATATGATTGATCTTACTTCCAATAAAATAATGTATGGTATGCCAAAATATTAATAGCTAACCTTAATAAATTAAAAATGTCTATTTTTTTGGTCCCGATGTATTCTCATCACGCGAAGTATTATCCATGGGTATAACAATAGAGGGTAAATTTATATCATAAATATCAATCACAATAGATTATCTTGAATTAAATCATATAAAGGGAAGGTTTTCGAAGGTAAAGCATCACTATGCTAAGAACAACACTAACACTATCCATAGAAATGATGTAGGAAATATGAGAATCATGGATACATTGAACTTTAAAGTATCTAGAAGAGAAGGAAGATAAATGATCAAAACTATGGAGGAAAATATACATACATGATAACACCCATAAATAAGATAATATGATTGCATTCCATAATTTGTGCACGTACATCAAAATATATAAGACAAGCATGAATAGTATTCAAGGATAATGGATTGTGATAATACATGAGCAAATATGTAGCAATGAAGATCTAATCAAGAGTGGGTTAGAAGTGGGTGCGTATGAAAGAGTTTGTGCAATTATGACCCAAAACCTTGGCAATAGAAGTAGATAATTGAATGATGAGATAAGTTTTAGAATAAATTAAAAAAAATTCAATAATTAGATCTAAAAATGAAACCTTTAGTCCATAACAAGAGTAGGTAGGTGTGCACGAAAGGAAGGTCACACAATGTAAGCTCCAACCCTAGAACAAGTTTCATGTATTGACTTGTCCCTACCACTATAACATGTTTGAAAGTAGAATTGATAAAAAATTTTGCTAAATAAGTATTTCTTGTTATAATAACACATTTAAAATTATGTTTTATATATTCTATTTATTTATTTTTTAAAAGGGGGTAAAAATTTATTGAAATCAAAGAACCATTACAAAGAAAAAGGCCACAGACCCACCAAAAGACAACCACCCAATAGCAAAAAGTAGTCCCTAAAGGACCCAACAAAAGAATCAACTACATATTCTTGTCCTCCATAGTTAACTTTCCTAGGTCCAAAGAACACACTAAGGACAAGAGTCCCTAGTCACCAACATCCCACCTCTCCAAATTCTCTAAGGCCCACTTCACTAGAAGATTTATGTTTTATATATCCTATTAAGAGCTCTATGATATTTAAACAATTATAATAATAAATAGTTGGTATACACTATATGTCGTCATGTGGTTGGTTAGGACACCCAATTGTTGAGTTTTGATTTCAAAATTAATTAGATGATAGGCTATATATTGTGGGAACAACCCACCATAATTCAATGTGTCTCATGACTTAAAATAAACTCCAAATATTTGAAATAGCCTTGGTCTCACATATGAAAATAGATTTTGACTCACAATTTCTCCCACACCAACTAACTAAACTATGATATAATTCTGTCTCATTTCTATCTCATCCTTATCTCTACTATCTACAATCTAATCTAATCTAATCACTATAATCTTATCCTAATTTCTATTTATTATGAATATATTGAAGCAACAGTTGTAGGGAGATTGGTTTTGCCTCTTCACCTAGAAAGTTATTTGACACCGAAAAACATTTAATTTCACAAAGTTGAGACATTCCTTGCATAATTCCTAAAAAATTTTTTTGACTCACAACCAATATTTTCATTGGTCATTTACATCTTCTAGAATGATCCACACTAGTGTCTACCACACAAAATAAAATCATATCATATCTCTAATTTAAAACTAAATCAAATCATATCAAATCTACCTTTAAATTCCCAGTTGTTGCTTCTTTGTATCTCCAATCAATTTATTTTGTCTATTTTCCTTTTAGCCACCACCATTGGATAGGGTATAAAGGAAGCTTTGAAGTAGAGGAGGTCATATGAATTCTACAAGATGCAGAGGAGGAGCGAATTATCACAAAAGAGATTGTGTGTAGTGTGAGCAAGACTCTTCAGGAAGAGATCACGTCTCAAATTAGAATGAAGAACAACAAAGATTAACCATCGATCCTCTAACCTAGAGGATGATAAGAGATCCTTGCTCAATCCTTTAGATAAGGAAGTAGGGTGTTTTAGCTGTACGCACCACTAAAAAAGATATTATTGAATCTCTAAATTGTTTGCATTCCATAATATTTTGGCTAGAAGACATGATCAATGTCTCTTTCAACAAAAGAAAATGTCATTTCTTATTATTCCTTTCTACTATGTTCACAGTTTCTTTGTACTGTTATAATTTTTATAGATCTATTTTTAAGAAAAGATACAATATTTACCATTTTGCATTACAGACACAATTTTTCCTAAATATCTTGTTTCTTCCCTACATACACCCATAGCTCAAAATGTTAGTTAAACCTTTTATATTTTTTCTAAATTGTGATAAATAAAATTATCGCAATAGGAATGCATTCAGATAATTTATGACCACTTGTGTAAGATTTGCAGGACTAGAATAATTTCCCAATGCAAAGATAATGAGCTATGGTGTTATTGAGGTGATGAGACTCATATTTATGTGATCTAATAATGTCAATTTAAAACCCAACTTGGGTGCTCATATTTGGAGGGTACTTAAGGCTTTAAAACTAAATTGCTTTTTGCACATCACAAACTTGAGAGAATTCATAATCTAGACTCATCAGCTATAGTTATACCTTTATTTATAAAGGTAATCAATATTTTTCCCATTGGATATTCTTAATATCAATTCCCTCATGTACTATTTCCCAAAGCAAGCTCAATTCCCATATTTTTTTAACCTAATCAACAATGAGACTAATTGCTCGGTCAGTTTCATCTATTGTAGAAAAGCTTCTGATTCCAAACCTAAAAGAAGTGTGTCATATCTTCTTCAACCCCTAAAACCCTCAAAAAATTAGAGGGTTCCAAACTTACACTTGTGCACTAACTACCACTTTGAAATTGCAACCTCCTTAAGACCCATTAACAAGCTCTCCCAACATACCTGTCAGGTAAAATTACAAAAGAAAAACAAAATATCATAGAATAATGGCGAATCTTACAACAAGAAGGGTCTCATTTGGCCAACTGAATTATTTGTCTAAGTTTTGATTCCCTTCCCTCCCAATTAACAAGAATCTGATGTAGTATATCATTTTAAGACATTGATTGAAAAAATAAATGTTATAGAGCAGTATGCATATGAGCAGGAAATCTCCATCCTATTCTTGTTTACACATTTTGGTTTGTTTTTGTTATAAAATATAGGAAACTTTAGATTACCTGTCCTCATTAACTACCACTTCTAAACCTTTCTTGTTGTTGATTTGGTTCCCATATTATATATATCTCCAAACATTAAATATATTTGTTTACCTACAAACTAATAAATCTTGGGCACATAAAGTATTATTTTTCATAACCCAATTTTATTGCATTTTTAATTATAATATGATAAATTGAATTAGTGAGGAAATTCAATATGTTGAATAGAAATAAATGATATTTTTGAAAAGATTGAAAGAAGTTGACCACTATTGACTATGTGATCTTTTTGAATTATCTTATCTTTTATCATGAATTGAACATTGCTGATGAATTTTGTAAGTGCAAGTGTATGCAATTGCAGGGTGATAGGTTGAAGGATGAGAACACAGTTGAATTAGGATCATTTAGCCGAATAGAACAATAAGCTTGATGGAATCTAGGTGCACACACCACAAAATAGCATGATAATTGCATTTAAAATTAATATAGGAGAATTATATTTATCCGACTTGAAATGATTTGATGATTGAAAAGATGTGCTTGTGAAAAGTAATACATGTGAAATTATTATTTAATTGTCTATCTTAATCTTGTGTTTTGAGAATTTGAAAGAAAATGATAGTATAACTTGACATATAAATGAATGTGTGTATTTTGAAAAAGTCTTATTTAATGGATAAGAAAAGCCACTTCATTTAAAAACAATTGATGCTTGAAATAAAAGTTCATTTCTATTCAAAAGTTGATATATGAACATCAAAACATCTATATGAAAATTCATAAATAAATGTATATAAATATACATGTATATATATATGCAAATACATATATATTGAAGAATGTACATATGCTCAAGTGAATGTATATAAATATCAAAATATATAAATATATATATATATATATATATATATTTCTTAACGATTGAATTTGAAACTGATATTTTGAATATTGAATTGATAGAATTCAAATGGAAATGATGAGAAGATTCCATAAGTTGTGGCCTATATTTAAAATTGTGGCCAATAAATTAAAATGGATATAGTGGGGTGGCAAAGATTTAAAGCCATTATGAAAGAAACAACCTATTTTTCATGCAAAAATCTTTCCATTTTGAAAAAAACTTATCTCTGCAAAAATAACGGGTAGTATTGATGGGTATCAAGGCAAAAGGAAAGGGGCATAACTCGGCTATGAGGAAAAATCAGACAAAATGCTTGGAAAAAAGCTCAACTCGAGGTAAATCGATATTTTTTCTTTGGAAATATGCTTCATATCACTTTGTTTATTTCAATTAGAATGCAATATTCTCTCATTTTTTTGAGTTTGATAGAATCAATTTTTCTATATTATACAAACTGTAACTGAAATCAACTTATAGCCAAGTCAATTTGATGAAAATTGATTGACTGATGGTCTATGTAATCCAAGGTCTATCAGCCAACCATGAAGCTTCTAGTTATGCATTCTTTGAAATCCTTTTGGCATGCTGCCCAATCTTGGTCAAGCCAAGATTTGGCATATATTATCGCCCTTATTTGTTTTTCCATGCATGTATGTTAATTGAGCCATTATATGGCTATCGAATTTAATATGATTAGCAAAAAATGCATGGTTTGAAATCAAATGTAAATTGAAATATGTCAATCATTCCCCTTAGGGAAACATATGTACTGTCATCCTTATGATTGTCTCTCCTTTTTAAGATGATGTTTGATGTTACATTCAGCTAGGATGAATGGTGGAGGCCGCACCCTTTGGGTGTTTAGTTGCTTAGAATCTCTGAGCTATATCAGAACCATTGCCGATGTTCTTGAGTTGGCATCATTCACCTCTAATGAGGGAGGAACAAATGTATTATTTATATCTTTGTATTTTGTATGGATCAATCTCCAAGATCAACTAGCCATAAGTAATTGAACACGGGTTAAGCCTTGCATGTCTAGTTTGAATATGCCATTAAATGGCATCAATGTTGCTTGAGGGAAAATTGAAACTATCATTTATCTAAAAGTCATTCTTTGGAGCAACTAGTGATTTAATTATTTCTTCTATCTTGCTAATAACATTAGGAACATGGGTTCTTTTCTAAAACCCTGGAAATACTAAAAATTGTTTCATGACTATTTGGGGTTTCACAACAGCAAGCATGTCATTCTACATTTATTTTTGCACAGAGGTTATTAGTACCAATTACATGTTGAATACCTAAATGATGGTTATTTTGTTCTTTGAATGTAGTACTAGTTGGCCTGAATATGTTAACAAACCTAAAAGCACTAAACTTGTAACCCCCTAGAAACAACACTATTTTGTTATTATAGTGATTGTTATTTGTAAACAACATTGTTTTGTAATAAAATGTAATTGTTTAGCTGAAAACATCATTTTGTTATAAACAATGAAAGTTTTTTTGTAAACAACATCGTTCTGTAATTGTTTAGCTGAACAACATTGTTCTGTTATAAAAAATGAATGTTTATTTGTAAACAACATAGTTTTGTATGGTTTACCTAAAACAACATTGTTTTGTTATAAACAGTGAATGTTTATTTGTAAAAAACATTGCTCTGTAATTGTTTAGTTCTGAAAAGCATTGTTCTGTTATAAAAAGTGAGTGTTTATTTACGAACAACAAATGTTTTTGTTATAGACTAAAATTGTTTCACTGTAAACAACATCGTTCTGTATAAAAAAAGTGAGTGTTTATTTGTAAATAGCAACATTTGATTATCACAACTTGGTTTTGAAACAAATGATACAACAATATGTGAGAAACTGATAAAACAAACTTGTTCTAGTTCATCTATTTCTTGAATTTCTGACAACGAAATGTCAAAATGTAATGTTATTTAAATGATAGCAATCTGATTTAATGGTTTTTATTTCATAATGTATGCACAAACTTATATCATAAGTTGGAACATATATATGTATGCACATAGACCTTTTTCTACATATATACACATACTTGTGACATACCTTCTTTTGTTACCTATTTTCTTGATTCTTAAATGAATATTGTAGTATGTTGAATGTAATCATGTGACATGTGATTGAAATGGATGGATAATGTATTGATCAATTCCATTTGATTTATTTTTTGAATTTTAAATAGAATAGAACAACAACACCTAATAGACTAGAGCACCTAAGGGTAGATGCTGCTAGAGAGTAGTTAGTTTCTATGAGATAACTTGAGGTTGAAAGTTACCTTTCAGGATGGGTGCCAAAATGGAGTTCAGAGAGTATAGGTTTTTGCTTTTACCAAAACCTATTGTTTATTCTTGCAACATTATTCTTATGCTTGGCCAAGCAATTATTTCATTATGTATGTATGGACTCTATGATAACACTCTCTGCCATTACTATCATAGATCTTGCATTTTCTTTTCTAACTTGTAGATAGAGATGCATGCTGATGTATGGGCATGCACCAGATTCCACCTTGCAGATTGTTCTCTTGCTAAAATTTTCATGTAGGTTTCGGTATTCTTCAAGTTGGAAGAATTTCAGGGAAGTGTAAGCTTCATGGTTGGGCGGTAAAGTGATTAAACCATGTTCTCATCCATTAGTGGAGGTAAGCGTCAATAGGAAACCTTGGATGTTTACAAGACTCTCAATCTATGATGTAACCATGATGTAAATTTTTTGCATTGTATTGACTTTGTGGCCTATGAGCCAAGTCAATGTGGATATTGTAATTGACATTGAAATTGAATATATATACATATTTGACTCATTTTAATTAGACATGTGTTGCTATGATTGACAATAGCTACTTAGTTATGTCATTTTAAATCAAATATATTCGTAATGTCATTTACAATAATATAAATTAAGAAATAATTTAGAGTGGTTTATTCCATTTGGTATTAAAGCTTAGGGTTACACTCTAGGCCTTTTGAGTCTACCATAGTCTTGACTATGGGATAGTTGACCCTTGACCAAATTTAGTTGTCTTGAGAATTGATTGAACCTAGATTAAATGTAGGTTTGGGAAGGTCAAAGGAAGGATGAAAGAAAGGGAAAACCATTAAGACCTCACATAAGAAATTCATAATGGAAGGAAATGCTAAGACTAAGGTTCAACACGAGATTCTTGATGATGAGACTCTAGCTCAAGCCCTCACATGACTTAAGCTCGAGAGAGGCAATAAGATTGAGGAGAAGTGAACACCTAAGATCAAGAAGCTTTCTACAATCAGAGATTGGCCTCTAGGGTGTGGACCAAACACACCCTTGTTAACTAAGGAGGAAAAGGAGAGCCTGCATGCTCAACCATCCTCTTCTGAAAAACTTGATGTAAATTCTAATGAGGACCCAAGGGAGTTTCCTCTTTCTGATAATGAGAAAAATAAATAATGTAATGAGAAGCCTTTGTAAATAAGGGTCTATTGGCCCACATTTAATATAAATAAAACAAAATGATATTTTTGGTGTGTTCAAAGGAAGAACGTCAAAATATGTTTAATGTGCATGAATGTGTATGTCTTCCATGAATAAGGGATATATGCATGTGAATGTAATGCAATGTAGAATAAGAATGTTTATTCGTAGAACCCAGTATTAAGTTGTGATAGACGTGAGATGTGTTGCAAGTTGAGTGTAGGCCAGCATGGTAACCACCAAGAAAGAGATGGGTGGTAGTGGGTTAGAAAATGGACCAAAAATGAGGCTAGAATAGATTCTAGAGATTCTAAACCGACAAGAGGCTCGTATGGATCACATAGAACAAGAGGTTCAAGTGGCATGTGAGGACCAAGACTGCAGGAATGCAGAAGTTAATCAAGGAGACAGTTTTCAAAAAGAAGGCCCGTGAGGTCGAATTGAGGAAGAGGTTGGAAAAGATCTCAAAAGGGTAGCACTGCCTAAGTTTGATGGTAAAGTTATCAAAGTAGGAGCAGAGGCATGGATCATTGAGATGGAAAAATACTTTGGACTATGTAACCTATCTAACCAGACTAAAGCGGCATGGGCTACATATCAACTTTTTGGTGAAGCAGCTACTTGGTGGGATAACAAAAAGTTAGAAAGGAATCTTCAGCCTACTAAGATTACTTGGGAACTCTTCCTCCAATCTTTTAGGAAGAGATGGTTACCACAACTCTTTTTCAACAAGAAGGTGACAAAATTTTAAAACCTAACTCAGGGGAGGATGACTATGACCCAGTATTGGGAAAATTTCACCAACCTATTGAAGTATGTGCCCCAATATCAAGGAGACGAATGTTTTCGTATCCAAAAGTTCATATTGGGATTGAGAACCCACATTGGAGTAGAAGTAGACATGCATGATCCTCTCACCATGAACGAAGTCTTCCTAAAGGTCGCCAAATAGGAGTAGAAATTGTAGTAGCTATCCAATTACCACAATAATGCAAATCCTAAGTCGCGGTTTGGTAACAAGAAATTTCATAAAGGAGAAAAGACCATCAGATCCATAATCTCAAGAGGGGAAGTGAGTTGCGGGAGAAAGGTGAATATGGTAATGGTGGAAAGAACAAGAAGGAAAACAAAAATAAAGGAAAAGATGACCAAAAGAAAAAATCCTATAGGGAGGACAAGTCAAGAGGTCACAAAGGGCCTCATGATAGGTGCTATACTTGTGGAGCCGATCATTATGCCTCAAATTTTCCACAACAATCAAAGTCATGAAAGGAAGGAAACTATCAACAAACCCTACATCATCAGATCAACTCTATAGTGGATAATAAGTGGACAGAGTATTAGGCTTCGTTGATACAGCTAACAGGTAAGCTCTATGGACAAACTATCTCTATTTTAATTGGTACCAGAGCCACTAAATATTTCATAGATCCTAGAGTAATATACAAAATACCTATTAGACCTAGATACATGGAAAACTCATGGATAGTCCAGTATGGTAACCGAACAGAGCAGAGGGTAGATAACTATCTCTTTTGCAGCGAGTTAGAGCTTCCAACCTTTTAAACCCAGGTCAACCTGTATATGGCACCTTTTGGCTCATATGATGTAATTTTGGGGATAAACTAGTTAACTGAGCAAAGGTTGTAGTGAATTGTGAAGATAAGGTAGTCAATTGTCTAGATGATTATGAGAACCTAGTTGAGATTTGTGGAATGCAAAGACCCTTAGACCTTAGATAGATTTATGCTATGCAACTCAAAAAGGATCATCAAAAGGGATGTGCAATTTATGCTGTGCATATCAATAACCCTGACAACAAGGAACTATATCTCGATTACTATCCTATTCTCAAAGAGTTCCAAGATGTATTCCTTGATGAACTCATAGAGTTACCTCCAAAATGAGAATTTGACTTCTTTATTGACCTTGTACCAGGGGTTGAGCCTCAATCCAAAGCACCTTATCGAACTATATGATTTGCAAGCCCAATTAATGGAATTTTTGACAAAGGGCTCATAAGACCTAGTGTTTATCCTTGGGGAGCACCAGTTATCTTTGTGAAAAAGAAGGTTGGAACCTTGCATTTGTGTATAGATTATCGAATGTTGAACAAGGAAACCATCAAGAACCAATATCCACTCCTAGGGATTGATGAGTTGTTTGACCAGATGAAGGGAGTGACAGTGTTCTCCAAAATTGATCTCAGGTCAAGGTATCATTAGTTGAGAATAAAGGAAGAAGATATTCTAAAGACTACTTTTTGAACTGATATGGACATTACAAGTTCATTGTGGTACCTTTTGGTTTGACCAATGCACATGCAGCTTTCATGAACCTCATGAATAGTGTGTTCAAAAATTATTTGGATGACTTTGTTTTGATCTTCATTGATAACATCCTAGTTTACTCAAAGTTTGTCGAAGAGCATGATAGGAACTTGACGATAGTTATGTAGCGGTTGAGAGAAAATAAACTCTTTGGGAAGCTATCCAAGTGTTCGTTCTATCAAGACATGGTGCACTATCTAGGCCATATTATTTCAGCTAAGGGAGTCTCTATAGACCTTGAAAAGATCAAGGCAATTGTGGAATGGTCGGTGCCTCAAAATGTGTTAGAAGTTTGTAGCTTCATGGGCCTTGCATGATATTATAGAAAGTTTGTGCAAGGGTTCTCCCAGATTGCATCTCCAATTACATCACTTCAAAGGAAGGGAACATGGTTTGAATGGACTGAAAAGTGTGAACAAGAATTCCAACTCCTAAAGGAGAGGCTCACGACAACACCAGTGATGACCATCCCTAATCTTAATGGAAGATTCATAATAATCACATATTCTTCAGAAGAGGGATTAAGAGCAGTACTAATGCAAGATGGAAAAGTGGTAGCGTATGAATCGAGGAAGCTTAAACAACACGAGGTGAACTATGCACCACATGGTTTAGAATTGGCTGCAATAGTTCATGCCTTACAGATGTGGAGGCATTATCTCTTGGGAAATCGATTTGAACTCAAGATAGACAACTTGGGATTGAGATACATTTTTACTCAACCAAAGCTTAATGCATGGTAGACAAGGTGGTTGGAATTCCTTAGTGAGTATGACTTCAGAATTGAGTATATAAAAGGAAAAGCGAACAGAGTGGTCGATGCTCTTAGTAGACAAACACATCTAGAAGCCATGATCTCAAAAAGGTATAATTTGAGACAACAGGTGATACAACTTTTGCTAGGGGATGAGCACTACAAGAGAGTGAAGAGTGCCCTAGCAGAGTATCCATCAGTTTGTCAGTTTGATGGGTATGAGATCGAACCAGATGGTATTTTGAGATATTAGAGAAGAATGTATATTCCAAACTCTAGAGAACTAAGGAAGTTGGTTCTAGAGGAGGTTCATAATGCACCTTATTCGGGACACCCCAAAGTATCAAAGATGATCAAAAAATTGAAAACTATATACTTTTGGCCTAAACTCAAGAAGGATGTAGAGGAATACATAGTCAAATGCTTAGAGTTCTAGTGAGTCAAGGCTGAGCATGCACATCCATCTGGGCTATTGTATCCTCATGACATACCTAAGAATAAATGGCAGGTGATTAGTATGGACTTCATACAGGGTTTCCTTTGAGCAAGAATCGGCATGATGTTATCTTGGTCATGATTGATAAGTTGACCAAGGTTGCACACTTTATTCTAGGAAACCTTAAGGATGGATCGTTGGCCCTAACCAAGAAATTTTTCCAGGAGATCTTCTGCTTACATGAAGTGTCAGTGACTATCATTTCTGATAGAGACACTCGAATGACCTCAAGATTTTAGACGACCCTAAATGCTACATTGGGAACCAAATTGAATTTCAACTTGGCTTATCATCCTCAAAATAGCAGGAAAATAGAGAGGGTGAACCAGGTAGTCGAAGACCGCCTCTGAATGTACTGCATGGACCAACAGTATAAGTGGGAAGAATATTTACCATTGGTAGAGTTTGTTTACAACAACTCTTATCACACATCTCTAGGTATGACACTGTTTGAAGCTCTTTATGGGCGAAAGTGTCGTGCACCCATCAATTGGGATAGATTGGAGGATAGGATCATAGTAGGACCTGAAATGCTTAAGGAGATGGAAGAAAAAATGAGAATCATTAGGATTAGACTGGAGGAAGCAACAAACGGATAGAAGAGTTATGTTGACAAGAATAGAACTCTTAGATAGTTTGCAATAGGGGATAAATTCTTCTTAAGAGTCAGGCCACATAAAATCGCCATTTCCTTTTGAAATTCTTCCAAGTTGGCTCCAAGATATGTGGGTCTGTTTGAAGTTTTGGAAGTGATTAACGCAATTTCTTATAGACTTGCTCTACCACCTACTTTGGCTCAACTTCATAACGTGTTACATGTTTCTTTTCTTAAGCCATATCATCTTGATGTAGCTCATGTGCTTGATTGGCAATCCATATAGGTACAAGATCTAGGAGTTGTGCTAGTGGAGCCCATTAGAATCTTGGATAGATGCAACGTTAAGTTGTGGAGTAGAGATAATGCTCAGTTTAAGGTCCAATGGGACCAATATTCAAAGGATAGTGCTACTTGGGAGGATGCAGAAGAAATAGAATGCTCCTTCCCACATTTTCTTTCTTAAGAAAGAGACCTTGATAATTTTGTTTGAAAATTTTGGATAGAAATATTATGATGTTTTGGTTTGGGACAATATGATGTGATGTTGAAATAGACATATATGCTTATTTTTTGATTAAATAGACATTGGGACAATGTCTCTTCCAAGAGGGAAAGGATGTCATAACCCAATTTTATTGCATTTTTAATTATAATATGATAAATTGAATTATTGAGGAAATTCAATATGTTGAATGGAAATTTTGATATTTTTGAAAAGAATGAAAGAAGTTGATCGTTGTTGACTATGTGATCTTTTTGAATTATCTTATATTTTATCATGAATTGAACGTTACTAATGAATTTTGTAAATGAAAGTGTGTGCAATTGCAGAGTGACAAGTTAAAGGATGAGAACACGGTTGAAGTAGGATCATTTAGCCGAATCAAATGGTAAGCTTGATGGAATTTGGGTGCACACACCACAAAATAAATACATTTAAAATTCATATAGGAGAATTATATTTATCTAACTTGAAATGATTTGATGATTGAAAAGATGTGCTTGTGAAAAGTAATAAATGTGAAACTATTATTTAATTGTCTATCTTAATCTTGTGTTTTGAGTATTTGAAAGAAAATGATAGTATAACTTGACATATAAATGAATGTGTGTATTTCAAAAAAGGCTTATTTAATGGATAAGAAAAGCCACTTCATATAAACAATTGATGCTTGAAAAAAAAGTTCATTTCAATTTAAAAGTTGATATATGAACATGAAAACATCTATATGCAAATACATATATAAATGTATATATATATATACACATGTATATATATATATTTAAGAACATACATATGTGAGTGAATGCATATGAATATCAAAATATATAAATATATATAAGGTATATATATACATATATATATATATATATTTATATTTCTTAACGATTGAATTTGAAACTGATATTTTGAATACCAAATTGATAGAATTCAAATGGAAATCATGAGAATATTCCATAAGTCATGGCCAATATTCAAAATTATGGCCAATAAATTAAAATGGATATAGTGGAGCAGCAAAGATTTAATGCCATTATGAAAGAAACGACTCATTTTTCATGCAAAAATATTTCCATTTTGAAGAAAAACTTATCTCTAGCAAAAATAACGGGCAGTATATACGGGTATCAAGGCAAAAGGCAAGGGGAAAGAACTCGGTTGTGAGGAAAAATCAGGCAAAAATATTGGAAAGAAGGTTGACTCGAGGTAAATCGATATTTTTGCTTTGGAAATATGCTTGATATCACTTTGTCTATTTCAAACAACATGCAATATTCGCTCAGTTTGTCGAGTTTGATAGAATTAGTGTTTGAATATTATACAAACTATAACTAAAATTGGCTTATAGCTGAGTCGATCTAATGAAAATCAATTGACTGATGGTCTATGTAATCCAAGGCCTATCAGTTGACCATGAAGCTTCTAGTTATGCATTTTTTGAAATCCTTTTGGCGTGTTGGCCGGTCTTGGTCAAGCCAAGATTTGACATATATTATTGCCCTTATCTATTTTTCCATGCATGTAAGTTAATTCAGCCATTATATGGCTATCATATTTAATCTAATTATCAAAAAATGCATGTTTTGAAATCAAATTTAAATTGAAATATGTCGATTGTTCCCCTTAGGAAAATGGACCTATACCGCCATCCTTATGGTTGTCTCTCCCTTTTAAGATGATGTTTGATGTTACATTCGGCTAGGCCAAATGGTGGATGTCGCACCCTTTGGGTGTTTACTTGCTTAGAATCTATGATCTGTATCAAAACCATCACCAATGTTCTTGAGTTGGCATCGCTCACCTCTAATGAGGGAGGAAAAAATGTATTATATTTTATATCTTTGCATTTTTTATGAATCAATCTCTAATATCAACTAGCCATAAGTAATCGAACACGGGTTAAGCCTTGCATGTCTAGTTTGAATATTCCATTGAAGGGAATCGATGTTGCCTGAGGGAAAATTGAAACTTTCATTTATCTGAAATTCATTCTTTGGAGCGACTAGTGAGTTAATTATTTCTTCTATCTTGGAGTTAACAATAGGAATATGGGTTCTTTTCTAAAACCCTAGAAAATATTGAAAATTGTTTCATGACTATTTGGGGTTTCACAATGAAAAGCATATCGTTCTACATTTATTTTTGCACAAAGGTTATTATTACCAATTACATGTTGAATACCTGAATGATGGTTATTCTATTCTTTGAATGTAGCACTAGTTGGCCTAAATCTGTTAACAAACCTAAAAGCACTTAACTTGTAACCCCCTGGAAACAACACCATTCTATTATTACAGTGATTTCTATTTGTAAACATCATTGGTTTGTAATTAACTGCAATTATTTAGCTGAAAATAGCATTTTTCTGTTATACACAATGAAAGTTTATTTGTAAACAACATTATTCTATTATAAACAGTCAATGTTTATTTGTAAACAACATCCTTTTGTAACTGTTTAGCTGAAACAACATTGTTCTGTTATAAATAGTGAATGCTTATTTGTAAACAACATTGTTTTGTAACTGTTTAGTTGTAAACAACACCATTATGTTATAACACAATGAGTGTTTATTTGTGAACATCAAATGTTTTTGTTATAGACTGGAATTGTTTCGCTATAAACAACATCGTTCTGTATAAAAATAGTGAGTTTTTATCTGTAAATAGCAATGTTTGATTATCACAACTTGGTTTTGAAACAAATGGTACAACAATATGTGAGAAACTAATAAAACAGACTTGTTCTAGTTCATTTATTTTTTGAATTTCTGACAACAAAACGTCAAAATGTAACATTATTTAAATGATAGAAATTTGATTTAATGGTTTTTATTCAGAATGTATGTACAAATTTATATCATAAGTTGGCACATGTATGTGTATGCACATAGACCATTCTATTATTATAGTGATTGTTATTTGTAAACAACATTGTTTTGAAATAAACTGTAATTATTAGCTATAAATAGCATTGTTCTATTATACAAAGTGAAATTTTATTTGTAAACAACATCGTTCTATTATAAACAGTGAAATTTTATTTGTAAACAACATCATTATGTAATTGTTTAGCTGAACAACATTATTATGTTATAAACAGTCAATGTTTATTTGTAAACAACATCCTTCTGTAATTGTTTAGCTGAAATAAAATTGTTTTGTTATAAACAGTGAATGTTTATTTGTAAACAACATCATTTTGTAATTGTTTGGTTGTAAGAAACACTATTCTATTATAAACAGTAAGTGTTTATTTGTGAACATCAAATTTTTTTGTTATAGACTGAAATTGTTTCGTTGTAAACAACAACATTCTGTATAAAAACAATGTCTGTTTATCTGTAAATAGCAACATTTGATTATCACAACTTGGTTTTGAAACAAATGGTACAATAATATGTGAGAAACTGATAAAACAAACTTATTCTAGTTCATTTATTTCTTGAATTTCTGGCAATGAAACGTCAAAATGTAACATTATTTAAATTCAATTGCAATCCGATTTAATGGTTTTTATTCAGAATGTATGTACAAATTTATATCATAAGTTGGAACATGTATGCGTATGCACATAGACCTTTGTCTACGTACATACACATACTTGTGACATAACTTATTTTGTTACCTATTTTCTTTATTCTTAAATGAATACTATAATATTGTGAATGTGATCATGTGACATGTGCTTGAAATGGATGGATAATGTATTGATCAGTTATGCTTGATTTATTTTCTAAATTTTAAATAGAATAGAACAAAAAACACCTAATATACTAGAGCACCTAAGGGTAGATGTTGTTAGAGGGTAGTTAGTTACTATGAGATAACTTGAGGTTGAAAGTTACCTTTCGAGACAAGTGTTGAAATGGAGTTCAAAGAGTATAGGTTTTTTCTTTTACCAAAACCTATTGTTTGTTGTTGCAACATTATTCTTATGCTTGGCCAAGAAATTAGTTCATTATGTATGTATGGACTCTGTGATAACACTCTCCACCATTCCTATCGTAGATGTTGCATTTTCTTTTCTAACTTGTGGATAGAGATGCATGTTGATGTATGGGCAGGCACTAGATTCCACCTTGTAAATTGTTCTCTTCCTAAACTTTCCATGCAGGATCAGGTATTCATCAAGTTGGAAGAATTCCAAGGAAGCGTAAGCTTCATGGTTGGGCGCTAAAGTGCTTCAACCATGTTCTCATCCCAAGGCTTGAATTGATCAAATACCCAATGAAATTAACATAAGAACAAAAATTTCTCATTCCCCATCATTTTAGTTGTCAAAAGGGCTCCTCTGGGACTAAGTCGTCCATCTGGGCGAATCAGTCCCTGCCAAGTGGGACTAAGTCACCCAGCATGGTGACTTAGTCCAATTCGGCCTATTTTCAAAGTTTCAGTGAAAAAAATTGGAATTTAAGTTTATTCTTTCTTTATGTCAACCTTAGGGATCCAATTTATGGGTAAATAAGGTGAATTTCCCATAAAATTAATTCTCTAAACTCTAATTCACATCTCTTATCATTCATTCATCACTCATCATGTTCTCAAGTCAAGCAAGCTAGGGTTTTGTCATTGCAAGTCATCAAGATAACTTTCTAGGACATTCAAAGGCAGATTCTTCAAGTTTTGCTACAAAAATTCAAGATCAAACATCATGGAAGGGTATTAACTCCATTGTTGCATGTTTTATTACATTCTTTCTTCATTTGGTTTAATTACCTAAACAGGGGTTTGACCAAGGAAAACCCCCATGCCCTAACATTCACCATTTCTTTCTCTTTCATTGTGTGTTTGCAAATTTAGGCACTTTGAGGGTTCGAAAATCATTAAAGATTAGGTTGAAGACTCATTGAAGGAATTTCCTTGTTGACTAGGGAAAAAACCTACAAAAAAAGAAATCCACAAGCCAAATTTTGTAGTTTCGGGTTTGAATACTTGGAGGGGCAGAAAGTACAGGATGAGATCTCCCATTTCAACCTTCGGATTTTCAAAAAATTCAAAGTGGACACTTCCCCAAACTTGTGGAAAATTAGTCCCATTGAACAATTTTTTTAGATATTTCTGTAGATTTGGATACCCTTTTGACTGAAACAAGCTCTAGTGCAATTTTCTGGGATCACTTTGAAAAAGGACTAAGTCGCCCAGTTTGGCGTAAGTGTCCCGACAGGCTTAAAAATTAGAATTTCTAGAATTTCAGAGTTGCTTCAAGTCTGCAATACACTTTCAGGTGCACACCTTTTGTCTCACAACTTTCTATTTGGTTTTGTTTGCATTTCTAGGTCATTTATCACATGTTTGCATACAACACTGTGTTTTCCAACACTTTACATTTCTTAGGTTTTACATTAATAATCATCTTTCCTTTTTAGTTTATTGCATTTAGATAGACACATTGCATTCATTCATACATTAATCTTGAATGACTTGGACATTTCCCATTTTGGCCCATCTCTCTCCTTTTAGGTGAAAAAACCTAGAAGTGTTAGAGAGTATTACGGTGCCAAAACCTTTGTCCACAATTATGTTATAAACAGTGAATGTTTATTTGTAAACAACATCCTTTTGTAATTTTTTAGCTAAAACAATATTGTTCTACTATAAAGTGAATTTTTATTTGTAAATAATATCATTCTATAACTATTTAGTTGTAAACAACACCATTCTATTATAATAGTGAGTGTTTATTTGTGAACAACAAATGTTTTTGTTATAGACTGAAATTGTTTCACTGTAAACAACATTGTTCTATATAAAAACAGTGAGTGTCTATATCTAGATAGAAATGATTGATTATCGTAGCTTGGTTTTGAAACAAATGGTACAAAAGTATGTGAGAAATTGATAAAATAGACTTGTTCTAGTTCATTTATTTCTTGAATTTCTAACAACAAAACGTCAAAATGTAACATTATTTAAATGATAGCAATCTGATATAATGGTTTTTATTTCAGAATGTATGCACAAATTTATATCATAAGTTGGCACATATATGTGTATGCACATGGACCTTCATCTACATACATACACATACTTGTGACATACCTTCTTTTGTTACCTATTTTCTTTATTCTTAAATGAATATTGTAATATGATGAATGTAATCATGTGCATACACATATATATGTGTATGCACATGGACCTTCATCTACATACATACACATACTTGTGACATACCTTCTTTTGTTACCTATTTTCTTTATTCTTAAATGAATATTGTAATATGATGAATGTAATCATGTGACACATGCTTGAAATGGATGGATAATGTATTGATCAGTTATATTCGATTTATTTTCTGAATTTTAAATAGAATAAAATAGCAACACGTTATAGACTAGAGCACCTAAGGGTAGATGTTGCTAGAGGGTAGTTAGTTGCTATTAGATAACTTGATGTTGGAAGTTACCTTCCGAGATGGGTGCTGAAATGGAGTTCAGAGAGTATAGGTTTTTTCTTTTACCAAAACCTATTGTTTTTTGTTGTAACATTATTCTTATGCTTGGCCAAACAATTAGTTTGAACATTATGTATGTATGGACTCTGTTATAACACTCTCCACCATTCCTATCATAGATGTTGCATTTTATTTTCTAACTTGTAGATAGAGATGCATGTTGATGTATGGGCACGCACCGGATTCCACCTTGCAGATTGTTGTCTTGCTAAACTTTCCTATGCAGGATCATGTATTCTTCAAGTTGGAAGAATTCCAGGGAAGCGTAAGCTTCATGGTTGGGCGTTAAAGCACTTCAACCATGTTCTCGTCCACTAGTGGAGGCGAGCATCAAGAGGAAACCTTAGATGTTTACAAGACTATCTTGGTCTATGATGTAACCATGATGTAACCTTGATGTAAAATTTGTACATTGTATTGACTTTGTGGCCTACAAGCCAAGTCAATGTGGATATTGTAATTGACATTGAAATTGAACATATACACATATTTAACTCATTTTAATTAGACATGTGTTGCTATGATTAACAATGGCTACTTAGTTATGTCTTTTTAAATTAAATATATTCATAATGTCGTTCGCAATAATCTAAATTAAGTAATAATTTAGAATGGGTTATTACATTATTCTTCAAGTTACATAGTGAATCTAAATCTACCATAATGTAGAGATGCATCTTTTATTTCTTTGTCTCAGCAATATACATGTTAAAAACTCTACAAGTGTGCACAAACATGGAGGGAATTTTATAAAGATGCAACTATCACAAAAGATAATGCTTAATGGTTATAAACAACCATCAATAACATGTAATGCATTTTCTAAGGAATTATTTAGTGCCATGATAGACCGTGTGAATAGATGTTGCAGATGAAACATGCATAAGCTAAAGGAATGATGTTGCTTCACAGTTGATCATATGGAATTGAACTTGGATGGGATAAAACAATCATGTCCTTAGTCCTTTAAAGTCTCCCCCTTCTTTTGTATTCATACAAATTTCACCATTTTGTGCCTCTTTGTGCCCATTTAGCGATATATCTATTGGTATGAATTATTTTCATTTTTATAATTTCACTTCATTTCATTATCTGGACTCATCACCTAATGTTATATCAAGTCATGTAAAGGATATATTGCTCACGTCATGACTCGCCACTTATAATTGTTATTCAACTATAAACCCTATGATATTCTATATAAATTACAATTGACATAAGCATTGCACCTCTTTTAATGCAAGTGCTAGTTGTAAAATATACAACAGGAGCAAAACGGTGCTAGATTGATTTAATTGTCGAAACAATGGTGCACACACTCCGTTGTAGTCTAGTTGGTTAGGATACTCGGCTCTCACCCGAGAGACCCGGGTTCAAGTCCCGGCAACGGAAGGTTTTTTTTCTTTTTGTTGTTCAACAATCTGCAAGATCTCTAATGTGCATAGATATTTTCTGAATACTACTGCATGAACCACATCAAAAGTGGTGCGTCTGCCGGGAGTCGAACCCGGGTCTATTGCTTGGAAGGCAATTATCCTAACCGTTGGACTACAAACGCCCGTGGATGTTAATGATAGGGGGCATTATCCTACAACCGAAAACGGAATTCTGAGGAGGCCACACTGGTTCTGTTTGCGTTGATTCGGTCTTGGGTGAGCGCAGGTATGCTGTAATGCGAATATGCATATACGTTCACTTTATTGTTCTGTAATAGAGAAACAGCGTAGTAAACGTTTAAATAGATTAAATTGGTACCACCAAATCGTATAGATACCAATGTCTGGGTGGTGTAGTTGGTTATCACGTTAGTCTCACACACTAAAGGTCCCCAGTTCAAACCTGGGCTCAGACAAGTTGGTTTTGCGTTTTCCTTCCTAAAGGAGAACGTTGTAACGGTGTTACCTTCACTTCGAACGTGCGCTCAGACATTTTGGTAACTTTTAAATTTGTATTGACAAACATAATAATTATGGCCTTTTCCGAATCTCTCTCAACAGTCCATCAGAGTGGCGCAGCGGAAGCGTGGTGGGCCCATAACCCACAGGTCCCAGGATCGAAACCTGGCTCTGATATGAGGTTTGGTATCAGCTGAGGCTTCCAGTTTTTAATTTTTCTACCGGACCTGCAGATTCAGATTTATTCCATTTTTCTGTGCACTGTTTGCTAGATTCCCCATCTTTCAGGATTAGAGATTTCAGCCTTATTTCTATGAGGTTAATTGCAAACAAACAACAGCAGGGGTGGTGGCGCAGTTGGCTAGCGCGTAGGTCTCATAGCTACATTTGAGTAATCCTGAGGTCGAGAGTTCGAGCCTCTCTCACCCCAGTTCTGTTTTGCTGCTACTTTATTCCTCTTGGGGTTTTCCTACCACCTTAAACTGTCAATAGAACAACTTTTCTAGCTTTCTACATCTAAATAAAAAATAATGTGTAATACAATAGTTTCAGTAGAAAAAAATCCTTGTTTCAGTAGAAATTAAACTGCTAAAATATATTAGGACAACCTCCAATTTATTGACATTCAAAGTTATTTAGTGTCTTACTGGCAACAATTTGACACTTTTGCTTGAAAATTGAAAACACAGCCCTTAAAGGTAGTGGCAGGGATGGTAAAATGGTGGTGGTAGCAATTTATTGTCTTGGTCTATCTTTCAAGTAGACTTAGAGTTGATGACAAAAAAAAACTGGGCAAAACCAACCACCTAAACATATAATCCTTCATCCATCAACCCTTAATTATCCTACATCATTAACTATCCAACTAAACATATAATCATTCATTCATCAAGCCCCCGTAAAACTATATAAATCCCAAACCATTAAACCCTCCATCCATACCTGCAAAGCATAGAACATTGAATACTAAAAGCCATCCATATAAATCTATATCCTAGTTCATCAATCCCCATAAATTGTAATCCCTTAACCAGTAAACCTCCTATTACAAATGACATATATTTTGACACCCATTAGGAGGAAACCATTCTAGCACAAAAGGAACCTTTCTAGTTAAACCAAGGCCAAAACTAATATTTTCTTGAGAAAATCCATGCCTTAAATTAATTAACAAAAACCTTAGATCCTTGCACAAATCCCCCATTAGATAAACCTTCAACACTTAATTCTAATAAATTTGATCAAATTGATCAATCCAATCTAACTAATCAAACTAGTCAACCCAACATAACTATGAAGGATTTTATCTAAGGTCTACTAGAAAGGAATAAAAAACATAAATCTAAAGAGTTGTGTCACATGCTTCATGAGCATGAGTATGTTGGGATCATCCAAAAAACCCTAGCATGGTCATTCTCATAAGTTGACCCACACAAGAAGCTAAATGAAGGGAATCCACTCCTTTCATGCTACTAAAATTAGAAATTCATAAGCATCATAAAATTCATAAACATCTCACTTATCAACACTTTAAGTTGAAGAGTTACATTCAAGAGCTAATTGATTAAGGAATGCCAAGCTTAAGGGAAACATGCCTACATCAAAAAATAAACAACAAGATCCTTGTCCCATGCATGATCAAAATTTTCCACAACCAACTTGAAAGGAAAAAGCATTTCCATTGACCCCATTAATCCTAATCAAACACAAACATCCTCTCAATTCCCCATTGACCCCATCCAAGATCAAACATGCTATTTGTTGGGCTCAACTACCTTTGTTTGGTTTGGTTTCCTCACAAACAAGCAATTTCAAAATCTCAATAACTCCAAGATGCCTAATGATGGAGTTGTGGGTTTCTTTCAAAGCAACAAGCATTATAAGTTGAATTATTAGAATCATAAACTGTTAGGGAAAATGATTAGGCCTTCATGAGAAAATAATCCTAGACCCCATTCATGTTAATACAAATCAATAATTTTAGGGCATTGGATATATTTATCCCAATGAGAAAAATAAGGATGTTAATGTTACTTACAAAAACACTAGGGTAAATTTTCCCACCATCAAAATAGGTGACCCCTCTCATTGTTCTACCAAGGAACTTGTTGCCTCCAATGCTTTCATGAGTCGCATAAACAATCCTTTCACCATCCCTTTTATTGATCTCATCATTAACCTTAAGCGTTAGGCAAACAAAATCATACACCATTTATCATATCATATAATGATGAATCTATCACCACCTAGATGGGATTCAAGATAATACCTCCATTAAGGATCATAAAATTAGCTTTGAAATAAAATTGGATGTATTAGAATATCCCAAGAAATCCCTCCAAAATTCTCAAAACATATTTTACCAAAATGGTCTCAATCCCAAGCATTTCAAAAGCCAAAGGCTCAAAAGTGTATATGGATCAAAAAGCCCCATATTCATAAGCCCACCATTTCAAATCTAAATGCCTCAAATACCAATATCCAAAAATAATAAAATTCAAAGTTCATATGGGTTCCAGAATCTCACCTTAAAAATCCTAGGGTGTCAATGCAAAAATCCATGAATCTAAATCAATAAACCATCGACTTGCAATCTCTAAAGCCCAAAATTTGTCAATCCACTTACACCCCAAAATTTAGCAATCATTAATTTAATAGATCCAATTTTTTTAGTAGAGATCCAACAAGACAAACCAAAAAACTCATTTGGGTCCCAAAATATAGTAATATGGATACTCTAAAAAATATGATAGGGTGATTGTCTCACTAATAGAAACCTATCAACTAATTATAAAAAACAATGCAAAATTAGTCATAATAAATGACCTTAATTATCAAAATAAAAACTTCACATCATATGGAAAAATAAACTTTAGAGTAACATATAAATGTAAATAAAACTTTAAATTATATAAAAAGTAATTAAATAATTTTTTTCAATATCAAATGTTAATCACTATAGTATCCCTATTGTGATAGGGACTAATAATACTTCATAGTGTTTTATGACAAGGATAATCCCACATTATGTGCTAAAAAATTAATACAAGTAGTCTTTCAATTTTACATAAATAAAAACTCACCTATATATATTTGTAAAGGTTAACATACCCATGTCACTCCACATTCATTTTTTTGTTTATCTTGATGAAACATCTTTCAATACATGTATAGAGTGACAAATGGTACAATCTTGTGATAATTTGGGTCCATTCCCATAGCCTTCTAGCCCATCCATATACACACTTGTTCTCATACATTTAACCCTACCTTATTCCTAAATGCACAGTGTAGATACTGAAATCTTAGATACACTCATTTCCATACCATTGCCCCCATCTCAACACTTAAATATATTCAATAATTACCATAATTCATCTTATCTTAATTAATCCACTTTATCAAATTCAAATTGATTAAATAATTAAATTAAATTACTTTCCCATAAATATACAAATAAACTCATTATCCATAAATAATTTATTGAAAATCATGATAAACCAATTCATCAAATCAAATTGGAAAACAAATCAAATCAACTTAGTTAACTCATTGATCAAAATAATTAAATACATCCATTAAACAAATAAATTAGTTAACAAGTTAAAAATAGATACCACATCTTCACATCCACTCCACCTTTAATGGGATAAACTCATGATCCAAAATCAAATTCTAACCATTCATCAATCTTATTAAAAATCTATAAATTAGGATCGAATTCAACATTTCCTCATTTTGTTTTTGAGCAAGTTTATGTTGAAAAAAAGAGTAACAAGTATTTCATCATTTATAAAGCATATTCATTTGTCAAGAAGTATTAGTATTTTGGTTTTAATTCATTATGTTTATCCAATTCCTCTTTTTCACTAGATTTGCACTTCTTTTCTTGAAATCTCTCTTTTGTTTGATTTCCAAGCTCACAATTTGATACCCCAAGTGAGACCTACACTTTCACTGAACTCTTTAATGTTTAAATCAATCTAAATTGCTATTTTTTTTATTTTTGCAATTAACACCATATTACTTGTGATTTCCTATACTAAATAGCTTAAAAAGAGAACCAAGCACACAACCTCTTCCATGGTTGTAGGAAAGATTTTATTCAAGATATATTTTTTGTTTGGTGTTGTTCTTGATATTGGTGGCATTGAAGTTTAAGGACCTCACACAATAGGCCATGGGTTTGTAGGTGGGCAGATCCTATGGGTAAAGCACAATATTCTGTGTTATATTTCATTTCATAGTTATATCTCTAAGATCTATTTTTTCAGCTTCTAGGAGAATGTATTCTTGTATCATTCACCTAACCTTTCTCCCCATTTTGTTACGAGCAGTGTATAATAAATCAACTAGCAACCTCTCGAGATAGTGCTTTTGCTAGATATTTACAGTTTCATGAATTGTTTTAGTAGGCATTGAATTTGACAATGACCACTCAATAAAATCAATTAATTGGAACATATGTTCCTCTCCTTTATGGAAGGAAGCTAAGGTAGTGGAATAAGTTCCTACACTAATCTTGAGAGGAGGATAATGCAAAAATTTATAGATATTTTCAACAGTTATAGAAACTTAAACAAAAATAAAAATAAATATCATGCATACCACAACACAGTTATTTACGTAGGGAAAACCCTTTTGGGAGAAAAACCCCACACTCGAAAATCCACCCAATATATTATTCAAAAATCATGAAGATTACAATATACTTGCAGAGCAAGCTTCTCACATGAGTATCACCAACCGAAGATCCAAAGGCAACATGACTATTATTGGACTCTCAGAATACATCACAATGCACAACTGTAATACAACACCCTCATAAAATAAGGCTTCCTTCTAGGGCAAGTAAAGCCAACAAAATATTGAGCATAAACCTTAATTGCAAGGTTGAGACACATTTTCCCAACACTTAGTGGTACCAAAAATAACAAATGTTACACAAATTTCACATAATTCTAAAATATTTTTTTTGTTTTTCTTAAACAAGGGAGTTGAGTGAATGTGTTTAGGACTTTTTTTAATCCTTTTTTCATTTTTTTTCTTATTCAGGATTATTTCACACCAAAAAAGTAAAGGAAATAAAATTCTTCAATAAGTTTGTAGACAAGTAGAGCACACTTAGAAAGGAGGAGTTCCAATTTTATTTCGAGAAAAGTAGTGTGTACACAGTTTACCCTTTTACCTAATGGGATTCATTTTGAACATTAAATAGTTTAGCTTGAGGAATATCAAAGTTAATACAAGTTGAATTCCTCTATATTGAATTTTTAACTTGTCTACAAATTTAAAACAAAAAGATTAAAAATAAATAAATAAATAACATTAAAAATTGCTTAATATTTTGTGTAAATATAATATTTTACATTTCAACTATTTTGTTTTTAAGTGGTCATCAATCCAAGTAAAAAAAAAGATTTTTCTAGCACTTTTTGTTAACATGATGTTTCTCAAATAATGCTTTGTAAAATACTAACTTGTTTCATGTAGTCCTACTTTCCAAAGACTTCAATTTGAAATTATCACACATTTGGTTTTGAGTTGCTAAAATCAATTTGTTTGCTTTGTTTATTTACACTAGTCATGGATTTTTGGCAGTTGGATTCATGCATGCTCTCCTCTCACTTCTTTTACGTAATCTTAAGAATCAAAATTAATCCAATTCACTCTCCTTCCCTTTTACTTTTAGCAAGCCCATATTGGAATTTCATCAATTATTAGAATGACCTAAATCCACATGTTTCTAGTGGGATATACAAATGGGGGCTTGAATATCAAAAGAATCATCTCAAAGGATGATTTAGCATTTTGATAAATCTTTATTTTAGAAGGGAAAATAAAGTGAAGATGGATTTGATCCCATCACATTCTTTATATGACACTCTCATTTATTAAATCAAGCATAACACACCTTTGGGCATATATAGGTCAGCACTAGTTAGCATTGTACATCGTAGTTAGGCATCCATTGTTTCATATTTTCTTGTAGTGCACTAATAAGTTGCTACCTACCCTAGAAATTTTCTCACAACACATATATAAGAAGTAATAGTAGTAGGTCACAAGAATAGGCATGTGTAGTCCTCCTACATGCTATGTTGGGGGTGAGGGAGGCCACCCACATCCTCAAAGGTGGTATATTTGTGAACCTACAAGGACTAACACACCTACTTGATTGGATAAAATTGTTGGTTAATTTTTAAGTAAACAAATTAGACCACCCTCCTTTATTTAAACCAACCAAAGGGAAAGCATATAACCATTTTAAATTACAATCCTCCATCAAGTATTTTGTGTGTAGTCCAAATTTAACCAAAACAAGCATCATGGACTCATAGTTCCGCCTTGAAGAGAAGGATGATGATGATAGCCTTGTTAATCGAGATGAATATTCTATGCATGATAGTCTTGTAGATCAAGATGAATATATCAATAAATCCATTAAGAATATTATCTCAATCAAGGTAGCCATACTAAGTCAAAAAAAAGATGATATGCTTAGGTACCTTTTACGTATAGGAGCTAAGCTTCCCCCAAATTATAACCTTGAACTCTTAGGTAGGGGAAACCTTTCAAATCGTAAATAATTAAACCATCCACCTAAATTATAACCCTTCATTTATCAACCTCCCCATAAAACCCTAAAAAATATTAAACCCTTAAATCATCCACCTAAATTTATAATCCTTCATCCATCTACCCCCCATCAACCCATTAAGATCCTAAATCATTAAAACATACACTAAACATATAATAATTTATACAAAAATCCCCCATCAATCCATAATTATCCTAGAACATTAAGTCATGTACCTAAACATATAATCATCCATCCATCAAGCTCCCCATCAACACATAAATATAATAAACCATTAAACCAACCACCTAAGCATATAATTGTTCACCCACAACAAATTGTCCTATGGATCATTGCCATCATGAGGAAATATAACCTCAATTGAGTCAAAATTTTATCAAAGATGATATTGATTAGAACACAATGGTAGGTTGTCCATTCCAAGAATGTGATTCATACAAATAATGTTAGATGAAGAAATATTCAACAAGGCCAAATGGAAAGCAAAGAAATACATAGAAAAAATTAAAATGAGGAAGAAAAGAAACCCATTTATCTTAGAACTTACCATCATTATCTAGAAGAAGTAGCAACAACCCACCATCTCTATGCAGAGGGGGAAGTAGTAGAAACCCACCATCATCAACTATAGGTTTTGAATATGGTGCACAATCGAGAATGTATTAGTGACTATTAGAAATAACATAGAGTGGATCTGAACATGTATTGGTGCCTATCAAAGTGAATAATCAAAAAATTGTGTAAGTAGTGGGGTGAGTGAGATAAGTAATGTTGTGAAGCATTCAATGCTCAAATTCTTTGAAAGTTGATGCCATGGGAAACAAGTAAATGGGAAGGGACACATAGTTAATGTGGCTAGCTGAGAGGGAAAGAGTAGAAGATGCACCATTAATGCAAGGAAGTGGACATTGTGGGTTATGATTTTCCTACATGCCATGCAATATGGTGTACACGTAGCAGTTTTATTCCATGCAATGATTGGGGATGGTCCTGACCCATGATCAGTCGACCATCTAAATGGAGAAATATTTTACCCATTCCATGAGTCAAACACATACACATGGTAGATTGCATCCACATAGGTGAAATAAATTCTTATGGGTTCTCTATTAAATTTTTGATGTGACAAACATTTTTTAATATTTTTTAGTCCATATGGCACTGCATGTGGACCCTCAAAGTTAGCTCGCTCCATTATGGGACCCTCTCATCTACCCATGAATTAGGGTATTGTATCCTAAGGATGATGTAAGGTACATAACCAAAATTGCACAAACATAATTTTGGCTAGTGAGATCTTTTTATGCACTCTTAAGTGGTTAAAAAGTCTCCAATTGATAATGTAGACGCCATATATAGAGAGGCCCCCACCTATTCCAAGTGGATTCCATATGGAACACTATGATTTGTTGAGAAAAGTATTATACATGTCACGTCAATATGATCAGACTTACCACCACCAAAGGAGATACATGGAGGGCAACTATCAACCATGAATCCATGTCACATGCGATAGGGTCCACACAAAAGACTAAGCACCCATATATGAATAAATGGGCACCATTGATAATGATAGCCTAAGACACGAGACACTAGTTTTGTAATATATTATGCTAGATATTAAGGTAAATTATTTTCTAATTTAAAATACAGGTATAAATAATTTTTTTATAAAATCCTAAATTATATTACTATTAACACATTGATGACCAAATTGTAGAATTGAAACTCCAAATACATTAATTTTACATAAAAATATTCATGCTTTCCTATTATACGTCAAAATTCATTATATTATATCCTAAATGACAACCTTAATTTCTATTTTGCCTAAATCTAGCAAACCCAAAAAAATCACTTTTTACATTTACATAGTCATATATTATGACATTCATTCAATCCATTATGCTTAACTCTATTCAATCCATTGAAGGTATATTTCATAATACTTTTTTATATTTAATATAGTCTAGGATTACACCAAAATACATTGTAATTTAATTTTATAAATGATAGCGGTAACAATGTTGCAACTACATTGACCACCTAAATTTACCAATTGATCCCACAAATGGAAGATGTAATTGTAAAATGTTGCTAGTATGAGTAGTTGGTGTTATCATTGATGTCAAATAGTTCATACTATTGGTGATTGTTGGAAGACTATGTTATTGCATTGATGAGTTTGTGTTGATGCTTTACTTAATTTCATTATGTTGCCATTTGTAAGTGTTATTGGTGTCAACCTCTAGTGTTGCTTTGATAAGCTTCTATTGATCTAGTTGATTGTATTGATGTGTTGTAGTGGGTGTGGTAGTGTTGAGGAAGTGTTGAAGATAATAAGAATGTGTTTCTAGTGCTTGGTTTCCAAGTTCTTTTGAGAAAATTTGAATAAAAGAAGAAAAAGTGTGGTTGAGTGTTGTTTTGGCATACAGAGTGGTGTTATGTTTTTACTCTGCATTTCTTTTATGTTGAACATCTGCTTGTGCATTTCAAATATGTTGATCAGAGGTGTTATATGTAGAGTTTCCTGGTCTAGATCATTATATAGAAAAAGTTGTGTTCTCCACTGTGTCAATTGTGTATTGCAGTGGTGTCTAGGAGAAATGGTTTTGCTCTGCATTTCTTCGTAGTTTGGTTTTTGGTCTTGCAGTTATGAAAATGTGTTGATATGGTTCATAACTACCTTTGCTTGAATTTGTTTGTGGTTTAGTGCTCTACAAGTTGATTTCTTGAGTTTCATTGTATAGGAAGATTATCTGAGTGTACTAGGTGTGTACATTCTTTAGGTGAAAGTTGTTGCAAAGGAATTTGTTGGATTTTAGGGTGTTTGTGGAATATTCTAGATTGTGTTCAAGTGAAATTTGTTGTCTGTGAGTCATCTCAAGATCAAAAGAAGCGTGTACTAAATTTTTTAATGGTGTTTACATGGATTTGACTGACCTTGGATGTTTACACTAATTTTGTATATTTAATGTAATGTTTATGAATGTGTGGTTTGGCGTGTATGAGTGGATTTAGGTCTAAATTAGGGTGTGATGTGGTCTAACTTCATTCATTTACACCATGGGAATGTTTCAGTGTTGACCTAGTTTGAATTTGTATGGTTGAAGTGCATAGCCAAACTTGGAGAATGTTTTCAAGGTTGAAGATGGTATAAATAAGTGTTGTGTTGATGGAGGATGTGTACAGAGAAGTATGATGTGTATGATGCAAATTGCAGAGTTGTGAAGTGTAAATTTGTGAAGTGCAGTGCGAGCTTTAATGAGTTAGAATACTGGAAGCAGTGATCAAAAGGTGTCTACAATATTAAAAAAGGATACAAATGTGTTGGTGATGTTGTGGTGGAACTTTTTGTTGCATTGAGATGGATTTCTCATTGTAAAATTATTTTTTCTTCTTTTCTATAGTCTGGTAGTGAGCCCTTATTTATTTTTGGCAATGAGCCCTCTAACAGTGAGCCTATTATATTTGGTGTTGCAATTAATCTTATTGTGAGCTAATCCTCATTGTGGTTTTTCCCTTCTTGGGTTTTCCACGTAAATTTGGTGTTCTATTGTGCATGGTGTTGATGTGTTTTAGTTTTAGTTATTTACTTTCATGCTAAATCATTCTAACAGATTAAAGGTTATTAATGTTGATGTGGTTGTGAATATTAATGACGGTTGTTATGTTTTAATGAACTACAAATTCACCCCCTCTCAGTTGTATTATGCATTCAACAATTGGTATCATAGCAAGGTTCCTTGGAAGAAAGCTTAACCGCTTGAGGTAGATCTAGGATGGCACACAAGAGAGACGCTCCTCTATTTGATGGATCAGATTATGCATTCTGAAAGATATGGAAGGTTTCCTTGTGTCCCTTGGATATGGAGTTTGTAAGTCTGTTATGACTGGATACAGTATGTCTACAAATGGCCCAAGTACTAATGATGAGATAAAGGCCTATGAGAACAATGGTAAAGAAAGTTATTCTATTTTAAGTGGTCTTTCTAATACTTTACTTGTGAAAGTTATGAATCCAAAAACTACTAAAGAGATTTGAAATTAGTTGGAAAGCCTTTATGAAGGAGATGATAAGGTCAAGCAAGCTAAGATATAGAATCTAAAGATCATATTTGAAAATATGCAGATGATAGAGGATGAAAACATTACTAGTTACATGCAAAAAGTGGACGAAGTTTTCAATTCCATCAGAGGCCTTGGTGGAAATATTGAATATGATGAGGTGGTAAAGAAGGTACTGAGAATTCTGCCTAGATCCTATAGTCATAAGGTTTCTGCTATTGAGAAATTTTAGAATCTAAATAATTGCTCTAAAGATCAGCTACTTGACACTTTAACTTCTTTCAAATTAAGAGTTTGGTTCAAGGGATTCAAATAAAGATACTGCTTTCAAAGTTGGAAAAGTAAAGAGGAATGAGGAATCAAATTCAGATGATATTGATGATGTAGAGGCAAATTTTATGAGAATATTGAAAAAGGGTATTGGAAAATACAGAGGTAAGTTACCTTTCGAATGTTTCAATTGTGGAAAGACAGGCCATTATGCTTCAAGATGTCCAAACAAAGCTTTAAATGATGAGAACAAGGAGAACAAAGGTAAAACAATTAAGAAAAACTACTATGTTAGAGAAGATTCCAATATATCTAATGATGAGGATAGTGAATGCTTGTTCATGGCTATAAATGTTGAATCTGATTATGCTAACTCTGAGAGATGTGTGAAGGAAATTGCTTCGAAAGAAAGTCATAATACTAAAGGAACTATGGTAACTATGTTTCATGCTAGAGAGAAGAGCTATTGGATCGTTGATAGTAGATGGTCAAATCATATGACCGATGACAAAAGTAACATTGTTAAACTTGAGAAGTATGAAGGAGGTCTAGTTAAGTTTGGTGATGATACATTTGCTAGGATATGTGGAAAAGGTTTAATTAGTTTTAATGGAAAGCATAAGGTGAATGATGTTCTTTATGTCAAGGGTCTACTTGAGTGTTGGGAAAATGTGTAGTAAAGGATATAATCTTATGTTTCAAGATGATGGATGTGAGATCAAAAAAGGATTCAAAATTGTGGTTGCTACTGGAAGAAGGATAGATGAAAATGTTTATTAGCTTAAAGGTGTTGATGGTCATTGCTTTATGACTCAAATTAATGAAGGTTGACTATGGCATAAAAGTATGTGTCACATAAATTTTGATATCCTAGTGAGGATTAGTTCAGTTCAAGTTGGGAGAGATCCACCAAAGATTGCAAATCCTATTAATGCTCTCTCTAAGGAATTTTAGATTGGGAAGAAATCAAGAAGAAGTTTCAAAGTCAAAGAACAATCTACTATCGAACTGTTGAAGCTGGTGCATACAAATCTTTGTGGTCCTACCATAGTAAGAAGTTTTCAAGGTGACAGGTATTTCATGCTATTAATTGATGTTTACTTTGTTGAAAGAATGAAGAAGGAACCCCTTAATGTGTCATCATTGATGTCAACATCGGTTTTTGATATTTTCACTAATCCGATGAATAGAATATAGATATATTAATCCGGTATTTTGGTCCGAATTTTCTCATATGATAAGATCTCCTTATGCAGTAATAATATGTTGTTCCTGACCATTATGTGCATCTATGTTCAAGATTTCAGTTATTTTGGATGTATAATTTGAAAGATACAAGCAACAATAGTTCGACATATAGAGTTTTTGGCTATCTACAATGCATTTGGGTATGAGTAATCCGGTTCATGTTCCTATGGTATTAAGAATACAACTTTGTAATTTTGGGAGATTGGGTGTTAGTACATTGTATATTCTAGATTGTGCATGTTTATGTGGTTAGATTGATTGATTTGGTGTTGATTAGCACATTTTGTGACTAGGTCTAATTCTTGGCCGACCTAATTCGTGGCATATGTTGTAGTGATTAAATATGTATTGTCGATGTTAGTGAGATCTATTTTAGGTCCATGATGACCTAAATCAAGTGTTGCACATTTGGTTTAAGTGTGAAGACATTTTTTATTCAAGTGTGGAGTTGACAAGGCAATTTTGATTTAATTTAGGGCTACATCTAATTAGGCCGACCTAATTGATGTATGCAGATGAATTGGGTATATATATAAGAAATTTTTGAAGTTGTAGAAGTGTGATGTGATGTGAATGTGTGAATTTTTTATGTACATGATTAGATCTATAGCAGAGATGTGAATATTGAGTGAATGTAAAGCAAAGTAGTGTTTTGTGTTTTATATTTGATAAAGTGCATAGAGTCAATAAATTGAGCTTTAAAGGAACCTAAATTCAGCACAAGGAAGGTGCATTTTGTATCCATTCACATCTTGGCCATGTGGCCATTTCTATCTTTTTTCTATTCTTCTTTTGGTGGTTGTGAGCCCTATTAGACAGTGTGTCCTAGAAGTGAGCCTCTATAATATCTTATAACTGGTTATAATATATTGTGAGCTAATCCTCACCATGGTTTTTCTCTTTTTGGATTTTCCATGTAAAAATATTGGTGTTCATGTGTCATGTGATCTTGGGATTATTTCATTGTTTCATTCTTTTTTGCAGTTAGATATGTTTTTTTAATTGGATGGATTATGATCAAATGGTTTAATAGAATATTTATTCACCCCCCCATTCTCAGTATTTTGAGTGTTCAACATACTCTAGAATGGCATGGGTTACTTTTCCCAAAGAAAAATTAGAGGCTCTAGATAAGTTTAAAGCATTTAAAGTTATGGTTGAGAATAAAATGGATATGAAAATTAAATTTTTGAGACCTGACATAGGTGGAGATTTCACCTCCAATGAGTTTAACAATTTTTGTGAGAATCATGGAATAAAGAGGAATTTATCTTCCCCTAGGACTCCTTGGTAGAATGGAGTGGTTGAAAGAAAGAATAGGACTATTCAGGAAGCCACAAGAACAATGAATAAAGGTAAGGAAATAGAAGTCTAGATTGAAGAGGAAGATGCTCCAAAAAGGATCCTTAAGACTTCTAAGAATGTGAAGAAGAATCATTTTAACAATCAAATAATTGGTGGAAAGAACAAAGGTGCTTTGTCAAGGAGAAAAGATTCTATGAATGAGGAATAGGTAAGCATATGTTTACTTTCTAAAGTTGAACCTAAAATAGTGATTGAAGCATGCAAGCATGGGTATTCAATCAAGGCTATGGAAGAAGAACTATTACAGATTGAGAAGAATTAGACTTGGGAGCTTGTCCCAAGACAAACAAACAAGAATGCAATTGGAACTAAGTGGGTATTCTAGAACAAACTAAATGAGAATGGAGAAGCAGTAAGAAATAAGGCAAGGCTTGTGTGTAAGGGCTACTCATAAGTAGAAGGAATAGATTTTGAAGAAACATTTGCTTCAGTGGCAAGAATGGAAGATATAAAAATGTTTCTAGATTTTGTAGCACATAAAGATTTCAAAGTTTATCAAATGGATGTGAAATCCACTTTCTTGAATGGTGAGTTGGAAGAAGAAGTATGGATTGAACAATTGGAAGGATTTTAGTTATCATAAAAATTGAATATGGTCTGAAGATTGAAGAAGGAAATTTATGGATTGAAGCAAGCTCGCAGAGCTTGGTATGCAAGGTTGGATAGGTACTTGATACAACAAGGATTCAACAAAGGTACCACAGATATTAATCTTTATTTCAAAGTTGAAAAATATCAAATATTGATTGTGGTTGTGTATGTTGATGATATAATCTTTGGAGGAAATGAAGCTATGTGCAAGAAGGTTGCAAAAGAGATGCATAAAGAGTTTGAGATGTCTATGTTTGGGGAGATGAATTTCTTCCTTGGGCTATAAATCAATTAGATAGAAAAATGTATATTCATTTCATAGTCAAAGTATGTCAAGGAGCCGTTGAAGAAGTTTGGAATGGAAGACTCTAAACTAGTATGTACACCTATGATTACTAGTTGTAAGCTAAGCAAGAGTGATGAATCTCCTAAGGATGATCATAGCAAGGACAAATCAATGATTGGAGGACTGATATACCTAACAGCTACTAGACCAAATATCGTGAAGATCCTAGAGAGTTACATGTTGCAGCAATGAGAGTCTTGTGGCTAGAGTTCAAGAAGATCCTAGAGAGTTACATGTTGCAGTAGTGAAGAGAATATTTAAATTCTTGAAGGGAACTCTGGAGCATGGTTTGTGGTATCCAAAGGATAATGATTTCTCTTTGAATGCTTATATAAATGTAGATTGGGTGGGTTGGATGGATGACAAGAAAAGTGCAAGTGGTGGTGCATTCTTTCTTGGATGTAGATTGGTGTCTTGGCTAAGCAAGAAACAAGATTCAATTTCTTTGTCTACTATTGAGGTAGAATACATTGCAGTAGCATCTTGCTACATATAGGTGCTATGGATGAGGAAAACCTTGAAGGATATCATAGTAGTATATGATGAACCAATTTCTATCTATTGTGACAATACAAGTGCTATTAACATTTCAAAGAATCTGGTGATGCACTCAAGGAAAAAACATATCTCAATCCAGTATAAATTTTTGAGAGAGAAGGTTGTAGAGAATGAAGTGAAGCTTGAGTATGCGCCTACAAAGGATCAGGTTGATATATTCACTAAGTCTCTACCTAAGGATACTTTTGAGTATCTCTAGGAGAAGTTAGGGGTTATTTCCCCTCCTTCTTTGAACTAGATACATAAGGATATGCATCAATCCAATGGATATTGAGATTCATTCTTTGTTCTGGATTGATGTTTGAGGCTACCTCTTAGGGGGGGTAGGTAGTGGCATTGTTGTAGTCAAGGGGAGTAAGTGTTGATGTAGGTTGGTGTTATCATTTATCAAATGTGTCAAAGGATATGTGTATTGTTTGTTGGTTGGTATAGTTTGTTGTGTTCTCTTAAGGGGGAGTATGCAGAGCAGTAAAAAGGAAAAGATGTTGCAAAGAAATAGTGAGCAAGTACAAGTATGATTAATGTCAAAGGGGAGAGTGATAGAGAGAGAGATGTGCCACCCTTTTCCATTGATGTCAAAGGGGGAGAGAAAGTAATGTGAAAAGGAAAGAGTCAATTGAGAAATAGGGATAAAAATTCAAAGTGGAAAAGAGAAAGAGTTGGTATGAGGCAGTGTGTTGGTGTGTTGCTAATCAGAGCTGCTATGTTTGTTATTGGTGGTTGTTCACATCATGTGTTTCCATCAATGACAAAGGGGGAGATTGTTGCTAGTATGAGTAGTTGGTTTTGTCATTGATTTCAATTGGTTCATACTATTGGTGATTGTTGGAAGACTATGTTATTGCATTGATGAGTTTGTGTTGATGCTTTGATTAGTTTCATTATGTTTTAGTAAGTGTTACTGGTGTCAACCTCTAGTGTTGCTTTGATAAGCTTCTATTGAGCTAGTTGGTTGAATTGATGTGTTGCAGTAGGTGTGGTGGTATTGAGAAAGTGTTGAAGATAATGATAAAGTGTTTCTAGTGCATGGTTTCCAAGTGATTTTAAAAAAAAATGAATAAAAGAAGAAACACTGTGGTTGAGTGGTGTTCTAGCATACAAAGTGGTATTTTGGTTTTGCTCCACATTTCTTTTGTGTTGAAGATCTGCTTGTGAAATTCAGATATGTTGATCAGAGGTGTTCATAGGTGTTATATCCAGTTTCTTGGTCTAGATCATTATATAGAAAAATTTGTGTTCACTAGTGCATGAACTGTGTATTGCAGTGGTGTCTGGGAGAAACGATTTTTCTCCACATTTGTCTGAAGTTTGGTTTTTTGTCTTGTGGTTCTGAAAATATGTTGATATGGTTCATAACTACCTTTGGTTGAAGTTGTTCATGGTTCAGTGCTTTACAAGTTGATTTCTTGAGTTACAATGTGTAGTAAGATTATCTGAGTTTACTAGGTGTGTACATTCTTTAGGTGAAATTTGTGAAGGAATTTGTTGGATTTCAGGGTATTTGTGGAATATTCCAAATTGTGTTCAAGTGACAGTTTTTGTTTGTGAGTCATCTCAAGATTAAAGGAAGCATGTACTTAATTGTTTAATGGTGTCTACACAGGTTCAACTGACCTTGGGTGTTTACAATAATTTTGGATTTACTTTGATGCTTATGAATGTGTGGTGTAGTGTGTATGAGTGGATTCAGGTCTAAGTTAGGGTCTGATGTGCTCCACCTTCATTCCTTTCCACCATGTGAATGTTTTGGTGTCGACCTGATTTGAATTTGCATGGTTGAAGTGCATAGTTGAACTTGGAGAATGTTTTCAAGGTTGAAGATGGTATAAGTGTTGTGTTGATGGATGATGTGTACAAAGAGGTATGATGTGTATGATGCGAGTTACAAAGTTGTGAAGTGTGAATTTGTGAAGTGCAATGTGAGCTTTAATGAGTTAGACTACTAGAAGTAGTGAGCAGAAGGTGTCTATAATCTTCAAAAATGTTGCAAATGTGTTTGTGATGTTGTGGTGGAATTTTTTGTTGTATTGAGATGGATTTCTCACTGTAGCATTCTTCTTTTATTTTTTTTCTATAATCTGGAAATGAGCCATTAGCAGTGAACCCTTATTTATTTTAGGTAGTGAGCCCTCCAACAATGAGTCTATTATATTTGGTGTTGAAATTACTCTATATTGTGACTAATCCTCACCATGGTTTTTCCCTTCTTGGGTTTTCCACATAAATCTGGTGTTCTATTATGTATGGTGTTGATGTGTTTTAGTTTTTGTTATTTAATTTTATCCTAAATAATTCTAATAGATTAAAGGTTATTAAAGTTGATGTGGATGTGAATATTAATGAGGGTTTTGATGTTTTGGTGAACTACTGACTCACCCCCCCTCTCAATTGTCTTATGCATTCTACAATTGGTATCAAAGAAAGGTTCCTTAGAAGAAAGCTTTGTGACACTAAAAATTGTCCTAGGCCCACAAACTTTAATTCTCCACCATTTCCCCTTCCATCCTTGATAATTAAATAATTTTGATTATTTAATTATTTCCTAATGTCATATGTCCTCTATTAATTAAATAAATTTTATTTATTTAATTATTTACCACTTTCAATTATAATTAAATAATTATCTTAATTATTTAATTATTCACTAAACCTTTTATGTCATTAAATTAAATAAATTTTATTTATTTAATTGGTAACTAATTTATCATCTTCTTCCCATTTTAAATTAAATAATTATTTAATTAAAAAAAAACAGCTTGTCACATGCCTCGTACAAATTAAATATTATCTCTATTATTTAATTATTCATGTCTCACTTTCAATTAAATTGTTATTTAATGAAAAAAGTCAATTTGTAACATGTCCTCTATAATTAAATAATGCTTTTATTATTTAATTATTCATTTCTCTCTCAAATCAAATAATTTTATATTTATTTGAATTCCTCGTACAATATTTTTTCTGTCATTCTCATTATCCATGCCAATCCTATCTTCTCTTGTCTCATTCAATTTCATACCTTGATTGAATTATTGTAATTCAATCTTAGCCATTCATTCTTGTCTTTGCCCTAGTTTTTCCCTAACCCTATTCCATACTACAACTTTAATTCTTGGTCATTGATTGACAAATCTTATTGACATCAAATCTCAGCCCTTCATTCAAATTTTTCTTTTCTATAAAAGACCCCTATCATTGTCATTTCTACATCTTATCTACATCTTGAGCTAATGCAAGCACATGTTGCAAGTGTGAGACAACAATCTTCAATATTTTGCTAGGCATAGTCATAGGCTACTAGTGCATACTCAAATCTGAGGGCATCAAGTACATTTCAAGCAAGATGGAGAAGGGAAATGGAGGTGAAGCAATGATGGCATGAAGACTTTATGGTGATATTGCTTTATATTTCATGTTTTTATGCTTATTTATGCTCTATTGTTGGTTTAGGGTTAGTTTTTATGCTATTTTACATTAACCTAAAATTTACCCTAGATTACAAGCTTAACTAATTGAGGTAGATCTGGGACGGCGCACAAGAGAGATGCTCCTCTATTTGATGGATCAAATTATGCATTCTGGAAGACAAGGATGGAAGGTTTCCTTGTATCCATTGGATATGGAGTTTGGAAGTCTCTTATGACTGGATACACTATGCCTATAAATAGTTTGAGTACTGATGATGAGATAAAGGCCTATGAGAATAATGGTAAAGCAAGGTATGCTCTTTTAAGTGGTCTTTTTAAAATTGAGTTTATGAAAGTTATGAATCTCGAAACTGCTAAAGAGATATGGATAAAGTTGGAAAGCATTTATGAAGGAGATAATAAGGTCAAGCAAGCTAAGATGTAGAATCTAAAGATCATATTTGAAAATATGTGAATGATAGAGGATGCAAATATTACAAGCTACATGCATAAAGTGGATGAACTTGTCAATTCCATCAGAAGCCTTGGTGGAAATCTTGAAGATGATGAGGTGGTAAAGAAGGTATTGAAAAATTTTCCTAAATCCTATAGTCATAAGGTTTATGCTATTGAGGAATTTTAGAATCTAAATAATTACTCTAGAGATCAACTACTTGCCACTTTAATTGCTTTTGAATTAAGAGAGTTTGGTTCAACTGATTAAAAGAAAGAGTCTGCTTTCAAAGTTGGCAAAGTAGAGAAGAATGAAGAATTAGATCCAGATGATGATGATGATGTAGAAGCAATTTTTTTGAGACTATTGTAAAAGGGTACTGAAAAATACAAAGGTAAGTTACATTTCAAATGTTTTAGTTATGGAAAGATAGGTCATTATGCTTCAAGATGTCTAAAAAAAGCTTTAAATTACAAGAACATGGAGAAAAAAGGTAAAACAATTAAGAAAAGTTATTATGTTAGAGAAGATGCCAATAAATCTAATGATGATTTTGACTATGCAGATGATGAACATAGTGAATGCTTGGTCATGTCTATAAATTTTGAATCCAATTCTACTAACTCTGAGAGATGTGTGAAGGAAAGTGCTTCAAAAATAGGTCACAATACTGGAGGAACTATGATGGTTTCTTTTCATGCTATAAAAGAGAAGAACTATTGGATCATTGATAGTGGATGCTCAAATCATATGTCTGATGATAAAAGTAAGTTTATTAAAATTGAGAAGTATGAAGGAGGTCTAGTTAAGTTTGGTGATGATATATTTGCTAAGATACGTGGAAAATGTTCAATCAGTTTTGATGGAAAGCATAATAAAGATGATCGTCTTTATGCCAAGGGTCTAAGGCATAACCTCTTGAGTGTTGGAAAAATGTGTAGCAAAGGATATAATCTTATGTTTTAGGATGATGGATGTGAGATCAAAAAAGACTCTAGAACTGTGGTTGCTGCTGGAAGGATAAACAATTTTTTTATCAGTTTAAAGGTGTTGATGGTTATTTGTTTATGACTAAGATTAATGAAAGCTAGCTATGGAATAGAAGGATGTGTCACACAAATTTTAATAGCCTTGTGAGGATCAGTTCAATTCAAGCTGTGAGAGATCTGCCAAAGATTACAAAGCCTATTAATGTTGTTTGCAAGGAATGTCAGATTGGGAAGCAAGCAAAAAGTTTCAAAGGAAAAGAATAATATACTACTAGAATTTTGGATCTGGTGCATACAAATCTTTGTGGTCCTCCCAAAGTAAGAAGTATTCAAGGTGATAGGTATTTCATGATATTAATTGATGATTACTCTAGAATGACATGGGGTTACTTTTCTCAAAGAAAAATTAGAAGCTCTAGATAAGTTTAAAGCATTTAAAGTTATGGTTGAGAATGAAATGGATATGAAAATTAAATGTTTGAGATCTGATAGAGGTGGAGAATTCACCTCTAATGAGTTTAATAGTTTTTATGAGAATCATGGAATAAAGAGGCATTTATCTACCCCTAGGAATCCTCAGCAGAATGAAGTGGTTGAAAGAAGCTGCAAGAATATAGGATTGTTCAAGAAGTTGCAAGAACAATGATGAAAGAGGAAAACCTACTAGAAGTCTACTGGAGGGAAGCAATTCATACTACTTTCTATATACTTAACATAGTACAAACAAGAGAAAATAGTGCAAATATTCCTATGAGTTATGCTATGGAAGGATCCCTACTATAAAATAATTTAGAGCATTTGAAATAAATTGCTATATCAAAAGAGATGAATATAACTTAGGAAAGTTTGATACAAGATCTGATGAAGGTATCTTCCTTGGATATTCTACTAGAAGTAAAGCTTACCAGTGTTACAACAAGAGGGGTATGAATATTGTTGAGAGTGCAAGTGTCAAATTAGATGAAGACTTACAAAAGAACTCTATGGTGATAGATTGATATGAATTAGATGAGTCCTCTTGTAGAGAAAATGATAGAAATAAAGGTAAGAAAAAATGCGTCTAGATTGAAGAGGAAGAAGCTCCGAAAAGGATCCCTAAGACTCTTAAGTATGTGCAAAATAATGATTCTAATGATCAAATCATTGGTGACAAGAAAAAAGGTGTTTTGAAAAGGAGAAAAGCTACTATGATCGAGGAATAGACAAACCTATGTTTACTTTCTAAAGTTCAACCTAAAATAGTGATTGAAGCATGCAATGATGAGTATTGGATCAAGGCTATGGAAGAAGAACTATTGTAGATTGAGAAGAATCAAACTTGGGAACTTATCCCAAGACCAACAAACAAGAATGTAATTGGAACTAAGAGGGTATTCCAGAACAAATTGAATGAGAATGGAGTAGTAAGAAACAAGGAAAGACTTGTGTGTAAGGGCTACTCACAAGTAGAGATAATAGATTTTGAGGAAACATTTGTTCCACTGGAAAGAATGGAAGCTATTAGAATGTTTCTGGCTTTTGCAACACATAAAGATTTCAAATTTTATTAGATGGATGTGAAGTCAGCCTTCTTGAATGGTGAGTTGGAAGAAGAATTATGCATTGAAAAATTAGAAGGATTTTAGTTATTAGAAAAATTGAATATGGTCTGAAGATTGAAGAAGGAAATTTATGGATTGAAGCAAGCTCACAGAGCTTGGTATACAAGGTTGGACAGGTACTCAATACAACAAGGATTCAACAAAGGTACCACATATATTAATATTTATTTCAAAGTTGAAAAAGATCAAATATTGATTATGGTTGTGTATGTTGATGATATAATCTTTGAAGGAAATGAAGCTATGTGCAAGAAGGTTGCAAAAGAGATGCAGAAAGAGTTTGAGATGTCTATGTTTGGGGAGATGAATTTATTCCTTGGGCTACAAATCAATTAGACAAAAAAAGGTATATTCATTTCATAATCAAAGTATGTCAAGGAGTTGCTAAAGAAGTTTGGAATGGAAGACTCTAAACTAGTATGTACACCTATGGTTACTGGTTGTAAGATGAGCAAGAATGATGAATCTCCTAAAGTTGATCAGAGTAAGTACATATCAATGATTGGAGGATTGCTATACCAAACTACTACTAGACTAGATATCATGCATGCAATTTGTCTTGTGGCTAGATTTTACGATCCTAGAGAGTTAAATGTTACAGTAGTGATGAGACTATTCAGATACTTGAAGGGCACTCCAGAACATGGTTTGTGGTATCTAAAGGATACTAATTTCTCTTTGAGTGCTTATACAGATGCAGATTGGGAAAGTTGTGTGGATGATAAGAAAAGTACAAGTGGTGGTGCATTATTTGTTAGATGTAGACTAGTGTATTGCCTAAGCAAGAAACAATATTCTAGCTACACACAGGTGTTATGGATGAGGAAAACCTTGAAGGATATCATAGTTGTATATGATGAACCAATTTATATCTTTTGTGACAATACAGGTGCTATTAAAATTTCAAAGAATCTGGTGATGCACTCAAGGAAAAAACATATCTCAATCTAGTATCACTTTTTGAGAGAGAAGGTTGTAGAGAATGAGGTGAAGCTTAAGTATGTGCATACAAAGGATCAGGTTGCTAATATATTCAGTATGGATCTTCCTTAGGATACTTTTGAGTATCTCTGGGAGAAGTTAGGGGTTATTTTCCCTCCTTCTTTGAACTAGATGCATAAGGATATGCATCAATCTAGTGGATCTTGAGATTCATTCTTTGTTCTAGACTAATGTTTGAGGCTACCTCTTAGGGGGAGTAGGTAGTGGAATTATTGCAGTTAGGGGGAGTAAGTGCCGGTACAAGTTGGTGTTGTCATTTCTAAAATGTGTCAAAGGATATGTGAAGTGATTGCAAATTGATACAGTTTGTTGTGTGCTCCTAAGGGGGAGTATGCAAAAGAGTAGAAAGGAAAAGATGTTGTAGAGCAGTGGAGAGCAGGTACAAGTATGATTAATTTCAAAGAAGAGAGTGAGAGAGAGATGTTCCAACCTTTTCCATTGATGTCAAAGGGGGAGAGAAAGTAATGTGAAAAAGGAAAGAGTCAGTTGAGAAAGAGGGAGATAAAGTAAAAGTGGAAAAGAGAAAGAGTTGGTATGGGGTAGTGTGTTGGTGTGTTAGTGATCAAAGTTGTTATGTTTGTTATTGATGGTTTTTCACATCATGTGTTGCGATCAATGACAAAGGGGTAGATTGTTGCTAGTATGAGTAGTTGGTGTTGTCATTGATTTCAATTGGTTCATACTCTTGGTGATTGTTGGAAGCCTATGTTATTGCATTGATGAGTTTATGTTGATGCTTTGATTAGTTTCATTATGTTTTAGTAAGTGTTACTGGTGTCAACCTCTAGTGTTGCTTTGATAAGCTTTTGTTGAGATGGTTGTTTGTATTGATGTGTTGCAGTAGGTGTGGTGGTGTTGAGGAAGTATTGAAGATAACAAAAATGTGTTTTTGGTGCTCGGTTTCCAAGTGCTTTTGAGAAAATTTGAATAAAAGAAGAAACAATGTGGTTGAGTGGTGTTTTGGAATATAAAGTGGTGTTCTAGTTTTTCTTCGCATTTATTTTTTGTACAAGATTAATTTGTGTAGTTCAAATGTGTTCATCAGAGGTGTTCATAGGTGTTATATCCAAATTTTCTTGGTTTGGATCATTATACAAAAAAAGTTGTGTTCACTAGTGTGTGAATTGTGTATTGGAGTGGTGCCTGGGAAAAATGATTTTTCTCCACATTTTTCTGCAGTTTGGTTTTTGGTCTTGTGGTTCTAAAAATGTGTTGATACGGTTTATAACTACCTTTGGTTGATTTTTTTTGTGGTTTAGTGCTTTGCAAGTTGATTTCTTGAGTTACAGTGTGTAGGAAAAGATTATCCGAGTGTACTAGGTGTGTACATTCTTTAGGTGAAAGTTGTTGCAAAGGAATTTGTTCGATTTCAGGGTGTTTGTGGGATATTCTAGATTGTGTTCAATTGACATTTGTTGTCTATGAGTCATCCCAAGATCAAAGGAAGTGTGTACTTAATTTTTTAATGGTGTTTACATGGATTCGATCAACCTTGGGGGTTTACACTAATTATGGATTTACTTTGATGTTTATGAATGTGTGGCATGGAATGTATGAGTGGATTTAGGTCTGACCTAGAGTGTGATGTGGTCCACCTTCATTCGTTTCTATTGTGGGAATATTTTGGTGCCGACCTAATTTGAATTTGCACGGTTGAAGTGCATAACCAACCTTAGAGAATGTTTTTAAGTTTGAAGATGGTATACATAAGTGTTGTGTTGATGGAGGATGTGTACAAAGAAGTATGATGTGAACTACAAAGTTGTGAAGTGCAAATTTGTGAAGTGCAGTTTGAGCTTTAATGAGTTAGACTACTGGAAGTAGTGACCAGAAAGTGTCTACAATCTTCAAAAAGGCTACGAATTTGTTGGTGATGTTGTGGTTGACTTTACTATTGCATTGAGATGGATTTCTCACTGTTACATTCTTCTTTCTTCTTTTCTGTAATCTGGCAGTGAGCTCTTCTTTCTTTTGGGTAGTGAGCCCTTTGATAGTGAGCCTATTATATTCGATGTTGTAATTACGAATTTACGAGCTATATTTTGAGCTAATCCTCATTGTGGTTTTTCCCTTCTTGGGTTTTCCACATAAATCTAGTATTCTATTGTGCATGGTGTTGATGTGTTTCAATTTTTGTTATTTACTTCCATGCTTAAATCATTCTAGTAGATTAAAGGTTATTAAAGTTGATGTGGATCTAAATATTAATGAGGGTTTTGCTGTTTTAATGAACTACTAATTCACCCCCCCTCTCAGTTGTCTTGTGCATTCAACATAAAAGTATTCTTATATGAAATGAATCTAAAAATACATTACATTACTTTGCTCCAACAACTATACAAACTAAAATATAATGCCTATGCTTATGACCCATGGCAACTGTCACATCATATAACGTGATATTGCTGATATTCAACACCATGAAAGTGGAAACATGACCTCTAAGTGAGATTATTCCTTCCACCCAAATAGGTTTCATCCTCAAAAATGTGAAATACAAAGGGTTTTTCTTCTTCAACCTCCTATAAATCTATAAATTTTTATTCATAAATTTGGATGTTTAAATATGTTTGCTCACAAAAATTTTTTGGTTAAGGTTTTGTGTATATCTGACCTGATAAGCTTGAATGAAGTCACAAGATCCTTAAAAATATTAGGAAGAATGTCAAAATATATAATAAATTCCATGATCCCAAGATAGTACATTATTGGGAACAACTTCACCTATCAGGAAAAACTTCCCTTTGAATGGTGCCTAAAATTGTACCATGTGTGCCTAAAGTACTTGGGGGGCATGGGGGAATGTTTTTTGTGACTTACAAATATCCTTTGTAATAATGGTGAGAGGTCCCGTTGGGTTTGAAACTCTAACCACCACATTAATGGTACCCAAGGCTTCCTTCTTTGTTTGCATCACTAGAGATGGACATGGATCCACATTCAAAATATTAAATAATATTTTCTATGTGGGAGAAAACAATTTCTAGAATTTTTTGTGTTAGATCAAAGCATTAATGACATTCTAAGTTAAACTAGGAGATAAGTGAGATGAACAATGTAAATAGGTGATAAATCAAATTTTTGGGGTAGAGGAACCCCATGACACATACCAATGGTTGGGGATCAAATTTTGGGTAGGAGGAATAACAACGAATCAAGTCCCAAAATATGACAAAGTAATGGAAAAAAGAAAAGTCTGGTTGGATGGTAAGTTCTAACACCTCAACAACTTGCTCCCACTCAAAATTTAAACAAAAAAACCCCACAGTTATAACTTTTGAGGTCTTCGTAGCTTCTAGTACAATGCCAAACATCTAAGGAATGACAACAAACAATAATTTAGCCTTGGATTTGCTTAGCAAACTTAGGAAATGGGACTTTGGTCCACAAGCATAAATTATTCAAAAAGGGGACATGACATGTTGTTCCATACGTTAGGCCATGTAGAATTGAGTTGTAACAAGTTCACACACATGCCAATAGGAATGCACCACCTAATGAATGAATACTATTTTGAGTCAAGTAGAACAACCACTAGCTTAAGGGTAAGTGTCCAACATGCTATAGAATGATTGAAAACACTGATAATAATGAGGGGAGATCTAACAAGTACTACTTGTTACATAAAATAGAACTACCTAAAGAAAATTTCACCATTGTGCATCTCAAATGATGTTGACCTTCAAAAAAACACAAAGTCAAACTCAAGGGTCAGGAGCTAACTTTTCTCTAAAAAATCTCGGTGAAAGCCTCCTCAAGATCTTTGGGTCACTATGTTTTGATTTTGAATAATAGTTTAGTGACAAGATGTGTTTGTTTTAATCAAAAATCTTGTTTAATATTTTGGGAGAGATAATTGCAAGGTATTGTTGAGGTGCAATTGATGGGATGAGAAGACCAAATCAATTCATCAATAAAGATGTTTCTCTTATAAATCCATCTAACCAAGTGACTAGCCTAAAATTAGACTTCAAATACATTTACAAAGGTAAAAGGAACAACCAAATTACTGGTGCAGCAAGGAAGAATTTAGATCTATATATATCTACGTCACTCCCACATTACAGACAAATCATAGACTCTCTTTCTAATTTAGACGCCTCTCTCTCTCTATATATATATATAGTTTTATCTCCCTTTCCCAACCAAATCTTCTGTGAATCTTTCTTCCGATCCTTTTCAGTGCACTTCTCTTCTTAATTCTGCTTTACATCAGCAAATCTATTTAATTAATTACCTACAATTGCTTTCATTCTTTATGAAAAGTCTTATCCATACCTAACTCAATTTTGTGTCATTTCAAATGCATCTTCATCCACCTTTTATCATTATTTATGTGCATCTTAACTTATTCATATCCTACCCACACGCCTATCTACATTTCCATCTCCCTTCTTTTAAAATAGAGAGGACTTCTTCATATGTTACATATCTACTTTTCATATGTAGATTTTTCAATTCTTATTTTATTTGAATTGTAAATAATAGAATATAGAAAAGTTGGAGATTAACGAGGTGTCAAAAGTGATGTGTAAGAAAGTGATATTGATAAACATAAATTTATTTGAATTAATTATTGGTATGCAATATGTAGAAGTATGTTTGCAAATATTGTTTTGTAGCTTATAGCAATTTTTTTTTTTTAAAATAAATAATAAATTAATCATTTTTAATGAGATATGGTTAATACAATATTTGCATCTACTATATTGCTATAATTAGAATGGAAGAAAAATGTTTTTGATAATAATATGTTAGATGAATTTACTTGTGTGAATGGATGACTAGGACTAACAAAGGTGGGTCAAGGAAAAAGTAGATGAAGTTGTTGTCCTAGTGAATTGTTGTTTGGATATTTTTTAGGTATAGATACATTTCAGATTTCGTCTTCATCTCATTTGCAAGAAATATTTCATGCATAGAATTATAATTTTGGAGTTCAAATTCATTTTTTATGTTGTTCAACCTCTTACATGTCACCCCTGTAAGAGAGTCAAGCAAATTATTAGTTATATTTCAATGTCTCAATTCAAAACTAATTTAATATTATACTTATTGTTAAATGATGTCTCCAACCCATCAAACAAATTATCTTATGTTCCCTATCCAAGAGGTGCCTTCAAACCCTTATTTTAAGACTCAGCCATAATTGAGCTCATCAACCTCACTTTGGTTCGTTGTGTACTTATAAAAATTGTTTGTGTAGATGTTTTCTTTCCTTTGTCTTCACTTTGTTGACATTTAGCTTTGGTGTATTTTGGCTTCATGTGGTGTTACATGTAGCAATGACATGTGTGCACATGTCACATTATATTGATGCAACAATTCTTATATTTTAAAAAATTGGGGTTCTATGTGAGTTTTTTTGTAATTTAATTGTGGACATTAGAAAAAACATTTTTTTTTCCCTTAGTTTTTACTTGAGCCCTAAACTCTTCTAATTTTTCATATATTTAGAGGTAAGTACTGTAAATTCATGAAGATAAATTATTTTTGTTTTAAGGTGTTTTGTCTTCTATTTTATTTATTTATTTTTTGGGTAAAAGTCTATTATAATAAATTTAGGGTCTAATTGAGTTGGAAATGTGTAAAGCCCAAAATATTCTCTTAACCTATAAAATAGATCTTGGGCCCACATAACTTTTGAGCAAAAAAAATCCAGATTACATAAGAACAATGTTTAGGTGCAATTCAATTTAATAAATGACAAATTTTGAAGTGTTTATTATTTGTTTATTATTGCAAGATAGATGTCACTACAAAAATAATTATAGAGTAGATGATATCAATTCAATACCATCATCTAAAACGCTTAACATATTCAAAGTAAATAAGAGTATAAATGATTTAAGACAATGCCTTTACTCTCTTTAAAGGAGATTGATGTACTATTAACTCACTTCATTGAATCCAAGCCTTTTTCTATTTTTGCCTCTTCAAATAATTAGAACATATAATTAATATAAATGGGCTAAGAACTTAGGTGAGCCATAGTCTTAAGTAAACTTAAGGACACGACTAGCATTTTATTATTCACTTTCTCTAAAGAAATAATGACTTCAACCAAATTAAGGATATATCATTATTCTCTTGTACATGGTGTGCCATACAATGAGAAGTCATTGAGTTTGAGAACATGAGGTGCTTATGTGTAACTCTCTCAAGGGAAAGGGATGAGGTCCATTACTTTTATAGAGGAAGAATGTCAATACATGATTTGGAGTACTTGTCTACCTTCTTATTGTCGTACAAACATAATGTTAGATTTTCTTGTCTTTTTTAAGCCTCCCATTGGCCTTGAGGAGGTGCAAGTGCATAACAAATTGAGTCATATACTCATCTTGAGATCCTCCATCCTTCAATATTTTGTTTTTGAACATTTGCCCAATTTCCCATGCCTTGGCTCTCATCTCTCTCCCTTCATCCCCCATAACCATCCTCGTAGCTTTGCAAATTTCTTCCTTTTGAAAGGCCCCATCCTTTCCTCGCCCGACTTCAATCCCTGCTTTTAACTCCTCTACAACCAACCGTGCATTATGACTTTGATCAAGTTGCATGGGTGAAGCTATAAGAGGCAATCCATTGCTCAATCCTTCCATTATAGAGTTCCATCCACAATGAGTCATAAAACTCCCAACGCCAAGGTGGGCCAATACCTCCCTTTGTGGGACCCATCCTCTCACCACAATACCCCTCGTCCCAACCCTCTCTACAAACCCTTGTGGAACCCAAGATGAAAGGCTATGCAGGGCCCACAAGAAGGGCTGACAGCTGGCTTCCAATCCCAATGCCACCTCAGCAATCTCTTCCCCGCTTAAAAAGCATTGGCTCCCAAACGACACATAGATTACAGAGCTCGGCGACTGTTTGTCCAGCCACGTTATGACATCCAAGTCAGCGTTCCTTTCGGACACGTGCGGTGGCAAGAGAGGGCCAAGAGGAACAACTGGTTTCCCGGTCACCTTCCCAAAATACTCAGTATACTTGCCCTCCAGCTCAACACACGTTTTGACAGCCACGGTATCACAAGCATCTATACCACGCAAGCAGCGCTCAGCGTAAGTAATAGTATCTGGTTCGTGGGCTCTATTGACAAATAAAGCCCCCGCCGCTTCATACAGCTTCAATGTAACCGCCCGCGAGGGGTAATCTCTTGGCTGTTCCACCAGATCCTCCGCCGTAAGTCCGTTCCCGTACTGCCGCCAAAAGGGATGCATAGCCCAGCTGATAAAAGCGGCACCCAATGTAGAGAAAGTGATAGAAGCTGCGCCAAATTTGGCGGCGGCTCTTCCCGCCCACCACTGGACAAAATCGAAGATCACGCAGTCCGGACAAATCTCCGCCAAAAGCTTTTCAAACGGGCCTTCTAATCCATCCACCACCGTGTGAAACAGAGGAGTCAAATGCAATGGGAGGTCTGACGTGCTCTCTATCTCTGGTGGAAGCCCCGCTACTTTTGGCAGCGGCAGCTGCAGCAGCTGAATTTGTGGGACCTGGCGGCTTTCAAACAGGGGCTTGATTTTTGCTATATTTAGTGGAGTTGAAAAGAAGGAAACTTTAGTGCCATGCTGGGCAAGCCTGATGGAGAGCTCTGCGTAAGCAGAGATGTGACCGTGGGCTAACCACGGGAACATTAGGACATGCAGCGGCTCACTGCCATTATTTTGATATCCGCTCTTCTCCATGGTGCAGCAACACAGGAAAATGTAATACTGAGGTTGAATAGGTTTAAGGGTGTATATAGATAAATTATAGGAGATAGGTGTGGGAAGAGGGGGCAGGCATAAGGAGTGTAAAGTTGTAGGGTTGCATATGAGATATCTGTCATCAAACATTGGATGGCAGAATTTGAATTTGTTAATTGTCTCTTGAATTTGATTCATTTATATAAAGTTGAAATTGCTATCAAATTATTGTGCAAATTAGATTTTGTATTAAATTGTTTGTGTTATCTCCATTAATTGAGTAATTAGATTGACAAAAGAAGTTGTCAATTTGAGTTGTTGCCTGGATACATAGTTGGAAAGTTGTTGATTTTATTACTTGATTTGAAATTTAAAATTTGCCTCTGCATCATCCTCTCAATATGATTACAAATTTAACAAAAAGACCAATAAACACAACTTCTTCCCATCTCCTCTTTTTTCTTATGCCTCATGTCTAAAATAAGTGCTCCTCTCTTCCATTTTCATTCCATGACTCTTTCCTTCAAGCATATAAAATCTCCTACAAACAAAAAAAACTCTTTTTTCTTGTGTTCTTATTTCTTAGTTGAATTATATTATAATGTAATATAATACCAATTTCTTCAAACAAACTAGTAAAATGATTACTCATTAAAATCAAGTAGAGACGACTCAATATTAAATGCATACCACATATCTAAAATCCAAGAAGGAAAGAAATCAATTTAAAGGCGTTAAATATTTATCAATGATTTAATAACAATTTAATTTTCTCCAAATCTTGTAATCCCACAAATCACAATTAAAAAAAATTAATTAAAATTTATAAAAGCACTCTTTTAACATTCTAAGACTTAGATCTAACTATAAATTCCCCTTATGTTAAAAAATCGAACTTGCTGTAAGGTCTCACATAGATTCTACCATAGGTTATCAGAAATACTACATAGTAAACGTTTGTAATTGATATAGCTTAAATTGTTTTGCCATGAAAACTTAAGAAGAGCACAATCTTGTGATTTTCCTTTATTTAGTTAAGTTTAGACAACTATAGCTATAAAGGCCAAAAGGTTTTGGTCGTTGGATGTGGAAACTCAGGATGGAAATTGCTTTGGATCTTTCAGTTCCAGCGCCAAGCCTTCTCTTGCTGTGCCCAGCTCTGTCAGTATTTTTCTGTCAAAACATATTTTTTTATATATTACTATTTATGAAATGTGGATCAATAAAGTTGATTCAAAAAATTAGGAATATAAAAAATATGGTTTGATGGAAAAATACTCACAGAACTGTGCACTGCAAGAGAAGGCTTGGTGGAATTGAAAAGAAACAAAGCAACTTTCATGCCTGAATTTTCACATCCAACGACCAAAACCTTTTGGCCTTTATATACTCATCTTCTTAGACTCACTAGAATGGATGACCTTCCCATGGAAGGCTTCTAAGGCCTGGAATACAAGGCCTCACAGCCTCTGCGTTTTCCCCAGTTGCAACCACCAGCCATTTTTCTACATATTCCTTGAACTCCACTGCTCCATCATCTTTCTTAGCACGACATACAACATGGCATTTTCCTTCAATGTAGGTAGCATGCTCCACAGTCTGGCAGAATCTTGGGCTGATCTGAAACTTACTGGCATATAAGTCTTCCACGTACTCTATGAACTATTTTTTGGTAACAAATGTGGGATATGAGGGAGGAAATAGCATGAATGGCAGCTCACAGTATTCTCTAGCTATGTGAAGTTTAACCCTGTCAAATGTATTGTTTTTCCAGAAGTGGGCTATGCAGGCTTCTTTCTCAATCAGAATGTTGGGTATTCCTTCCTTTTTCAAGCATGCTACAGTGGCCATGCTAGATGGACCAGCACCCACAGTGATTGCTCCACGCACCTCTTCTAACACACTCATGTCAAACTTTAAGTAGAATAAGTTCAATAAAGTGGCAACAACTTATAGCAAACAGGAAGGATTAGACTGCCCCTAAAATCTCGCGCTTTTTAGGCTGCTGCTATTTTTTATCTATATTTTAGCAGAGCCTTATCTATCCAAGAAAAGCACCTGCTGTAAGAAAAATAGCAGGTTCTTATATGTCCAAGAGAGATGGTTGTGGAGTGGGTAGGTAAGAAGGAATATATCTGGCAAAAGCAGATTACATCAGGAGAAACAAATGATAAACATAGTAATTTCTGACACAAGGTATCTCTATTAACTCAGTCCTTAGAGCTAAGGCTCTGTTGTTTCAAATACCAGACTAAATCTTGATTCTTTGAATCTCTATCTATTGCATTTTTTTCGGGAATCTCCGACATTTAATTGCACCATAACTTGACAACTCATTTAGAACTTTGAATACCATCAAACTCTTTTCACATCTAAGTACCTACCATCAAACTCTTTTCACATCTAAATACTATCAAACTGGTTTACCGCTGATTAAACCTCTTACACATGAAAACAAATAGAGATTTTGAAGCCACTATCTCAATCTCAACTTTCAAAGCGCGTGCTCAATTAAGTTTTTTTATTTATGCTCTATAAGAGGCGTGTTTCCATCATTTAACGTTCCAAAGAGAGGTTCATGCTGCATATAAAAGCGACAACGTTAATGAATGCAATCTAAGAAGCATAACATTTGAGATCAATGGTCATCTTACTTGTTTAATTGAATGTCAGAAAAAATATTATTTTCTCATCACAAAGTTATATAGTCTATTTTCATATTGGAGACAACTTTCAAAGTTCTTTTAATATTGAAATGGAAATATAGTTTTTAAAGTTAATTAAGTATAAATCATTTAAATTAATAAATGATAGTTGGTGAGATAAGCGTATTTATTATTTTAAGCATGTAATGAGGATACAGGTATTTAGCTCAGTAAATGAAGAATGATTGTTACTTGATGAATATTCTAGAATATTTTATATTTGAACTTTGAAATATAATTGGTTTGTTAGATGAATACTATAGGTTTTTTCTATGTCTTTTATGCAATCTAAGATCAAGTTCGGCATCTTGGAATAGATTTTTTAATCATGGAATCATCTTGCTTCTCAAAATTTGACCTTGTCTAATGTGTAACGTTGCTTTGTTTTTTTCCTACTATGTCTTTCTTTGCTCTACTCCACTTGATGATTTGAAGGCTACCGATATTTAAAAATGCCTTGGAAGGGTTTTCATTTAGTCACAAGGAAACAAGTTTTCCTAGATCAACCCTAAAAATTGTTTACAAAGATTAAATGATAGTATAAAAGGGTCTAAGAATGATGTATGTAGTTTTATTATTCTTTAGTGCACCAAATCCAAAATTTTCAATATTAATTGTTCCTTCAATGATCTATAATGAGAGAGGATACTTTTATGTGTGTGGATGAGAAATGAATGTAATTAAACATCTTTAAATACTACCACATGTAGCATCAAATTTTATAAAACATGTGTTTCATTTTCTTAGGGTAAGAAAACAAAGGGAACAATTTTATAAATTTTAAATTTTGAAAAGGATGAGGTGAAGTCCATGATTCGAAGTTCAATCATGTGGTTGCAAAAATGACTCTATGTAAAGGAAGGGTTAGCTCAAGTGGATAATGCCTATATGAAGGTGGGTGAATAGGTGAATATGATAAATGTGAGGATAAGGAAAATGTGTAGGAGCATGTGTGTATAAGGATAAGGTGAAGGCTAAATGGATATGGATATGCGTGTATATGAATGGATTAAAGTTAGGGGAATGAGCCCACATTTAGACAAGATTGTGCCATTTGATGATATGTGCATGTATTAGCGTGTTTCCTCAAAATAGGCACAAAATTAAATGAGAAATGACATGGTGTGAAAATTTCACCATTACACTTTTCCCCTACTTTGAGTTTACTTAGGATAATATGAATATTTAATTATTATCTCCTAGATAGCCAATAATGATACACATTCACCTTTAATTGAGGTATATAAGTGTCATCACTAACTCATCGATCCTTGATTGGTGGTACAGTCAGGTTCCACCTATGCTTAGTCAATCCCATCTCTTTCTTAGTCACATTAAGGGAACTAATCTAGTTATTGATAGTTCAACTCTTGACCTATAAGTTGGACTAAATTAACCCACCTTTTGATTGAGAGTGATTAAGATTTAACTCATACCTCTTGGACTTGTCATCTCCTTAATTCATACATCCAAGAGGCCTATATATTTGTATTATCCTCTAGCTTGTAATTCATTCATGCTATTGGGAGCTTTGTTAAATCTACTTTGTTTTGTCAACATTTGTATGTCTATCTCAGGAAACTAACTTATTTATGCTATTTGAATTTCATAAAATTTGTATTTACAATTTTATAGTTTCTATTTTCTTACACTAGATTTTAGGTTATTCTCTATTTTGTAAATTCTAACATAGTATCAAAGTCTTGATGCTAGGGTATAACTTTTAGTTTCTATTATTTGACTAATTATGAGAGCTAATCACTTTACATTTTTATTTTCCTAAAACCCAATATTCTCTTCTCTAGCACCCTCAAATGATCTAGAGAATTAGAATAGTTTGATAGAAAAATTTAACCCTTGGTTAATAATTGTGTTTCTTGGAATCTAGATGTTTGCATCTTTTTAAAAATACTTGGTAGCATTTATAATTATTCTTCAGTATTTGGAATGCTTGAGAAAGACAATATTATCTTTTATTTCACTTGATTTAGAATATATGACCTAGTGTACAAATAAGGGTTTTTTCAAGGCATCAAGTGAACTACTAATTTTTAAAGTATTTTGAGACCAAAGAGTGATCCCATTATAGTGTGTCCTAGTTTTTAACCAAAGTGGGACGTTGAAATCAATATTTTCAACCAAATTTTATCATTCTATCACCCATACAAACTTAACCACTAAGAATTTGAAGATGATGTGAACTAGAATTTTTTATATATTTTGTGTGTATAGTCTAATGTATTTTAAAAAAAGAAGATGATTTTTTAAATTTTTTAGTATGTTTTAATAAGTTATTTTTTATAGTTACAATATTTGTTAAAAGTGACATTTATTCCATATCACATAGTTTTTTTACAAAAATATAAAATTATAAATTCTTAAACATAGATTGGTAACACCAATATTTAGTGCACAAATAATTTTTCATAAAAAAATTGTGTTGCATATTTTATATTTTATTAATTTTTGAATTAATATTAATTATAATTCAGACATTGGTTTGTTCCTTATTGCATATCCAAATTAATATTTTTTATTGAAATAAGGACATCAAACCCTAGTGCATAAATAGTTTATAAAAAACTCTCTATTTTTTGTGTGTATGAAATATAGACCTTGATTGGTTAAAATTCTAGATTCAAAATAAATAGAAAATTAATATAATAATCAAATTAAATATACTCAAAATCATACTTTTTGAAAATATTATAATAAGGGTTACATACTTGCAAAATGTTATTTCAAAATGGCTTCTTTTGATCCCCCAAAAGATGAAGAAAAAGTGGTTTTGTTAGCATTTTGATAGGTGTAGAGGAGACTCCTTTGAGAGTTTGATCCAAGGGGGTTTGATTTCAGCCCCTTCAACTAAAACCTTTTAAATATAACCCCTAAAGGCTTAAATCATTAATTTTTCTAAAAAATATGTGATTTCAAGAAAAAATTAGGATGTCCCATAAGTGGGACACACTATTGTGGGAAAAACCAAACAAACCCTAACATTGCATCTAAATCTAGTCCAAAAAGTCTTGTTTTCAAAAGTTTGTCAGATTTGGTGTTGAAAGCATTGAGAGAAAAAAAAATTACCTAAAAAGGTTGTATGACCCTTGTGCAATCATATGGATTGTGCATTCAAGTTCAAATTGTGTAGCACTATAATGGTGGCGCAATATCACAAAACCACCTGTGCTAATAATACCTCCAATGGTAGTGCATGAAATTTTGACCATTATGATCTTGTACCTCTTGGAGAACTTTTGAATTACATTAATCTATTTGCAAGCTATGATTGTGGCATATTTTTCATATGTTCATGAAGCTTGTTGATTGTGATAGGCATGTCATGGAGATTGCTTTTCATGAAAAATATAGCTAATGAATTGCAAGTTTTAGCTTCTTTTTAGACCCAACTTTCCTAAGGACCACGTAGGCACTTGAATGCCTTGACATTATGACTTTTGACATAAATTTTATAACTTTTAGGAAAACTATGATTCTCGAATGCATATTGAAAAGATTACAAACAAGAAACAATGTGAAAACTATTGATATGCCCACAAAAATCAACAATATTAGCCTTCATGACTAAATATTAAGAATACATATAAACAAAAGGGTGGATTGTGGAGGCAACAATAGACAAAAGTTAAAACATGATAAAGCTCAAGCTTGTTGGCATAAGTTTTATCCACAATTGATTCTAAACTTGATGAATGAACTTGACCCAGAGTAGAGAAGAATCTTATGGTTTTGATTTGTACATGAAACCATCACAATATTTATATATCCAAATACATACTAATTTTAGAGCTTATCTATTCAAGATTCATTATTTTATCATCAAGAAAAATAATCTTAATTTTTTGTATTTCCTTACAAAAAAATAAAATTATATCAACAATCTATTTAATGTTAACGCCTCTTAAAAAAATAATTATGTTAAATGTACTTGCATATATGTAAGCCACATTAACCCAAACAAGTCCTAGATAGTGAGTCAAGTTATCATTCACAAATAGATGGCCTAATAGGTTATCAATTAGCAAAAACATGGATTAACCATAAATGCTCAAAAACTACAATAGTTTATAAACCCAAGAATCAAACTATTTAAACAATACAACCCTATAATAAAAAAATTACTATTCCAAGAAATGCAAAGAAGTTATAAACCCTAAGAGTTAGACAAAAAATTAAGTGAATGTAAACCATAACAATTAAACCCATTTTCAAACAATAAAGCTTTCCCATTTACAAAAACCATTGAAAGTAATAAACTTGATAGTATTATGAACCAAAAATAATCCTTTGAAATCCCATTTGCATAAAAAATTTAAAGAACTGTAAACTTAAATTAATACCTTAACCAGTAAGTCACATATATGCCTCAAGAGAAGATTATAATTCCCATTAATATTTAATGTCTTTATGAACACAAAATTTTGTACTATTCATAAACACCTTAAAAAAAAAAACCTATGATTCCTTTCTACATAGAGTTAAAGAAACAAAAATCCCTGACACCTTCAACTTTAAGGCACACAACATCAAAGAAAACTATAAACTAGAGAATCCATAGCCGCATTAATTAATCTAAGCACCCACTAAGCAACAAAACCTTGAAGTTATGGAATATAAATGATAGGAAAACAAAAAACCATGAAACCATAAACGATAGAAGCATCCACAATTAATGGTCATATGGATCATTGCCATTATGAGGAAATAAACCCTCAACTGAGTCAAAAATTTATCAACGATGATCTAGATTAGCATAGAATTGTAGGTTGTCCATTCCAACATGTGCTTCCTGTAAAAAATGTTAGACAAAGAAGTATTCATCAAGGCCAAATGGGAAGCAAATAAATACATATAAAAAATATTACAATGAGGAAGAAAATAAACCTATTTACCTTAGCACTTACCATCGTTGTGCAAAAGAGGAAGTAGAAGAAACCCACCATCAGTATGTAGAGGAGGAAGTAGTAGCAACCCACCATCATCAAACAAAGATGTTGAATATGGTGCACAATCGAAAATGTATCAATGACTATTTAAAAACATAGAGTGGATCTAAACATGTATTGGTTCCTATTAAAGAAAACAATCAAGAATTTGCATGTAAGTAGTGGGGTGAGTGAGATAAGTAAGGTTGTGAAGCATTCAATGATCGAATGCTTTGAAATTTGGTGCCATGAGAAACAAGTAAATGGGAAGGGACCTATAGTTAATGTGGATAGTTGGGAGGGAAAGAGTAGAAGGTGCACCATTAATGCAAGGAAGTGGACATTGTGGGTTGCAATTTTCCTACATGCCATGCAACATGTTGTGCACATAGTAGTGTTATTTCATGCAATGATTTGGGATGTTTTTGATCCATAATAATTAGTCAACCATCTAAATGGGGAAATATTTTACCAATTTCATGAATCAAAAATTTACACATGGTAGATTGCATCCACATAGGTGAAATAAATTCTTTTGGTTCCTCCATTAAATTTTTGATGTGGCAAGAATTTTTTAATAATTTTCAATCCACATGGCATTGCATGTGGACCCTTGAATTTATCTCACTCCACTATGGGCCCCTCTCCCCTACCCATGTATTAGGGCATTGTATCCTAAGGATGATGCAAGGTACATAACCAAAGATGCACAAACATAATTTTGGCTAGTGATACCTTTTTATGTGCTCATAAGTGGTTGAAAAGTCTCCAATTGATAATATAGACACCATATATATAGAGAGGCCCCCACCTATTCCAAGTGGATGCCATATGGAACACTATGATTTTTTGAGAAAAGTATTATACATATCATGTCAATATGATTAGACCTACCACCACCAAAGGAGATACATGGAGGGAAACTATCAACCATGAATCCATGTCATATGCGGTAGGGTCCACACAAAAGATTAAGTGCCCATAGATGAATAAATGGGCCTCATTCATGATGATAGCCTAAGACATGAGATGCTAGTTATTCTATAATGTCTTGTACTATATATTAAGGTAAATGATTTTCTAATTTAATATGTAGGTTTAAATAGAAATTTATAAAATCCTAAATTATATTACTATTTACACAACATTGATGACCAAATTGTATAATTTAAACTCCAAATGCATTCATGTTACATAACAATATTCATGGCTCAATATTATACTTCAAACTTCATTATATTGTATCCTAAAATGACAACCCTAATTTCTATTCTACCTAAATATAGCAAACCCCAAAAAATATCTATTTATATTTACATAGTCACATATTATGACATTCATTCAATCCATTCTGCATGTCTCTATTCAATCCATTGAAGTTATATTTCATGATACTTTCTTATATTTAATATATTCTAGGATTACACCAAAATACATTGTAATTTAATTACATAAATGATAGCAATAACAATCCTTCAACTACATTGACCACCTAAATTTACTAATCAATCCCACAAATGGAAGATGGAATTGAAAAAATATTCTTATATGAAATGAATCTAAAAATACATTGCATTACTTTGCTCCAACAACTACACAAATGAAAATGAAATGCTTATGCCTATGACCCATGATATTTGCCACATCCTATAACGTGATATCACTGATATCAACCACCATGAAAGTGAAAACTATTGGAAGAATGAAGAAGAATTTCTAGTTGTGCAGACTTCGTGTTGTCATTGATGTCGCCATGTTGATTGAGTCGTTATTTTGATTCGGTACTCTTATGAAGAACTAGTTTACACCCTCTAGTATTTTGGTCCACAATCCTCCACTGATGATTATCGTTGCGTGCAGTTTTGGGAAATGGTTTATGGATGTTGGAAGCTTGTAAGTTCATAGTCTCATGTGTTCAAGTGCTTGTATGATGAGTTGACATTAATCTATTGTTGAATTTTACTATTAGGTCTCTCTCTAGCTGGCCTAATGGATAGTTGGTGTTATGGTGAATTATTTTTTTGTTGCGGATGTATGTGTAACCTATCTTAGGTCCATGAGGACATGATGTAGCATGATGCATGTTTGAATTTTTTTTGGAAAGGTTTTATAAATGCTTGATGCCGACAGTTGGTCTTTTTTGGTGAATAAGGGTTGCATCTAATTAGGCTGACCTAATTGATGCTTGCAGATGAATCGGATATATATACTGGATAGTTTTCAAATTGAGCTGTAAGTGTGGATCATATGAGGTAAAATAATTATTGTGCACGAGGTGCGAAGATAAAGTGTGCCAAGTCTGTTTACTGAGCATTACCAAAACTGAATCAACACTTGTTAGGTGTACTCTTACTAGTTAATTTTGGTTGTGAAGCCACTTTTGCATTGTACTCTTTTTGTAGGCAGTGAGCCTCCTTGCTTGGACAGTGAGTCCTCTTTATAAGCAGTGAGCTTTTGTATTTGGTTTTGGAACAACAATGTATTGTGAGTTAATCCTCACTGTGGTTTTTACCTTATTGGGTTTTCCATGTAAATCTAGTGTTTCTTGTGTTGATATTGCATTTTTTTATTTAGGAATTAAGTGGATTTGAAGACATTCTGATAAGTGTCTGAAGATTTGAGTTTGAGTTTGGTGACAACTGATTCACCTCCCCTCTCAGTTGTCTTGCACCTTTCAACAATTGGTATTAGAGCTTGGTTCCTCCGGAGAAGCCTAATAGCTTGAGGAAGATCCTGAAGATTGAATAAAATGGATGATAAAGATGAGATCTGAGCTGCACTTGAAGATCTTGACATGGATTAAAGTGAAAAAAAAGATTTGAAAGAAAATCTTGATGAGGCAAATGAATGTATCCATAAATTGAAAGAGCAATTAAATAAATTCAAGGAAAGACATAGGGAAGTGAATGAGCAGTTAAAACAAACAAATGAAGAGATCACTGGATTGAAGGTGCGAGTGGAGGAAAAGAAAAGAATTGAAGAATGTCTGAATAGAGTGGTGCAAAGCGAGTCTGATGAGTGCATTAGACTTGAACAAGTGGTGAATCTAAAAGTGGAACTGGAGAAAGAAAAACTTTGTGAAGATAATTTCAAGACAAGCTCCACCAAGCTTGATGAGTTGATTGCAGGGAAGAGACCTTCTAAAGAGAAAGGTGGTTTGGGAAATGATGCAGGTGAAAGTTCTAAGGCTATGTAGAATCTAGTGGATGATCAAAAGACTCAAGATAAAGGGAAGCATAAAAGGAATCCAAGAAAATTTTCTAGAAGATCACCTATCAGTCAACCAAATGCTCAAAGGTACTCATCTTTCAATGGTGTTTTCTTTTCATGTAATAAATTTGGTCATAGGGAAACAAAGCACATAAGTAAAATAAACTAGTATGACAATTCCTTCTCTAGACAATGTTTTGCATGCAATAAATTTGGACATAGAGCTACTAAATGTAGATCTCAGGTGAGGATGATTAGTCAGGTGATGATGAATAGGTTGAATGGAGGTAGAATGTTCAAATCAATATTTTGCTGGCTATTGCTATCCATGTAACAAGTTTGGACAAAAAGAAAATCAATGAAAATCAATGGTAAATGGAAGTCAAACAAGTCAGAGAAGTGTTGTCTACTATAATTGTAACAAATCAAGACATATTTCAAGAGTTTGCAAAAGTAAAAAGGGAAATTAGTTTTCTCTGGTAAAGAAGAATGATCCAGTGAAGAAAATTGACAAGAATGAGGTTAAGCAAGAAATGAACAAGATATAGAGGAAGAAAGAAGAGCCAGAGATGACTAATGTGTTTGTTCCCTCAGCTGGTGCAAATAATTCCTCCAGGAATTAGACCTAGCATGGTCTTAGGGGGAGCTTTAACAGAAAATTGTTCAAACCCCCTCGATATATGGCATGCCAGTTGTTGGCATGAGGATATGTTGTAGAGAATGAGTAGATAGAGGTTATGCAAAATAAACTGGAAGAAAATGTGCAAGCATGTTCATTTGCAGAGAAAATTAGGGTTTCTCAATGCAATGAAGAAGGGTTTTGATCAGCTTTTTGAAACCTACCACATTTAATGCGAATTAGGGCAGCAAGATGGTGTATAAAGTGAAATTCACAAGTCATTTTTTTTTATCACTTGTGCAATTGAAGAGTTTGAAGAACAATTTGGAGCAATCCTAAAATGATTTGGAGTGATTATGAGGAAATTTGGAGAAATCATTATAATAAAAGATGAATGTTTTCAAAATCAACACTCTCAGTTTACAAAAAAAGGGAAAAAGAAGTTTCATTGAGCAAGAAAGATTTTAAAGAAGATAAGTGTGACAATCGAATCTATTGATAGAGGATCGAGTGGTGATATTCCGCTAAGGCTGAAGGGTGTTGAGTTGGAAGAGTTTGATCATCGAAAGATGAAGGAAATGGAACTAGGGTTGAAGTTAAATGAATTACAAAATGTAAAAACTCTAGGTATGGATTTATGGGGAGAATTTCCCTAGTTTGTAGACAAAGAATCTATCTTGTTCCTGTTATGTCAATTCAAGGACAATAGCATTATTTTGGACAAACCATATTTGATCATGAAGGAGGAAATCGAAGCTATTATTGGTTTGTGCAATGTTGGTGACCTCCCTGGGAAGAAAACAGTGAAATACAAAGACATGGAGGAACTTACTGGCATCAACAAACACCCTGAGCTCTACTAATAAATACCATTGTCGATCCTGCAGTAAGGTATGTTGCTTACGACATCTCTTATAAAATCTACTCAAAAAATTGTGAAGGTTCTACTTCGGCTATTGTTGTATATCTTTCACACATGATGGTGAAGGAAAATAAGCAGTTTGATTTGTGTAGCCTAATAATAGAAAACCTAATTGAGAATATCATAATGTATTTGGTCAAGGGTTATCCTTTCCACTTTGGGTCTCTACTCATACGTTTTGTATTTTACTTTTTGAGTTCGCTACCGGAGAGAGAGAATGTTAAGTGGGAATCTGACATCCCTGTCGAAAAAAAAGTTTATGGGTATTTGGAATGTATGGAAGATAAAGCAAGTGCATGCAAAATCTGTTTCTCATCCCTACAAATGAATCTATGCTCCAGTGTGTTAGTGCGTAGTCAGTTTGAAGAGGGTTCCTCTTCTGGTAAGAAAGAGTTGGAAGTTGTTATTGGTGGTTCCCCTCCATAATCTAAAAGGAGAAAAATTATCACAAAAGATGTCATCACTATCTCGAAAGAAAAGAAGAATGAAGAAGAATATCTGCCTGGATATGATTCCTTTGATCCAGAGGATATTAGGACGATGTTAGATAAAGGTGATATGAAGAAGGTTGGTGAAATGTGGTGTGCCTGCTCTCCAATCAAGAGACTTAAAATTGATGATGTGTTGATTGATTACTTTCTCAAAAAGGATATAATAGTTTCAGATGTGTCTGACTCATTACTAGATGATCTAGTAGAAGTTATTGAAGATAAAATATTGTTGGAAGGAATTGAAGGACATAAGTTTGAAGCTATGATTGAGAGAAGATGTGCCAAATGCAAACAAAATTTATCCAAACACATTAATGAGACAAGAGAATGTGTTAAGGAAATATTTTACATCTATAGGTATTGTCTCTGGTGGCTTGTAGTTGCCAATAATTTTAGAAGCATAATTGAATCCGTTGAATTTGAGATAAATAATATTGGAAAGAGATTTGATTTCTTCAAATTTAAAAAAATGGAAAACAAAGAATAAGAGTCGGTGAATTGCAAGTAGAGTTGTTGATTGCTCAGAGATAGATGGAAGAGTTGGTTAAAACTTTCTGGTTGGTTAAAGAAATTGTTGAGGTCCGACTAGATCATCTCTCTGGAATAATTTCTGATGCAAAATATTGTGAGTGACAATGTTTTTTTTCAGACCAAACATCCTCATTCACGCTGTTGTCTTTATTGGATAACATGAGTTCCAGAAATTCAGAATGGATTCGACAGTGTTTGCTTGGAAGAGGATTCTTCTGACCATAAGAGAAAGGTAAAAGAAAAAATTCATGTAAAAAGCATTTTTTTCACTTGAATGTTCGAAATGGGGAGTTAGAATTCCTTTGTATATACATTGTCACCATGTACATACATTTACATCCTATTTTTGGTCGCCCTTTTTCCTTGATGTCAAAGGGGGAGAGAATACTGGTGATAGGGGGAGAGAATGTTGTGTTGTAGGAATTTTTGTAAATTTTGGCACATGTTACCATCAATGACAAAGGGGGAGATTGTTGGAAGAATGAAGAAGAACGTCTAGTTGTGCAGAATTTGTGTTTTCATTGATGTCACCATGTTGATTGACTCGTTAGTTTGATCTAGTACTCTAAACCGGTATGAAGAACCAATTTACACCCTCTGATATTTTGGTCTGCAATCCTCTGCTGATGATTATTGATAGGCTATCATCAGGTCCTAACACTTTAGTTAATAAACGCATTCATATATCGATCGGGTAGTGTCCAAAGGTTGTATGCAATAGAGGACATCTCAACTATCTCTCTCTCAGGTTTCCTAAATACCAAACAACTGAATAAAACTCTAACTAGAGGGCCTCTAACTTTGAAAACAATAAATCATCTATCTAGAAAGCTAGAAATAAATTAAACTAGAAAGCAGAAAAATATGAATTTGAAAAGCATTACCACTAAGCTAGAAAGCATGGAAATGATTAATCTAAAGAATGTGTAAATTGCTGAAGAAGTAAAACTTGTAAAGAAACTAGGAAACATTGATCTAGTGCAAAAGATAACAATCCAACAACTAACATAAAACCATTTTTAAAACAGCTGAAGGAAGGTGCTCTGGAACTTTAGCTACTAAATTCAGAGACTACAGACTTAGCTACAACCTGTAAGATTGACACTGACAGTATAAAAAATGCATGAAAATGATTTCCAATTCTAGTTTTTATCTATTAAAGAAAAGTACATAATGAAAAGTAAAATACTTATCTATCTATCTATAACCCTTGAGTGGCGAGCTCTTGAGTGTTTCTACAACTATCACAGATCACATGCACTGGTAATCTCCAAGATACTTCATTCAAAGGACTCCATTCAAATTGTACTCAGTAATTCAAAGAGTGGTAGGAAAACTCATTTTTATTCATATGGTAGTTTTTCTCAAAAAGACATATTGACAGCATAACGATATTCTTCTGTATTCATCATTTAATAGTTACATATTTATGTGAAAGCGGCTAACAAAATCCTAATTTCCAATTGATAAAGTCTTTAACAGATTGTCAACAACTAATGGAAGTTTTAACGCCCATGACATGAAATATTAAAGAGGCTCGGCACGATCCATAAAGTTTTTGAAACTAAAAATAATAGAACTATGAAGACTCGAGGGCCCATAACGTATGCTCCTAAAATTCTAGCTCCCACTCACTTGTTTTCAACAGTGTTAAGACCTACATTCATTTCCCTTTTGAATGGAGTGGTAACTGAGAGTGGAAGTTTACTTTTGAAATGCTCAAGAACTAAACCATTAAAACAACATAAGTTAGCTTATTTTGACTAATTTCAAGAATTAAAGTTTGCACGCTTATTCATAAAAGAGAGAAACTATTTATCCTAAAGGTAATTAATTGGTAGGGTAAATTGGGCTAAAAGGTATAGGTTTGCATATTGAGTCCATTATATTGATGAGGTTATTTTTACCTCATCATTTCCTCCTTTTCCTAAGCCCGAGCAGATCCTCCTACTCTCTGGTGTGTTCCCTGTCCTTGATTTCCTTTATTCATCTCCTCATACTTGGCACTGAGATCATACAAGTTGTCTACCTTTGTATCTAGCTACTTTGGCTCCCTCAAGAATCCCTGATGAAATGTGACTCTTTGTACCCACCTTGCAAAACTATCATCACTTTGGTCCAGATTGGTATATTCTGAAGGAGGTGGTGAAAGGAGAGGAGGTTTATACCTCATACCAATCCAATTAATCTTTAATTCTTCAAGGATTTTGGCCAAAGCTACTGCTCTTCTGTAGGACCATCTAATATTAAGGGGTGAAATTATTTCCCTTTTCTTGAGATAAATAGGAAGAGGGGTATACCGCTCTTCACATGCATGCCAAGCTGGTCATATCAACTTTGGCCCTTGTTCATGAAAGTGATCATAGCACAATTGGAGGTTGTTATTGTACTTTCCCTGTACTTCCTTTTTAAGTTGAATGCCCAGAAATTGTGCCTTGAAAAAGAAAGGCTTCTTATGATGATATCTCATTTGCAACCCCACAGTCCTTTTTGCATATGCATATTCTCTTGATCTATCTTTCCAATGAAGATGATTTCTCATTTTAGACAAGAATTATCTCAATTGCACTTCTCCCACAAAGAAATTAACAAAGAAATTTGTGTATTCTTCCAAGAGAAAATTATGAACAAAGAAATCACATAACAAATCTTGTTGTTCAAGGAGTGATTCGACAAATATTTTTAGAAATTCCTTATCATCAAGATGATGTGGCTGATTTTGGCGAATTATTTGTAGCTTCCATCTTAAGAGATATTCATTAAGAAACATGGAGTACAACCTAGATGGTATTCTATAGGCTAATAGTAGTTCACCAATTTCACAAGCATCTTGTTTACCTCTGTATGCTCTATGAAATGACTCTTTTAACATTACTAATTCCCCTTTTAGCCTATTATTCTCAAACTACACATTCCTTAAAATATAGCATTGCTCTATCCATTTCATTAGTATTGGAGGGATGTGTACCTAGAACCATTCTATAACAATAGGTTCAGTTTGTGTCTCCTTTGATTTCATAATTGGTTTAGTGTCACTCTCTTGCAAATCTTGCTCTAATTCCACAATCTTACTCATAGAAGCATTCAGATTAGTTTCCTGTCTACTTCTTTCTTCTTCAAAAGCATTGAATAATTACATAATTTTTTTTTTCAAGTCTTGAATATGTTTATCTTTGTCAGACAGAGCAACCTTGTAGTGCTTATCTTGCTAATTCCATTGTTGAATCTAGTACTGCATCTATTCAATGAGCTTATCTTTTTCCTCCATATGTGCTATCAATTTTGCAATTTCCTGGTCTCTTTTATTTACAATGGCAGCTTGCACCTCAATCTCTTCTTTTTGATGGTTAATTTGTGTGTCATCATCCTGTAGCCTAGTTCTTAGTTCCACAATTTCTACTTTTAACTTTTCTAATTCCTCGCTTCTCTGGCTAGATTTTGTATCCACTGTGCCCACAAAGAAGGATGAATGAGGAATTTCCACATCAGCATGAGGCACATTTTCTTCCTCAACATCCTTGGGAAGGGATGAGTGAGGCACATTTTCTTCAATTTCAGGCATGTTTCCCACTCTATCAAGAAAAGGAGAAAATCCCCCCACAAGTTCATCTTCATTCTACTTTGAATGTGGCAATTGTGTTTTCTCCCCCTCCTATTCTTCGAGTGATGGGTTTTTCTTGTCCTCTTCCCTAGGAAATTGATCACCTTGCTTTTCTATTTCATTTATTTCCTCACTATTAGGTGGACTATCAATTTCTACCACCTTTGTTGGAGTCCTGGCCTTCTTCCTTTTGGAAGTATTGCATATGTCTTGGGGTTCAATTTCATTGGCCCTTGAAGACAACCTTTTACTTCTTCGTAGAGGAGGAGTTGTTTGAAAGGTAACTTTTCTTCGTTCCTTCCTCTTGCGAGGAGGTTCCTTGTCATCTCTAGAGTGCACAATTTCCACCTCCCCTTCCTGTCGTGGGGTTTCTAGCTCATTCGACAAAATTTCCAACGCATCACTGCTAGGAGTCGTTGAGGTATGTTGGGATTTAGGAGAATCTAATGCCTCCAAGGAGGGTTCTTCTAAAGAATATTCTTTTTTCTTGGAAGATTCTCCCTCCTCAAGCAATCTTCCTAGTTCTTCATTTTCAAATTTCTGCAGAAACCTTTGCCACTTTTTTTATGGCTTTTTGTGGAAATGATATTTCATATTAACTGTATGAGACTATGGTATTTGAGGGTACCTATCCCAACATTGTACTTTTCCATCATAGAGGTGACTGAATGACATAGGAAGGCTGGTAAATTTACCCTAAGAGAAGGGTCCTTAATGTTGTGGTGTAAATGAGTCAGCAAACAAAAAAAGGGGTCCCACTACTATAGTCATTTGTCCCTCACAGGTGAAATACTTAATTATCCATGCTACAACAGACCTCCAAGGTTCTGGAAGAGACATTCTATGGATTCCCTTATTTTGTCCCCTAGTGCTTATGGTCATTATAGGTTGGGGTTCCCCTTTCCTATGAAATAATTCTATTATTTTTTGATAGGGAACATGGGCATTTTCATTTAAATCAATTTCCTTATTTTTGAGACTGAAAAGAAGAGCAATGGTTTTTGTACTTACCCAAAATCATTTGTCGTGCACCAAGGTCTACCCATTTGTGAAATTCTCAATGAATTCTCTCACAAGCTACTCTGTATAGCCTAAAAATTGCTTCATGAATTCCAGCCACTCGACTTTATGAATTAAAGCTACAACATTGCCCAATGCCAATAATGGAGCTGCAAAAGTTGGCTCAGACTTCTTCAAGTAGCTCCTCCAATTCTTTTTGTTTCTTTGCTAGTCGACAAAATTCTAAAGAACTCTGTAATTCTTTCCTTACTAAACTGCAGACAGAAAAATAATTTTGTGTTGATATACCCAATGGAGATGGAGTTAATTATCACCTTTCTTGTCACCTTACTGAGTAATTATGATGAGCTTTCATGGGGAATTGGATGAATACTTTCATACTTTTAGCATTCATGTAAAGGCACAAGTTTCAAAATTACAAGGAGAAACAGATCATGCCAATTAATTAGCCTTTATTCAAAATAAGTACTAACTCTTTAAATAAATAAATTCGCACGTACCTTATGTCTTGTCATTAGATCAAATGTCACTCACCAGTGCTAATGTAATTGGATAGTCATATGGTTGGCGAGGGTGGCGGCAGATAATAATGGCACATATGGAATGTTTGAAATGGTGGCGAAAACTATTATGACAAAAAGCTATCATAATAATTTTATTTATTATGGAAAGATTTAGTATGATGTGGAAAAATAATTATTAGGGAGTAGATCTTGAAGTGGCATAAAATCAAATGATAGACATGCATGGAACTTAGGAAAAATAAAAAGACTGGAAAGACAAAATTTACAAAAATCCAGAGCATTACCAAAAAATGCAACCAAAGTAGCTTGGAAAAGAGAGTTTTGAAACATCGCAGAGAGATGTCATCAAAACATGGTAACAAGATTGAAGATTTTAGAGCATCGTTGGAAAGATGCAATTGGGACAACAACCAAAGTTTTTGGAGCATCATTGAAAGATGCAGCTGGAGCAAAAACCAAAATTTCTAGAGCATTGTTGAAAGATGCAGTCAAAGAACCAACCAACAATTTCAGAGCATCCAAACAATTTTTTGAAGCACCAAAGTAGAATTTTGGAGAATCGCTGGAAAGATGCCACTAGAAGGAAGAAACAACAGAATTCCAGAGCATTGCTGGAAAGATGTCACCAAAAGTAAGAAAGATGTGAGATTTTGGCCTTGGCTTCCTGAAGCATCATTGAGTGATGCATCATAATGTAGGATCAAGATGAGGAGTGGGACTAGAGTCCATTGTGTAGGTTCTGGAGCATTGTAGCAACAAATTATGGAGCATCACAAAAGCTGTGCTGACAAGTTCTGAAGCATCGTAGCAGGGTGCATTGGAATTGTGTTTGCCAAAAGATGAAGTCTTGCAATTTAATATAGAATTTTTTTTAGTCAACTCCAAATGGTGAAGTTGATGAAGAAATTGAAGAAACATTCTGAAATGAAAATGTATTATTATTATTATTTTTGGCAATTTATTTGACAAAACTATATTGACCCTACCACAACAGAGTCAATGTAGTGGATTTCTCCCTGCATTTCTACCATTTTTGTAAACTCCTCTTTATTAACAGGCTTATGGTAGATGCATAATCGATTCCCATTAACTAGAAGAGTTTAGGTATCACCATCAATAGGTTTCAGCTGGACCGAACCATTAGCAAACACTTCAAAAATTTCGTATGGTCCAAGCCAGTGTGTCTTGAGTTTCCCTTGATGATCCTTGTATCTGGAATCGAACAATAATTCCCAATCCCCAGTATGGAAGTCTTTCTCTTTGATATGTTTATCATGCCAGACCTTGTGTTGTTGCAACAGTTTAGTTTGATGGATGACATCTATCCAAACGGAGTTCATCTAGTTCACTAAGCTATAAAACTCTCTCAATTTGGGCTCGTTTAAGATCCATGCCCAAATCCATGGTTGTTCTAAGGGTTTGGAATTCAAATTCAATGGGTAAGAGGGGATTCTTCCCAAAGACTAACTCATAGGGACTATAGCCAATAGTTGATTTCCAAGTTGTGTTGTAGGCCCAAACAACTTTCGATTCCAAGCCCAATCTTTTCTTCCTGAAGAAACCATTTTTGTTAAAATGTTTTCCAACTCCCTATTAGTGACCTCAACTTTTCCGTTTTCCTGCGAGTGGTAGGGTGAGGACTTCTTGTGGCTTACTTGGAAATGATCTGTGAATGGCAACAAAACTTTAGACATAAACTGGGGGCCCCAGGTGGTTTGTGACAATTGTCCTTGGAGCTCCAAATTTAAGGAAAATTTTGTTGTAGAGGAAATAAGCTACCTATTCCTCCCTAGCAATACTTAGGGCTTGCACTTCCGCCTACTTAGTCAGGTAATCGGTACAGACCAAGATGTACTCTTTTCCTTATGAAGGAGGGTTTATTGGGCTGATAAAATCTAATCCCCATTTTTTGAATGGTTCAAGGACTACCTGAGGCTAGAGGGGCATTTCATTAGAGGTCGTTGGCCTTCCTACCCTTTTGCATTCATCACATCAGTGAATGTATTTCCTTATGTCCTTGTGCATTGAAGGCCAGTAGTATCCCGCTCCCAAAATCTTGTGAGTTGTCCTTTCAGCAGCATAATGCCCTCCTGAAGGGTCATCATGATAGGCTCTCAGGATATTATAGGTCTCATCTTCCCTCACACACCATCATAAAACCATATTGGGTCCACATCAAAACAAGATTCCACTAATCCATTTGAAAGGGGTACTCTCTCTAGTGAGGCATTTCCTCTATTTTGATGAGAATTGAGATGGTACTGGGTAAACCCACAAAATTGGTTTACAATTCGAATGAGGAAGGAAAACTTGTAAAAAATGACCCCATGCCAAAAAATTTAATTTTGGAGGTTTGAACGAACTAGATGGTTCACTCGAACTAGGGTTCAAGTGAACCTATTTAATGCATGTATGGACCAATCGGCCAAAAAAATAAATGGAAACCCCTTTATGGAAGGGGGTTCAAAGAAATGAACCTTGATTCGCTCAAACCCCTGGGGTTCACTTGAACCACCCCTTTCCTTCATTTTTGACCTTGTTCACAAAAAAAATCAAGTTTTTTGCACTTCGGAGATCGGGTTGAAGATGAAAATGGCAGAGACTTCATAGACCCAACTGGAATCAGGTAGTCCTCGAAATGAGCTATCCAACGAATATAATTTTATTATTATTATTATTTTTATTAGGTTTTTTTTTAGTTTTATTAAACATAGGTTTTTCACCAAAAATCAAGCTCTTTGTTCCGTACATGTGGAAAAATAGTAGATTATAAAAATAAAAAAATTGAAAAAATGAGTGCACTAGATATTGAAGTCCTTCATCCAACAAAAAAAAAATTGAATTTCGATACATACAAAAAAAAGTTACGCGTTATACGATCGCACTATGTCTGAATTGTAATTGGTTTGACTTTGAAACTTATTAAAGAAAACATATTCAATAAAAAACTATCTAACCAAATGAAAGCACTAGATATCAGAGTTACAAATCTAAATTTGAAATAATTAGAATTTTATCCTTCATCGATAAAAAATTATGTGTTATATAGTGAGTGTCACTTTTTAAAAATGTTGTTTTCTGAAAAAAACTAGTTTTCAAGGGAGATGGAAAAAGAAGTGCAATCTGATTCCAAAAAAAAAGAAAAAAAAAATTTAGAATCTAAAGACAAAATTTCATGAAATTCTAGCTTGCATCGTCTTCAAATTCCTCATGGTTTAGCCGCTATAGGTGCCCGAAAGTGAAGATTTAGTTAAAAAAAATCATTTCAATGTCCAGTTTGGCCAAAAATTGTCAACCACTATTGTGGGATCACCCTACTTCTGCAGTGGCCAAATAATTCACAATATTAGAAGACCAAGGGGTTTTAGTGGAGATGGCAAACAAATTTTCATCTGGAAACTTGTCTTGTATCAGAGCACATTTTCCATCATGTTTAATCCAGGATAAGAAATTTGCGACTACATTGGACTTCCTTTGTTTATCAAAAATTGTGACATTGAATTCCTAGAGAAGTAAGGGTAAGTGCACAAAGTTGAGTCGACGAAACGTGGAATTTTTTGCCTTAGGAAAAAAAATGAAATCAGCATTACAAAAATGGGATCCCGATTTTTCTAAACGGGATCTCGATTTTTAAAAATCAGGATCTCGTTTAGCTTCGAGATCTCGAGCCTAAATGCAATACGAGATCTTGCTTTTTAAAAATTGGGATCCCATTTGCTAAAGGGTCTCGAATTGATGGACAAGGAACAAGATCCCGACTAGTACGAAACGAGATCCTGAATTCGAGCGATAGTGATCTCCAGGTACCCTTCCACCCCCATTTTTTTGCATTTTTTCATTTTCTATTGAAATTGTCAATAAAATAATTGTTTTTAGCATTTTTTTTAATTTATTTCACATTTTAAACATTTTATTTCTTGTTATAGTAGAAATGAGGAATTGTAGAAATAGATGAAAAAATGTAACAAAACCTGAAGATTTCTCAATGGAAATGAAAAAATGAACCTTGAATTGTATTTTAGAAACATAATTTAGCTTTTGAAACCTAAATTGTTTGATCAAACCAAAAAAAATTGTATTTGAAAACCCTAATTGAAACGAAACAAAAAAATTGCATTTCAAAACCCTACAAATTGAAATGAAATAAAAAAATGCATTTAGAAACCCTAGTCAAGCTTTTTGAAACCCTCAATTCAAATCAAACAAAAAAAATGAATTTGAAAACCCTATTTTGAAATGAAACGAAAAAATTGCATTTAAAACCCTAATTGCTTAGAAATTGAAACCCTAAATTGAATTGAAGCAAATTTTTTTGCTAAAACCCTAAATTGAATCAGACAAATCATTTTAATTTTGAAAACCCTAATTTCGAGCTCAATAAAATACATTTGCATTGCTTAAATGTTTTAAATTTCATTTGCATTGTATGGAGAAAACGATATGTTAAACTTTAGTTTCAATGTTAAATTATAATTAGATTGGAAAACAATATGTTAAAGAATAGTTACAATTCATAAATTTTATCAATGTTTGTTTGCAAATTTAGTTAGCAAATTCGTAAATCCAAGTGTACAATCGATTTCCAATTGCCACTTAATTAGATAGTATTCAACATTCATTTCTATTTTATGTTTTGATCTCTCTTAGTCATGCCTTGTTTCCATTTCTTGTTGTCAATTACTTGTTAATTAAGCTTCTAGTTTAGTCTAAAATCTCAATTTTTGCACTAGTTACCTAGACACTAAAAGAATCTAAATATTTTTCTTTTCTTTCTTTTAGGTTCTTTCAATTCCAAACAATAGAAAATAAAATACTTGATTCAACATTAACTAATTTTATACTATACATTTTATATCATAAAATTCATTTAAGTGCGAAATTTTAATAAAAAAATGTTAAATAAAATAATCTTATATATTAAATTTAAAAATATCCAATTAAAATATACATCAAACTCAATCTTAATAATACATAATTATGTGTTTCAATTACACAAATAGTCAATCTATTCATAAACTAGGCACTAACTTGCAAATCCATTATTCCAAGTGCCACCGAAACTTCACCTTAAGTTCGCTAAACCCTAAACCCTTAACTCTAAAATCTAAACCCTTAACACTAAAGAATTTAATTTGTCCTAGGACCTTAAAATGAAATTTAGTGCACCTTAGGCAACTCCACCAAATTTTATTCCCTTAAGCCATGCCATTTTTTCATAGGACCTTACTACAAAGATCCCCTTAAGCCATCCTAAATTACCCTACAACCTACACCCTAAACTATAAACTCTAAACCCTAAACCCTAAAGACATAATTTTTTTCCTAGGCCCTTAATTAAATTTGGTTGCCTTGGGCAACGTCACCAAATTTTATTCACTTGATACATGTCATTTCTTTCCAAGGACCTCACTAGACATAGATCCCCTTACTTGCCATCCTATCACCCTAAATGTAAATTGATGTCTTAAGGGGTCCTACTATGACATTTCTTAAGGGGATCAAAGAAGTTCTCAAAATTTGGTGAAGTTGCCCAAGGCAACCAAATTTAACAATAATAAGATCATGCAAGATTATAATATGATTGAGATTTCATGATCTAGGTTGGTCAGTTGAAACAAGAGCTATTTCAATCAACCATTCCACAAGAAAATGTTATCCACTAACTTACAAGTTCATTATATTCCAAGTGCCACCCAAACTTCACCCTAAGTTCCCTAAACCCTAAATCCTGAACTCTAAAATCTAATCCCTAAACATTAAAGCATTCATTTTGTCCTAGGACCTTAAAATGAAATTTGGTTGCCTTAGGCAACCCCAAATTTTTTTATTCCCTTAAGCCATTTCATTTTGTCGTAGAATCTTACTACATAGATCCCCTTAAGCTATCCTATTACCCTAAACCCTAAATTCTAAACTCTAAACTAAACCTAAAGCCATCATTTTTTCTTAGGCTCTTAATAAAATTTGGTTGCCTTGGGAAACTTCACCAAGTTTTATTCAGTTGAGCCATGTCATTTTGTCCTAGGACCTCACTAGACATAGATCCCCTTAAGCCATCCTATCACCCTAAATCGTAAATCGATGTCTTAAGGGGTCCTAATATGACATTTCTTAAGGGGATCAAAGAAGTTCTCAAAATTTGGTGAAGTTTCCCAAGGCAACCAAATTTAACAATAATAAGATCGTGCAAGATTATAATATGAATGAGATTTCATGATCTAGGTTGGCCAGTTGAAACAAGAGCTATCTCAATCAATTGTTCCACGAGAAAATGTTCTTCACTAACTTGCAAATTCATTATATTACAAGGGTCACCCAAACTTCACCCTAAGTTCCCTAAACCCTAAACCCTGAACTCTAAAATCTAAACCCTAAACACTAAAGTATTCATTTTGTCCTAGGACCTTAAAATGAAATTTGGTTGCCTTAGGAAACTCCACCAAAATTTATTCCCTTAATCCATTTAATTTTGTCGTAGCATCTTACTAAATAGATCCCCTTAAGCTATCCTATTACCCTAAACCCTAAAGCCATCATTTTTTCTTAGGCTCTTAATGAAATTTGGTTGCCTTGGGAAACTTCACCAAATTTTATTTAGTTGAGCCATGTCATTTTGTCCTAGGACCTCACTAGACATAGATCCCCTTAAGCCATCCTATCACCCTAAACCGTAAATTGATTTCTTAAGGGGTCCTAATATGACATTTCTTAAGGGGATCAAATAAGCTCTCAAAATTTGGTGAAGTTGCCCAAGGCAACCAAATTTAACAATAATAAGATCGTGCAAGATTATAATATGAATGAGATAAATCATGATCTAGGTTGATCGATTTACGGTTTAGGGTGATAAGATGGCTTAAGGGGATCTATGTCTACTAAGTTCTTAGGACAAAATGGCATGGCTCAAGTGAATATAATTTGGTGAAGTTTCCTCGAACCTTAATGAAATTTGGTTGCCTTGGGCATCTTCACCAAATTTTATTCACTTAAAAGCCATGTCATTTTGCACTAGGACCTTACTACATAGATCCCCTTAAGGAATCCTATTACCCTAAAACCTAAATCCTAAACTCTAAACCGTAAACCCTATAACATTCATAAATTGTCCTATACTAATAGTTAATTGTATTTTCATTCAAGTAACATGTCTTAGACATAAATGAGGCTTGCATATTTTATCATTTGTATTCAATTAGGCCATTTATATTGAATGGTTTTAAGGTATTTCCTAAACATGTATCTTACATTTTGAAATTACAAATCTAATGTAGGTTCACTCATATCTTAGAGATCACATGGATCGACTCAATAATAATCACAATCCACCTCTGTGCCATCCGTCTCCACCACCTTCACCTCTACTCCACCCACTCCACCTCATAACCGCCCACCTCCACCACTTGAAATCAATGGTGGTCATTTGCAAGCATGAATCAATTCCAATGTTAGAACCATGCAAGATCAAATCAACATTATTCAAAATGAAGAATGTGTCGCACCACCTATGAGGATGATTGCATCTAGGGTGCAAACCATTGTTGATGCTATCAGGGCTATGGATGGGATCTTAGATGAGCATTGACAATGGCTAGAGGAGAGGAGCACTTTCGATTCTCAAAAGGAAAACACAAAGAAATGAAGAGATGCAGTAGAGAGCCACAATAGTTTCTAAATTAAGACAATCATCTTAAATAGTTATGAATCTATGAATTTGGTGAACGATAGATATTTTGTGTGATGAATTTATAAAATTGGTTGGATGGATATTTTTGGTGATGTGAATTTATGATTTTGGTTCTACATGGATATTTTTAGTGACATGAATTTATGATTTTGGTTCTAGATGGATATTTTTAGTGACATGAATTTATGAATTTGGTGGAATTTATGAACTTATAATGATGAATTTATAATAGTATATATTTTATGACTATCTACTAGATTAAATGATTTCTCATGTTGGAAAATTGTAATAGATATATATGCGTTAGACATAAAATGAGCTTTTTTGTGAATGTTTCAAGTTTATTGTTCCTAGTATATACATATGTATTAAAATTGCATATAGTTCTTAAATTTTGAAATTTGTATGTATGTACATAGTTTAGTTTAATGATGTATGCATGCAAATTATGCATCGTATTTTTTATTTTAAATATATGTACATGTTAAATTTTGAATTTTGTATGCAAATACTCAAGTTCAATCAATGTATATGTGTGTTTCAATTTTATAGGATCTTAATATATGTATGAACATTCTATTTAAACAAGTTTTCATGTGCATTTCAAATTTAACTATTTAAATTGTCATTTTTTAAGTTTGTATGTTAATTTTGTATAATTTAATGTACAGGTGCACACTTATATCTCATATCATGGATGATTTTAACATTGATGACATCATCCATCCACCACCTTAGCCACCTCCCCCTCTACCTCCCCCACCACCTCCCCCACCTCCAACACCTATTGCATATGATGAGGCTCGCTTGCGAGCATACATAAATGATCAGGTTGCATCCATCTAAAATCAAATCAATGCTATGTAGAGTCAAGCATTGATTCCACCCCATGTGAGACGTTTTGCATATGCGATGCAAAACATTGTGGATGCCATTAGGACCATTGATTCTGATCTAGATAGGCATCGACAAGACAAAGATCATTTGGATGAGACAATTTTATGCTGATGGTCTCTCTTACAAACAAATTTTGGACCTTAAAATAACAAAAGCCCACCTAGCCCCCTACTTTCTTGACCCCATTACTCGACAACCCATTCCTCCGAACAAATCTAGAATATTCATGAGGTGGTGAATACATCCACAGATGAGTGCACATTTTGGGATCAATGGTATATGGTTTTTGATAGTCCCCCACATGCTAATTGGGAGTTCCCATTGTATTTTTTGAGGAAACTGTATGTAGAGTTTGTTTTGGGGAAAAATCCCAATTATTTTGATTTTAAATCATTTCAGGGTGTTGGTGGCGGCATGCACATAATAGAGGTTAGGGGAAAGGATTGATCCCCAAAGCCTCGTGCATGCACAACCCTTGTTGTTGGTCCTAGTCCTCCCATTCCCACACCTGTGCATCATTGAGTTGTGGTCTCGACATTAGGTTCTCTTACTGCACTAGCAAGAGACCTTGATCAACATGCTTCTGGTATAGCTGGTGGGGAGCATAGAGATGATGATTTTGGAGGAGTGTTTTATGGAGCTGGTCTGAGTACCACTCCAGGAGTGTCGAGGCCCGTACCACATGTATGTACTAGTTGTCATCAAGTATGCTATGAAACTGATCAGAGCACACTTAGTTCAGGTGGACGTGGAGATTCTGGTGGTTCATTTGGTCGCATCAGTTCATTTGTAGACTTTCTTACAGCAAACCATCACCCTAAGGACATTGTGACATAGGTATAAATATGCATCTACACGTTCATTTTATAAGAATTTTGATGAATGTATATATCAAAGAAAAGTTTGCAATAAATTTTAACAATCAAACTATTTGGTGTACAGATGACACTAACGATGGGGCAATCATCCATTCCACGAGTACATACATCGACACCAGTCCTACTCGGCAACCCTTATGGGGTATTTTGATTTCAATTTTTTAAATTATATATGAAATAATTTTTAACTTGAGTTTTAAATTTATAATTGAATCACATATATGATTGAAATATTTATGTTGGTTTAGGTGAGTCAATCGACTTCCACATCAATTCCACCCGAGGGGTTGTCCAACACTCCTCCACTATTAGCCGTCGTAGATCAGGGGCAGTACATTTATATTGTAAATTTTTTAAATTACATTAGTATAGTTACAATTATGAATTTTGAATTCACTATATATGAAATGTGCATATAGACTTGTAAATTTATTATAAGCGTTAAATGTCTACATGTATGTCTAGGTTGATACCACAATGAGAATGGGCATCAAACAAACATTAGATGTTGTGGCTACTCGTGAGGCCTCTGATTTTTAGGTTGTTTAAAATATTTTCTACACAAAATGTGCAAACTTGAATATATATATATAGTAACCTAATTCAAGTATACATGCTTTAATTTTGATCTTGTAGGACTTTGTTAGTGTGACTTTCAACCTTGACCCAGACATAGTTACACCTCCAGGAGGACATGCAGAGTAGGCTCCAGATCAAATGGTAGATTAAATTTTTTATTATATTTAAAGTCAATTATAAATTATATATTTTGATATTACTTTAATTTTAAATTTCAAATTGAATATATATATTTAATATGAGCTAAAAAAAAAAATTCTTTTATAGCATGAGACACATCTTGTAGTTGAGCATGTACAAACAGGTCCTAGAGAAGAGGGTGCACAACCTCAAAATATGGTACAATTAAAATATGATAAATTATAAATTAGATTGAATTAAATAATTTTTAATTGTAGACTTGTACATCTAATTTTGAACAACTTTCTTTGTCTTGTTTATGTAGATTGATTCAGAGAATTTAGAGGTTGCTTCAGGTGCACCCGAGCATCCAGACCCATATATGATGGTAATTTAATTTTATGATAAATTATAAATTAAATTTTCATTAAATCATTTTTCATTGTCTTACATTTGATTTCATCTTTCTCTTCTACAGAGTGTTTCAGGTCATCCACATAGTCCACATGGCGTGAAGAGGTCTCTTGATTATAGAGACAATACATGACCTAGAAACCTTTATTTTATGGGTTATATTTGTTTATTTCCTAGACTATATTTTTGGTTTCTCATGTACTCTGTTGGACTTTATATTTCATGGCTCAAATAATTAGTTGGACTTTAGTTCATGGGTTGTACTCTGATGGACTTTATTTCATGCACTTAATATATTGGTTTCATGCAATTAATATATTTACATAAATTATGGACTTTATTATTTTTTGTAAATTTTAATTTACACATGTACATTTATGCATTTTATGTTCATAGTCAAGACATTATTATAGGCCATTAATGTGAAATTAAATAATTAGTCAATAAATCATAATTTACAAACAAAAGCAATTTGTTTCTATACCATCAAAGGATAAAAATTTAAGAAATAAAAAATACCATACATGATTAGAGAACAAAAGCATTAATAAATTCTATAAATAATGACATCCAATAATAATTTATACACTGTCAAAACAAATAATGGCATCCAACAGTATTTATAAGTTTTCAAAATAAATAATGGTATCCAACAATATTTATAAGCTGTCAAAACAAATAATGGCATCCAATACTAATTTATAAGTTGTCAAAACAAATAATAGCATCCAACACTAATTATAGTTTGTCTTAAGGGGATGTCTTAAGGGGTCCTAATATGACGTCTTAAGGGGATGTCTTAAGGGGTCCTAATACAACATCTTAAGGGGATGTCTTAAGGGGTCCTAATAAACTAGCTTAAGGGGATGTCTTAAAGGGTCCTAATACGACGTCTTAAGGGGATGTCTTAAGGGGTCGTAATACAATGTCTTAAGGGGATGTCTTTAGGTGTTTAGGGTTTATGGTTTATGGTTTAGGGTTTAGGGTTTAGGGGATTTAATAATAATGTATGCATGATATTTAGTGATTATACAATCAAATATAAAGTTTGAAAGTGGGAAAACATGCACATTTAACAAACAAAATATCTAGAATATTGATTTTGATACATAGAAGTACACATAGTACATAATTGTGTATGTACATGTATTTGTAATTTGTACAAAATGTTTAATTCTATATGTATGTACATATATGTCATCTGAAAACAATGTTTGCAAAATTTGGATATACCATCTCAAGAACATCTCAAACTCGTGCCTAGAATGTAGTAGGTCTTCACACCACCTGATATCAAAATTGTACAAGCAATATCAATGAAATCATCAAAACATACATATTTTAATTTATATAAAACTATCTATATGTACACAACTCAAGTACCTGCATTTAAAAGTATTCTACACATGTGTGTAGGTTGAATCTAGGTATCCTCTCCTTTTTGTTTCAAAGTATGAGATCAATGCAATGATGGCTTAAGTATACAAAAAAGGACAATAAATCAATTTTAACTATTAATGTACAAGCAATATCAATATGTAATCAAAACATGTATTTAAATATAATTTAACTAATAATTACCTATTTTTACCAAGTCTTCCATGTTGTCTAGGTTGAATTTGCATGGACTAGATCATTTTTGTGATTATGCCTTAAGGATCTATAAAAGGACAATTTAAATCAATTTCAACTAACAACACACTTGACCAATATCGAAACATGTATTTAATGTATTTAAAAGGACAAAATAAAACTAAAACTATATTTACCTGTATTTACTTAAATTCCATTGTACCATTTGCATCCTCTCTTTTTTGCAATGCATCTATGATTGCCTCATGCTCTTCCATAGAAAATGACCATAACACTTTTCTTGAAGGTCTTCCATGATACCGCTCTAGTTTTATATTTGTTGCCACCACCAAATGTGAATAATGTATAATCTTTGTATGTGTTTCATAGTCTTTGAATACAGGTAGACCATTCTTCCTTGTCAGGTATTTTCGTAGCCAAGTTCCAACAACCACCACCGATCCTATTGGAAAACATGAAAACCATCATCAAATAAGTTCTCAAAATTTTCTTAAGGGGATCAAAGACTTGTTCTATAAAATTGCTTAAGGGGATCAAAAACTTGTTATCAAAATTTGCTTAAGGGGATGTCTTAAGGGGATCACCATACTTGTTGGATACTGAAAGCCATCATCATCATTTTGAGGTGCTATTAAGTTATGTTTAGTTTCCACAAAATGAGCCAACCAATATTCTATTTTCTCTTCATTCCCCTCAGGTGCAACAACATCATACACATGCCCTACAAACAAAATTTGATTTAATAACTTACGCATATCCATATATAAATAATTTAGTATTACAAAATAACTTAATAAAATGAAATAAATTGAATTAAAATTACCTTCTTGAACAAGGTCTGAAACACGATCATAATCTTCAGATGCAAACACTTGATCATTTTCTTAAATAGTTCTTTCATATTGATTATGTGCTTGTGCAGGTGTCAATGATCTTTGCTCCCACTGTTTAACCCATTCTATATTTTCACATGCTTCCCAATCTCCTGAGATACAAAACTGGAAAAAAACATGCAAGCTCCCTTGTCCAAATAGTCCATGTGCTTGCTATCGCAGCCCTAAATGAATGTCATTTAGTAGATCCACTAATTTTCTCACAATCAACTCTAGGTACAATGTTGTCTTCTTCAACCAACCAAAAGAATCAATGAACTGTAGATTACTCACTCAAACCAGGTGTAGATAATCTTGTATTACACCAATCCACAATCCCACGTGCATCTTTAAATTTTACTGAATCCTTGAATTTTAATTGTTCTCTAGCAAGAATTATTTTGACACACGCACTAGCCCCATCATGTTCTCCTTTACCATGCCCAACTTAAAAAAAACTCCATATATGTTGGACATTAAGTTCCTTGTGAACCCTACTTAACCAATAGAACATTCGGGCATTCTTGAACTACCCTGTATAATTATCTGACCATATGAGGTGTTCTTTCATCTAGATTCCTCTTTCTCTTAAATTTCTAAAAAATATAATGAAACAATATTGAACAAACTCTGACGAGTAACTGATTGTCACTCAAATAAAAATGATACTCCCTCAAAACTTTTCTATCATCCTCAGTTCTATCATCTGCATGTCTATAAAAAATATGGACAAACATAGCTACTTGCACTGAATTATAATACTGTGATTGAATTTCCTCTTGTGGAGAGAGAGTATAATTCTCCGCAAAATCAACCACTAAAAGTATAGAACCAATTGGAAATGTGTTTCTACATGTGCAAAATTGGCCATCAAGCCATCGAGCATGTTCACAGTGCATGCCATATTTTGGTACAATTTTATTCTTAAATTCACTCATGAATGCATGCACACTAACTGCAACTAAATCCACAGCACCCTATTTTCCATCTTTTTAGGTAGTGAACATTCTTAAATCTTTTTTAACATCTACTAATTGTTGTCCAAAGTTATTATCAACTTTCATGCATACAAATTCTTAAAAATGAAATATTTCCATAGTTAATGCATTGTCCAAAAATACAAGAACTCAAATAAAACAATTTATCATTAGATCTTTCACAAAACAAACCTAAAATAAACTCTCTTATTGCTTCAGGTGGCATATCAATACCACACTCTTGTATAATCATGTTAGTATGCAAGGTAAAACGTATATATCGAAAAACATCATAAAAAAAATGAAATTGAACATGTATTTTACAACAAGATATTCGTTGCTTATTAATTTTTACATATGAGGTTTACATTTTCAAAAGACCAAACTATTTTAATATTACCGGGGTAACATTGGATTTCACTACAAAATTTTCTATAAAATTTAGTTTGTGTTGTATCTAATAGGTGTTTTTGGGTGAGGATTCTGAACTTTGGACCCCTTATGAATTTTTAAAACATCTAGCATTAGATGGAAACCCGGTATTATCATGCCAATATTTTTTGATCAAAAGATTTAATTTCAACATTCAATTTCATATCAGACCTCGGGAGTCGACCACTAAAACTCCAACATTGGTTGATAGGATCATTTTTTGTACTTTCTCTTCTTTTTTCTGCTCTTAGCAATGTTTTAGGATGTATTTTTAAAACTTCACTAATATTGCTTATCATTCTTTTATTCAAAGTTGCTTTATTAACAATAGCAGTTGTTATAGCTCTTCTTGCTGCATTTTTATCTTTAGATCGACTATTTTTCCCAATAGATTGAATGGCACTAGCAATAGTAGACATAACATGTTTTAATGATTGATCTTTTCTTTTTGGTTTAACAAAAAATCCTAACCTTTTCATTATTTTCCTCATTTTTTGCATCCTCATCAATTGCATCATTAGTTGACATTGAATTGCATTTTATTTACAATAAAAGAATTTGTTGTATATTTTATCCACATGTGTTCTTATTTGCCTCCAAAAAAATTGACCAGGAAGATTATCAAAAACACCACTTTCAATTTTAAAAAAGGTATTTTCATTAAATTCAACATCACATTCTAGATTTTCATCTTCATCTTCATTATCATTTTCATTTTCAACTTCAAAATGATTTACATTTTCATCAACAAAATGGTTTTCATTTTCATCAACAAAATGGTTTTCATTTTCATCAACAAAACGGTTTTTGTTTTCATTTTCAACAAAAGGATCATTCTCATTTTCATTTTCAACAAATTCTATAAAAATTTCATCTCTCTGAATATTATCAATGTCAACATTGTTAAGTCCAGCATCTTATAAAACTTCTACATACAAATTTTCCATTTCACTAACATGTGGTTTTGAAGATGTACCTAGATTTGTGTATATTGAAACATTCTCCATAGCATTGAAAAAGGGATTTGAAGGCATAGTAGGACTTGCTTGTATAATCATATTCTTCTCCAAATTGACTTCTTGTAAATTAGCTTCATCTACAACCATGGTCTCCTCAATGTTTTCATCTTCAATAGTTGTGGAATTGGATGCTCCCCCATAATTCATTGATTTAATTCTCATTCTTCTTTTTCTTTTTCTTTGTCTCTCCTTCTCTTTGTTTGCTTCAATTTCTTCAGGAGTCAATGTCTTCCTCCTCTTATTACGAGCTTTATCTCCCATGATTATAAAATTCTCAAGCACAAATGAATGTCAATAGTGAAATTCTTCAAAAAATTCAATCCAAATTGGAAGTTGAAGACCTATAAGGACAAAATTCTTCCTCTTGTGTTCCTCAAAACAAGTAGAAAACTAGCACAATTCCACTTTAAAAACTATTTTCTTCATGCCTCCTTTGAAAAAATCAATCCATATTGCAAGTTGAAGACCTTTTGTTCCTCAAAACAAATATAAAACTAACAAAATTCCACTTCAAAAATGGTTTACACGATGCCTCCTTTGAAAAAATTAATCAAAAATCCAAATTCACCACCTGTAAAAATAATAGTTGATGAAAAATAGCCCAATTTTACTGCTCTTGGCCGTACATGTGAAGTTGTAGACTTCACAGTAATTTTTGATAGTAAATTTAAATAAAACGGTTAAAAAAGAAACGAGATCCCATTCCTAATATTTAATGTGGGGACCATTGTTAAAGGAACGAAATCCTGTTTATAAGATGGGATCCTGTTTCCCTATCCATGGTCACACTATTTAAATAATAGTGGGAAACGAGATCCTAATTATAAAACAAAATCTCGTCTATTAATAAACGGGATCCCATTTTATAATTGGGATCCCGTTTTTAAAAAATTGAATTTGAATTTTCTTTGTGGTCGGGTTTTTGCTTTGTATTTTGGTTCAAGAAAAGCATTGGGAATTCGAACCTAGGCCTTCAGCCTTGTTTGACCTACAAGTTGAACCTATCCTAACAATGTCAGAGAAAAATACCAAGTTTGGACATATGGCTGACGATTTTTTTGTAGATTTTTTTGACGAAATTAAAATCCATTTTAGATGAGACAATGCAAATTCCAAATATGTAATTTTTTTTACAATTGGATTATTTTTCTCTTTTTCAATTAATTTCTGATGAAACGGGTCCATAAACTTTAAATATCAAGGTTTTCCAATATTTTAATAACTTTTGATCAACATAACATTTTGACGAACGGATTGCACGAGAACAAAATTTAGACAATTCTTTTCAATTTAAAAAAAAAATCAAAAAATGATAACTTAAGGTCATCTTATGCATGTCGTACACGATGATTTTTCAGAACGACAAATAAAAAATAAAAAGAAAAAAAAATAAAATGTCGGTGGGACTAATGGGAAGGAAGCGATATGGAATTGGCGACGTTTTTGCCAAAATTGATGAAGCGAAAAGAGTTTTTTAAAGGAAATTCTCAAAACTTTCCACCAATATAAATTATGCTTTACTTTGAATTTAATAAATAATTATTATTCATTTTCTATTTGAATTATGACTAAAGTCGATTGATAGGTTGATTGAAAAAATTCTATAGCTTTCAAGCGGTATCAAATTTTTTTAATAAAAAATGCATCATTCACAATGCTGTACTATAGAGTTAAAAAATTGAATTTCATGAAGTTTTGACCAAGTTAAGATTGGTTAGACATGATGAGTTTTATATTTTTTAAAAGTTGTAATAAAAAATCATAATTAATTATTCACTTAGGAAAAAATTACAAAAAATATGCATCAAATCAGGACGAGTCCTCTACTTGTATCTAAAATCTTATAAAAACATTATTATCATTTTATTGTGGTTAGGGTGTCAAAGACACCTACTTCTTATTTTCCTGAGAATTTAAATTACTCTTGCATTGAAATTTCAAATTTTCACCAAATAGATTTTATTTTAAATAAACCTAGTAGTTTAGAAATTACATTCAATTTGCTACAGATTCTATTCTTACATATTTTTGAAATAATATAGATAACTTATTCAAATTTTTACGTCATGTTGCCTAACTCTGATTTTTCTAAATTTTTTGCCACTTAAGGGCCTGTTTTTTCCATGATGATCCTGCACATACCCAAAAAATTACAAAAAAATATCGAGAACAAGCTTCAATGAGTCACAAATATTTTCCCAAAAGGATTTAGAAAAATAAGATAATTTAGGTCAAAATACAGATGTTGTACACTTGCATGGTATGGTATAAAAAAAGTGACTTTTAAACAATGGTTTTTAGAAACGCCTATTAAAACTCAATTTGTACAATCTGGGTATTGAAATAAATTACATATTTGGGAACTAGACTCCAAGTACTACATTTTATGATTAGTGAATTTTTTGAAGATTCCATCTTTAAGTGCTTCAAATTTTAAGGTCAAATGTGTCAAATGCTAAAAGTCAGGGAAAACACTTCCACTTTTTGGCCAAAAAGTGGTCTCAACTTCTTGCCAGCACCTGTAACCACCTAATTATCCTTGCATTTACCATTGGTTTGTTCATGAGGTACTTAATGGTTAAGTGATCTGTATGCACTATAACTTTATATACCGTGACATATTGTTAAAATTTATTGATGGCATGCACAACAACCAATAATTCTCTTTGTTGTGGTATACTTATTTTCTGTTGGTGTCAAATTCTTGCTGATGAAATATATGGAACACTTTCCCCCATTCTCATCTCTTTCCCTAGAACCACTCCAATGGTGTCATCAGACGTGTCAACATAAATATGGAACGAAAGGCTCCAATTGGGTCCTCAAAGGACAGGGGCAGAGATGAGTTTCTCCTTGATAAGTTCAAATGAAGACTTACACTCAGGCGTCCAAATGAAGTCTACATTTTTCTAAAGGAGAGAAAACATAGGGGCTGCAATTTTACTAAAGTTTTCTATGAATATTCGATAGTATCCAGCATGCTCTAAGAAACTCCTGACATTAGTCTGAGTTTTTAGGATCTCAAGTTGAATGACTTCAATTTTCTTAGGATCAACCTTAATCCCTTTGGCTGAAATATGATGTCCCGACACTATTCCTTGTTCCACCATGATCAAACACTTCTCGTGACTTAGGGACAAATGATTATCCTGATATTTTCTTAACATCTTGTCTAGATTCATGAAGGATTCATCAAAATTTGAACCGTATACAATGAATTCATCCATGTAAACTTCCACACACTCATTTACCAACTCAACAAATATAGCTAGGATGGTCCTTTGAAACATTGTAGGAGCGTTACATAGCCCAAAGGGAAGAACCCAATATGAAAATTTTCCCCAAGGTCAGGTAAAGGTCGTCTTATCCTAGTCTTTTATTGCTTCCTGTATCTGGTTGTATCCACTAAATCTGTCCAAAAATGAAAACTATTTCCTCCCGACTAAGTTATCCAACACTTAGTCCACGAATGGAAGAGGGAAATATCTCTGTGTGTTGCTTTGTTAAGCTCTCTATATTCTACACACACTCTCCACTTCCCATTCTTCTTTGGAACTACAACCAAAGGTGACACTCACTTGCTATCAGAAATTGGGTAGATAAATCCTACTTGTAAGAGTTTTTGAATCTCAGTTTTAACAATGTCTTTCAGATTAGGATTGAGTCTCTGTTGTGGTTGGTGAATAGGTCGAACATCCTTAGTATAGATATGATGCGTACACAGGCTAGCATGTATTCCTCTCATATCTGTATAGTCCCAGGTGAACGCTTTAGATCTATTCACCAGGGTGTCAAACAATCTATGTTCTTCTGTCTCAGTCAACCAACTGTTGATGTTCAAAGTTTTTCCTGGCAGCAACATAATGGTTTTGACTCCTGGATGGTCGGACATGACAGTGTACATGGGCCTTATCAGGGTGTTAAGAGGACAGTTGTGAGGTATAGTTTTATAAATCTGGGCAACATCTACAAAGAAATGGTGAGTTTTTGGAACTAAGTCCATCAAAGGACAAGGTAATCCGATGAAACTAGCACCATCAAATTTTGCATGATATATGTTGATTGGGTTTCCAAGGATTTCTTCTACGTCTATCATTTCCTCACTGCTCGAGTCCATAGTAAGACTTTCCATGTCATTTTCCAGTTCATCCTCTAATACTTCACCATGTTGTTTAATGAATACCATGGCCAGTGAAGAAAAATTTTCTTGTCCATTGAGACTTTCTGGTTCATCAATCCATACTTTATTGTGTTCGGAAAGCTTGGCAGGAGGATACAAAAATAAATGTTTTCTATTAGATCCATGTGAGATGGTCATTCCTCCCTCACTACAGTCAATTTTGGCTGCAACAGTAGCTAGCCATGGTCATCACACAATTATTGGGTAACTATCTTTGGGTGTAAGGAATTCAATTATTTGGAAATCTACTAGTTATTCCCATCCATCCACCTTAACAAGAACGTATTCATTGATGCCCTTGGGAATACCAATGGATTGATTTTCCATCTGTAAAACTGTAGTTGTGGGGCATAAATCATTAAGTCCCAGTTTTTCCATCACATCAACAATCATCACGTTAATGGCTACGCCAAGGTCCACCAAAGCATTAGGTATTGCTACCTCATTAACTATTACTGTTATCAGCGAACTACCTAGATCATCATATTTTGGAGCAGTGGTCATCCCAGCCAACAAATCAACTAGGTACCCATTTATGTGGATGGTGTTGATTCATTTTAATTTTCTCCCTAGGGTTTTGATACACAACTATTTAATCAGTTGGTTTAACTTAGGAATTTCCTTAATTGCTTGTAGCAAAGGCAATTCAATCTGCAATTGTTTAATTTCTTATATCAATGCAGTTTCAGTGGGTGAGGTTGTTTCTAGAGCATCTTTCATAGGAATTGGTTTCAATTGCTCTGAAAAAGGTGATTTTATTTTGTCTTTAGGAGTGGGATCCTTTAGAAATTCATTTAGAAACTGTTTGTCTTTAGGAAAAGGATCCTTTAGAATTTCAGTTAGAGACTAACCCCCCTCCTCCTGAGGTAGGTCAAAAGCTCCAACTAAAGATGGTGGGTTGGCCTTATGTTGTGTAGTGTCTAGGATTTGTTCTACGGATGTGGGGGTTATTGTGGTTTTCTCAACAGACAGTTTCTTGATAGTTTCATCTTGGATTTCTTTAATAGTCAATTGCAAAAGTGTTTTTCCAGATCTCAACTACAAATTTCCATAGTGTATGGAATTGAGTCCAGTGACATTATATTGTTTGATAGAATATACCGAAGTATTTGGGCGATTGTTCTTTGGGTTTACAACTGGTTGCGCTAGAAGTGGTGGTTGGTTAACTTGTTTAGTTTGTTGAGTGTTATGGGGAGGTGGTAGAATATTTTGTTGTTGAGTAGGCACTCTACTAGGGCCATTATAAAACTGATGCTAAGGTTGATTCCATTGAGGAATGGGATTTTGAGGGTACCACTGCTGTTGAGGCTGGTTAGGCCACTGAGGGTTACCCCAAGATTGATTTTCCCATTCAGGTGGTCCCCAAGGATAGGTTCCCCAATTAGGGGCTACAAGGGATGGTGCCTATGGCCAGGGTGTTTCCCATTGATTATTGTTCCAATTTGGTTGGGGTCTCTAGTTAGGATTGAAATTTTGGCTGTAGGAAAAATTGCCTCTAGTTCTTTGATTGACAACATTCACCTCTTCCTCGACTGGGGTTTCTCTTTTCTTGGAGTTTTTGATAGAATTCAATAGCTCACACTGATTGGTGGGGTGATTTTTGTCACACTTGACAAATGAAAATCTTATCAACTTTTTCCAAAGGATATTCTCTTAGCAAATGTTTGTTTTGACACCTGGGGCAATAGATGGACAAGGTTTCAGGATTTCGGGTTTTAGCCTGTATGCCATCTAAAGTAGTGTTTAACTAGATGAGAATGTTAGTTTTAAAGTTGGTGAGCTCTTCAAGAAGTTTGCTGATGTCATTGGAAGTTGGAACCTTTTAAGAGAGTGGACTTTTTGATTCCTCCTCGAGTTCGAGAGAAATTCTGACACAATTCCATAATATCATCCAATTCAATTTGGGACATGTCTCCTTTCCCATTAAATCCAAGCTCATCCGAGCATCATCATCAAAACCTTTAAGGAATAGGGTCTTCAGAATATCAAAACTTATGGCTTTTCCACCACAATGTTTAGATAAGAAGATAAACCTATCCAGGAAATCTTCTAAACTTTCATCCTCATTTTTCCTTACTTTGAACATTTCTTCTTTCCTATTGTTGACCCTATAGTAACTTTGGTACTTCTCCAAAAAGATATACTCCATTTCATCCCAGGAGGTTATTGACTAAGAAGCTAATCCCATACACCAGTGCATAGCTGAGTCTTTAAGAGTGGAAGGGAAAAGCTTTAGTTTCTGATAATCATTCTTGTAGTCATATGTCTGACACAAGACTTTAAACTCAAATAGAAACTGATCAGGGTCCTTAGTAGACAAACCCTAGAAGGTTGGAAAGGAGGCAAGTGAGATATTTTTCATTTTCATATCGTCATCTTCATCAATATAAATAGGATAAGTGAATGTGTGTGGTGGTGGTGGAGGGTTATTGTTGTTGTTGGCAGCATTTCTACGACCACCCATGATGTTGAAGGGGATGCGATCCTCTTCCAAAATTTTCTCAGTTGGGCAAGGTTCTAGAGTTTGCAAAGGGATATACTCCTCTAAAATTATATGTTCTCTTTCCAGGGTGTGTGGGAAGCTCTCAGGTTGACCCTGTTCGGTCAATTCCTCAGTAAGTTCTTTATTTGAGTTTCCTTCCTCCCTACTTGTTGGTACGTCGACTGGGAGGTTTTTGGTATGAATCTTCTATGGGAGCCTCATTTCTTGACCATGCAAAAAACAAGCCAAAGAACTATTTCTATCCCTAAAAGAGGTATTCAAGATATCTCCTACTAACACTAGAGAAAGGGTCCCCAACAATGGAACCAAAAAGTGATAGGTTGTCATCAGGTCCTAACACTTTAGTTAAGAAACACATTCATATATTGACTAGGTAGTGTCCAAAGATTGTATCCAATAGAAGACATCTCAACTATCTCTCTCTTAGGTTTCCTAAATACCAAATAGATGAATAAAACTCTAAATAGAGGGCCTCTAACTTTGAGAATAGTAAATCATCTATCTAGAAAGCTAGAAATAAATTAAACTAGAAAGCAGAAAACTATCAATTTGAAAAGCATCACCACTAAGCTAGAAAGCATGGAAATGATTAATCTAAAGAATGTGTAAATTGCTGAAGAAGTAAAACTCGTAAGAAACTAGGAAACATTGATCTAGTGCAAAAGATAACAATCCAACCACTACCATAAAATGATTTAACAGAAACAACTAAAGGAAGGTGCTCTAAAACTTCAGATACTAAATTCAGAGACTACAGACTTAGCTACAACCTGTGGGATTGACACTGACAGTATGACACATGCATGAAAATGAATTCCAATTTTAATTTTTATCTATTAAAGAAAAGCATAGAATGAAAATTAAAATACTTATCTATCTATCTATAACCCTTGAGTGGCCAAATCTCAGGTGTTTCTATAACTATCTTAGATCACATGCACTAGTAATCTCCAAGATACTTCATTCAAAGGACTCCATTCACATTACTTAGTAATTCAAAGAGTGGTGGGAAAACTCAATTTTATTCATATGGTAGTTTTTCTCAAAAAGACATATTGGCAGCATAACGATATTCTTTTGTATTCATCATTTGCAACAGTTACATATTTATATGAAAGCGGCTAACAAAATCCTACTTTCTAGTTGATAAAGTCTTTAACAGATTGTCAACAACTAATGGACTTTAAAGCCCATGACATGAAATATTAAAGAGGCTTGACACGAGCCATAAAGTTCTTGAAACTGAAAATAACAGAACTATGAAGACTAAGCCCATAATGTATGCTCCGAAAATTCTAGCACCTGCTCGCTTGTTTTCAATAGTGTTAAGACCTGTGTTCATTTCCCTTTTGACTAGAGTGGTAACTGGGAGTGGAAGTTGACCCATGAAATTCTCAATAACTAAACTGGATTAAATCAGCATAAGTTAGCTTATTTCGACTAATTTCAAGAAGTAAATTTTGCATGCTTATTCATAAAGAGAGAGTAATTATTTATCCTAAACGTAAATTGGGTTGAAAGGTATAGGTTTGCATATGGGTAAGTGCATGGATCAGTGACACAATTTTGGCTCTTAAGATGCCACTTTTTTTTCTTAAATCAGCAAAATCTGATTTGCACGAGAAAATGAAGATAGTTACACTCAAAATTTCAAGATGCAGCAAAAAAAAAAGTTTAAGTGCTCTGAGTCTAGTTTCTAAGCTACTATTTTTTTTTGAAATCAATGAAGATTAAGGGTCTCAAAACAAGGGCGAAAAATAGGTCCTATTTTTATAAAAAAAAATAGCATAGCGCCTATGGGCTCCCCCCTTTCTGATTTTTTTTTTAGAATTTCAAAAATCCCAATAGCGAGAAATTAGCTAACACCATGTAGTTTATCCTCATTCTTTCACATAAATTTTTTAATGAATATATAATATTTTATGAATTTTCAAAGTGGAAACATCCTAAAAAGTTGAAATTTGAGTGTGCTCCTCCCTAATTTTTTTGAAAACTAATCAAAAATTGATTTTTTTTTCATTATGTGTAGAATAGAGTCTAGTTTCAAAAAATGTAATTTGTTTCACATTTCGATGAACAAGTAAAAATGTATCCTAAAACTAGCACATGTTGGTTTTTGACAAAAACGAAGGCATTTATAATAGAAGCCATGGATCAAAACCTTAACTAAATCAAAATGAAAAAATAATAATAAATTTAGATAGCTAAGAGAGAGGTTAACGGTATCATAGTTTTTTTATAAACTTGCATTGAAAGACGTGCAAATGAGACAGGGAGCACAAATGAAAATATGATGAAATTTGGAAAATCCTGTCAATTAACATGTCTAAAGCAGGTCATTTGGTGAGTGCCACATTTGGCGCTCACCAAATGACCTGCCTTGAACAAAACTTGAATTTCCCTTCTCTTTGGTCAACAACTTTGATAATGCTTAGAGTGCACAATTTATGATCGTAGATTGATAGTTGAGGTTTTACCTTTCATACGCCCTCTAACTCGTTACCCTAACTAGATAACTCTTTATCCCTCTGAAGTCTCTCTCTCTCTCTCTCAGGTCTCACTCCCTCCCACATGACCTAGACTACTCTCTCTCAGTCTAATCCCCTCTCTCAGGTCTCTTTCCCTCCCACCTAGGTACCTAAATAAATCTATCTCACTCCATCCCCCTTTCTCACTCTCCCTCTCCCTCTCCCCCTTTGGTCTTTTTGTCTCTCTAACTCCATCTCCCTCTCTTAGGTTGTTATCTTTCTCTTTGTATCTCTCTCTCTCTCTCAGGTCTATCCCTCCTACCCCCTCTCCCTTCCTTAGGTCTCTCACTCC